>OY292316.1:45569764-46022331 GCA_958496155.1 Sisyra nigra
AACACAAATTATTGTGGGAGTTATGGACTTTTTAGAAGATGTCCGTTTGCTGCGAAATTTTCAAAAAAAGTATTTTTTCTCGAAAACCTTAAGGATTAGATGAGATCTTGTTATTATGAAAGATGCTCAGAATTATTAACTCAATCGAGTTATGTAAAGAAAAATAGGGCATGCCATTTGAAATAACGATTTTAGTGTCGACTTCCGGTATAACCGGAAGTGCCAGAAAACTAAAAATATTTTAGGAAGGTAGCTCCAATGCAGTTAGGTTTTAATCCCAATTTTTAGATTTCTATTATTTCAGGTTCTCCGGAAACTTCTAATGGCCGGTCTAGCTGGTACACCCTGTATTATTTATTAAAATATCGCCATATTGGTTGGATGCTCTCCCGCGAGTAGTGCTTCGCGGTCAAGGTTATTAGATACATAAGGTATGCTCACTTGACTAGGCGGCGTTTCTTTGATCTCTGAAAATGACGTCACCGGATTAATGTTTCTGATAGAAGCCAGTAGAGGCGTTAAAGGCCATTAGCTATCGTTGATTTGTGGGGGATTTTACCTGGTGACTGCATTTGGTTGGCACTACTATATTTAATAAAATATGCTTTTTATTTAGGTTATATTAAATCCTTTGAACAACAAATTTAAATTTCAATATGTCAATAATTAATTTTTATGAACATAATAAATGTTAATTTGATTTTTCTCTGTTATTTTATTTTAATTGAAGAATGAAGACATATTAATTCTTCTAGAATCTATATTTTACTGAGCTATAAATTTTGAATTCCCGCGTCAGTCAACAAACCAGTGTTTTGATATGATATATCATCATTATCCAATTTAAATAAAGTAATAAAGAAAAATCAAATTAATATTTATTATGTTCATAAAAATTAACTATTAACATAGTGAAACTTATTTTTTTTTTTTGTGAAAAGAAGCCCACCTTTTTTAACTAGATAAACCTAGAAAGATTACAAATAAAAAGGAATATAAACAATATTGCTAAAAAAGTTTAAAATAAAATAAAGTGTATAAAAAAAGTTTTATTTTGAACTTTAACTGAGCAAAATGAAACGAAATGAAATTTCAAACTTTCAAACTATAGAGCGTAATAAGAACCTTGCGCAATAAGAACAATAGTAGTGATAAGAACCAATTATAGCAGATATCTAATGGTTTTGTCAGAAATCTTAATCCAATGACGTCAGAGAAAAGTAATAACCTTGAAAGTGAGCACCCCTTGCTTCGCGGTGACCATCACAGCAGCCTTGTGGATCATCTGAATTTGAAAAACCAAGATGAAACCTTTAGTTTAATAATAAATCTAGTCTTTGATCGAAGGCTTTTTTTTTTTTGAAAATTCACAAAATGGTGGCATTTGAAACCTTAAACTCTGATTTTTGATAAAAAAATGAAAGTTAATTGTTTAAAAAATATAGTAATTGTCAACAAAAATCAATGTCCTTCGATCAAATACTAGTTCTTAATGCCAAAAAAGATATTATTAAAATTTCATCAATATCCACCGAATAGTTTTCAAGTTATATTGGTCACCGAATGAAACAACACAGTTTTGAGAAAAACGCGTTTAAAGTTGCAGCCAGGTAGCGGGCACCTGCTCTAGTCACAATCGAGAGAATTAATATTGTTTCAGTAATTACTAAATATCTTGAAAACTATTCATCATAGAATATTCTTAAAACACCATACTTTAAAAAAATGAAAGAAAAAAAAAAAATTGATTTTTCAAAAATTCTAAGTGCATCTACCCCCTTAAATTTATAACGCACTTAAAAACAGCTTAAATCCTTGAATTTGAACTAGGTTTTTAAAGTAATCTATTAGTTAATTGTTCCACTAACAACAACTTAATCTTTTAGCATCTACTACCGACGATGAACTTTTATCAAATCAAAACCAAAGTGGAACCAAATGTACTTTGATTGTGAAACTCAAAGGAGATTTAGATATAATGATTTCACCGTTAGTTCTCGAATCGCTTCAACGCTTCATTGATGCACTAACTCCAACACTGGCAAAACTTCACCCCTTAACTGTAATAAATCATCTGCATTCCGAATGTGTAAATCAAGTGGAAGCGGCCAATATTTTAAAACAAGATCAGTCATTGTCGTACTGGTCTCAGATTCAAAGTAGTAAAACAAGCACTGCCGAACGAAATATCACTGGATTAAATTCACACGGAAATATTCAATCATTACAAACCAGTATCTATGAGGAATCAATTTGTACCGAATTACAAGGAACAGTTATTTTACCAAAGGTTAATATTACGTTATTACAAGCCTCCGTCGTCGAAGAAATTATCTCGTTTTCCGCGTTGGATAATCTCAAAGATTTGACTTGTGTATCACTGTTTGCTGTTTGTTTCGATAATATCGTGACGCGATTTCACTATGCCAAACAAGCCCGAGAGATAGTCCAAACATTTCATCATCCTTCAGTCTTACCGGCTAGCAATAAAAAAACGACAATTGCCAATTTTGTGAGTGGCTCAAATCGGATGAGCAGCAATAAAAATATTGGACAGTTCCAACGTGAAAACTTGACCCGAGCTAATACATCGGGCATACGATCGGGAAACGTAGGAAATTTAACGGTAGCCACATCAGCATTGGCCGGAGCCAAAACTGCCGCTGATAAAGCTGATTCCAGTGCTAGTGTTAAACATGAAACACCCAAACTGGATGGTACTGGGGGCTCTGATTTCGGAGGCGATAACCAACACGAGTTGACTGTGGGATCAAACATTTCAAATCCGATCATTCCCGAGAAAATTTCCAGTTTTGGAAATGTGGTGGTCGGTGGTGGGCATACGGGAATCGGTCCGGTTAGATCGTCACAAAATAGTGGTAAAAGTGTTAGCTCGGCCCAGAGCAAGGGCAAAGCGTTGTTGGCTGCTGTTGTTAGTCGAGCGGGGCTTCGTGGCACCAAACAAGACTCGTTGGGCTCGGAACCAGTTTTTATTGAAACCCAAGAGCGGCAGCATGAAGAAACAGTGATAACATTAAATGTTGGAAAAGTCCATTCCCAATTACGACGCTTGAGGAATGAAAGTACGATTTTAAAAGATGCTGTTATCACGGCTATTCCGGTGCATTCGTCTAAAGTTTTATTTACATGCACTCGATTCACGTCACCTCTGCGAAACATTTGCGATTATTATCAATATTCATATGATCCAAGTCGAAACCTGACGAATCAAGGAAATGAGGAAAATAGCACGACGACGACTTTGTCCGAAGACAAACTTGGTTTTATTATGTTCGAGTGTGGACTTGAAGGAGTTGCTGTTAAGGTAAAAAAAAATTAATACGATTAATAAATTTTCCAAGGTTTACATTCTGTTTGTTTTAGATTGTTAAAAGGACTCAGTTTGAAAAGAAGGAAAATCAAGAAGCTGAAAAACCACGTTCTGGTGATGTAACTGAAAACGGCAAGTCTCGTGAAAACATAAACGTGATCAGTGAAAAATCAACGGTCATTGATATCAATGCAGTTGCATCATCGGCGATGGAAAAAGGGACAGGGCCGGTATTATCTGGTTCCGCGCAGCGTTCAAAACCCGGCGAAAAACTTCCACAAACTTCAACAGCTAGCGTTGACTCCTCCAGCACAGCGACAATTAAAAATACCATAACGGGAGACGCAAGTCAACACACTGACAATGAAATGAATTCCGCGTTTCGTAACAGTTCTAGTACTCTCAAAGATGTGCCAATGTCCACGTCGAATATTTCACAACCACCCAGTGCAGCTCTGGTCCCGCTAGGCAATGAAAGCGGCAACATTTCGTCGTGTGTGATCGAATTGAAAACGGTTTGGTTCAATTTTGCGGCGCCGCCACGCGCTCCGATCACGCGGAAATTGGATTTTACGAGATTGGATTGGAATTTGTTGAGTACGGCGTCGCCAGCGATTAACGCTTGGTTGAGTCCTAGTAATCGATTTGCCATTCGGGTCGTGCATATGTATCGAACGTTGTATCGGAGGACAACTGGAATTGTTGCGTGTTTAATGGCCGAGGCCTTGGATGCAGAAGGAATTCATCAACCGATCAAAGTAATCAAATTTTTTTTTATTAACCGAAAAAAAAGTAACAAAAATTAAAGCAAAAAATATTTCCCGGGCGCCAAGATTTGACGACGGATATAGGTCTCTATCAGTGGCGTGCGGTGGCTAATGAAACAGCGCATGCGGTTAGAAATAGGGGGGGGGGGGTTATAAAAATCACATTTTAAATTTTTTTTTTATTTGATAAAAATGATGTTACAATTATTTATTTTTCTCCTTACAAAAAAAATTGACAACCGCATCATATAATGTATTTAAAAACCACGAAAATAGTTCTTATCCTAAAGAATAGAGCATTTGTATGGCCTCTGGGTAAATAAATCAAAATAACTCACGAAAAGTATCAGTAACAAGTAAATTCACTGTATAGATTCAAAACGTCAAACGCATCTGCAGACCGTTAATCGACAATGTGAAATGCCGAGAGAGACAGTATTCGACCGTACTAGTGCGCAAGCGCGACCAATTCAAAACAAACAATCGCATGCTACGGTCGCCTGCGCATTCATTCGGCTTTTGCCGATACTTAAATGCGTAAATTTAAAAAATTTTAAATGATAAAATCATATCATTTTTAGAATCATTTTACAATGCATGCAATTACGTAAATTAATAAATCAAAAAAAAATATTCAATTTTTAAAGGGTCTCGCTAAAATAAATCGAAAATGCCGAATATCATGGCAGAGCCCCCAAAATTTTATCAGAGACTGCACCCCCGGGCTCTATTTTCAAAATAATTACGAGCAGCCGTCCAAAGTTCATAGTTCCAAAAATGGCCGCATTTGCAAAATTTATCTTGCATAAGAAATAGCATTGGAGTCGTGCAACTAAAATCCAATTTTTCTCGAAAACTAAGCAAAAACTCGGAAAATTGAGCTCTTCATTTTCGTTTTATTTTGGCGAAATCTATAAGGATCCGTTGTCAAATTTTGGTACCCGGGAAATAAAAATATCCCCAAGATTAGCTTATGCAATATTGTTACATTAAAACACTTATTGTTGCCTATACAAACAATAAAATATAAGTGCAGAGACAAAGTTAAGAAAGCCAGACTACGAAATTTGGAACTATTCCTGTTCCTTTTTCTTCACTGTTCTACACTCGAAACGCCTAAAGCACTAAGCCTCGACCAGCCCCCTACAACTCCATGTTACAAAAATGTGACTATTTTGACTGCATTTGTAGACATTGCCAGTAATGTTAGTTGAACGAAAACCACAAAGACTGACGAAGACCGAAGACTTTTATGGTTTGGAGGTTAGCAATAAATTTTTTTTAAACGTCAGGCAAATTATTTTTGTTGTTTTTATTGTTATTATATTTTATATATATTATATTTTTATTTTATATATATATAACTCTGATAAGTTAGAGTGACAGGGGACAACACAAATAGTTGACAGCTGTTTTTCAACTAGTTACCAGCGCCACCCAAAGAGCCCAAAAGTACTAAGATTTGCGTAACAATTGGTTTTTTTTTTTAGCCTTTCTCGTATTTAAGTGATAGGGGGCTGGCCTCGACCGTTTTTTATGGCTTTAGTCGTTCGAACAGTGGAGAAAGGAACAAACGAGTGATTAAGAAATAGTTCCAAATTTCGTACGATCTGGGTCTCTCAACCTTCTCTCTGACTAGAGTAAACCTGGAAAAACTTCAAATTTACATTTTTTTTTTTATGTTTTATTTTTAGAGTCGTTATAATCGTTTGACCCCTCTGGCGAAAACCCTGAAGGAAGACCCGTCGTGTCAGCTGTGCAGTATTTTACAAAAACATGTCTTGCAATCCGATTTGGAAAATATAGAAAACAATTTGCGAGAATCCGATTTACCAAAGCTATCAACGTTACGTCAAGTAAATTTTGTCAAAATGAATAAAATACAAGAGGGTATAGTTTACTTTTTTTTAGGGGGTGATTGTATTGAGTCGTCAATGGAAAAATGTGTTGTATACACCATTGTTACTTGAACATAACTACAAGACAAAACTATCTAAGCCTTTGAATGTTACATTTGCTGTACCAGAGTTTGACGAGGTATTATTTAATTATTTTTTTTTCGAGACAGCTTAAAACCAATGATATTTTGAATTTAAGTAGAATGGATGTAAAAATAAAATGCTAAAATTCTAGGTGAGAACTGGTGAGAGGGTCAGTTATAGTGAGTGGGAAGCTGTTGCAGCTCCTCCTACTTCTGAATTAAATTTTAGAACAAGTAAGAACGTGATTTTAATAGGCCAATCTATGCAAATCACGCACTCGGCTCAATTAGAAAACAAATTTAGTCTTTTTGGTGGAGGCTTTCAAATTCATTCTACATAAATGTTACGAAGCACTTGATTTTCACGTCATTGTATATAAGGCTGATTCTTAAAAAAAGTCGAATTTAGCTTTATCGAGTTGAATTTTTTTTAGCTTATTATCGATTTATTTTTTTACGTAATTCTTAGTTTATGTCTTGTCTGATAAAAAAATTATTGTGGTCCCCAACTTTTTTGAGTTTGAATTATTTTATATATATATTTATAATATATTTTATGAGGGAATGACGATGAGGAAATGACGAAATAAAATTTTTTAAAATATTTTTACTTCAGCCGTCCGCTATAGTATATGTTGTTGAGGCCAATATTGCTAACTACAAAAAAAAATTGCAGTGGAGCTTGATACCTTGAGGCCTTTAAATTTTCCTCCAATCACACTGTTTCAAAACGGTGAGGGAATGATCGATTTTTCACGGACAAATTTTTCTATTATATTTAAAAATATTTCCAATCGCATTTTTTAAATTACAAACTCATATAGGTACAGTCAATACTATCCTATATAAGTAAAAAATAGGATAACAAACAATAAGTAAGGAATTTTAAGATTTAAGTTAATAATTCTTTTCGAACTAAGCAGTTGGGACATAGTGAGGGAATGATTTTCACGGTACTTTCTTAGATATATGTTTTTTATTTATCATATAAAAAATCAATTTGTTTCATAAATTTGTACATCTAGTACAGTCGTTTTATTTTAAAAAAGGACTATTCGTAATTGACGATCCTGGTTTGTAAAAATTATTAAGGACATCACTTTCGACTTTTTTTTTGAGAATCAGCCATAAAATGTTGTACATAAACTGATGCACTTGTGTTGTGTTTATTTGGTGTTCTTCAGCCAGGGTACACGGACGGCGAAAACAGCGCAGAGGATAACGAACCCCACGATGAGTGTGCCGTTCTTCTCACAGCCCAGCACACGGCTGTACAAAACTCAAATCCTCACTCACGTATGTTTTTTATCTAACCAAAAATCTCATTAATTCAAACTAATCCGGGAACGCTTTTCTTCAACTAGTTGCACTTGTGCCGTACAAAAAAAAAAAAAAACATGAAACAATAAAAATTATTTGTTTGAACATTTTTAGGTTTGGCGACTTTAAAACCGGACGAGTTACAATTCCCGGGAGCTCCAACAAATTCACCTCGACACATTAACACTCCGGTCGCTGTTATGATTGACGAGGGCACCGGAAGTGTTCTGACCTCGCCGAGTCCTCCGTCAGGTAGTTGATGCATAACCTGGTGCAATTGTCCTTACGAATGCATTGTCCTTTTTCAGTGCCTTATAGAAAGCGTCATAAATTATTACAACCATCACAAATTCCATCCAGCAGTAGGGCTAGCATTGTATTTCCATTATTGGCCAGCGGTAATCCGTTTTCCTCACAGCGTCGCGTTCACAACGAAGAAAATACAATAGGTATCATAATCAAATCAGGAGTACATAACGTTTCCATAAATGTTCTCCGCATCACTCATTTGTACCAATTGTACCACCTCTTGTGACGATAATTCATTTAAAGTCGTCAAACTATTAACTATAGATAGGACTTATATCTAAAGAATAATTTAAAATCGTATCAAATAGTTTTGGTCAAGTAGTCCTTGTTGGCAACAATTTGACTTCTAATTATTTTAAGCGTTTCACGCTTATTTCTTTCATGTATCAGAGAGAAAGTTGAAAGTTAAGTGTATGCACGTGCTGCCCCCTACTCCGAAATTTGGAACTATTCCTTAGTCATTTGTTTGCACATTACTCCACTATTCTACACTCGGAACGCCTAAAGCACTAATGCCGGAGTCAAACTTGACCATGGGAGGGACACTCAGTGTTAAACTGCGGAAGCTCGTGGGGTGTTGTACGGCGCGTTGTTCTCAGAGGCGCCAGTGTCGGTTTTTTTTAACTAGGCGCGCGCGATATGAAATTTGATTTTATTTATTTTTATAATTAAATTAAAAATAATTAATTCGTTTATTATAGTTTAAATGTTTTATTTGGAAAAAAATATATACATTTTACATAGGAAATACTCACAAATTAACAACTGCGATAACGAAATATTATTATTATTAAATAAATTATTACTTTATTCGAATTTTCCTGTAGCTTTTATCATACTGTTTTGAGTTTAGGGATGAAAATAACGTCTGTATTTCTTGCATATTCCTGGTTATCATATGTCATAAAAATACAATGTTATTACACAAACGGTGATTCGGAAAAAACGTGTTAAATGAACGTCAGATTAATTTGGGCTGTTAGTATTTTATCATAATAGCGCAAGTCCGTAATGCTTAAATGCATTTTGGACATTGCCCCGCCATCTCTGTTCAACGCGCCGTACTAATACCCCCACGAGCTACCGCAGTTTAACACTGAGTGTCCCTCCCATGGTCACCCCCATGTCCGCGACACTTGCGCTCGCAACGCTGACGCTTCAAAATGTCTTAAAAAAGTTAAACATAGAATTCTATAGGAATGGTTAAACTTGACGGCGACGCGACGGACGGTACGCTCGCGACGCGTCAAAGTAAAATGTATTTCAACGTTTGACGCTGCCAAATGTCAAATGTCAAAAAACTTGATAAATTTAAATGGATTTTGAAGAAATATAATAAAATATTATTAGATAAAATTTCAAGAGGATATAAAAATATAAGGCAAATATAAAATTAAAAGCAGAAAAGTGAAAAAAATATTGCGGAAATTTTAAATGAAACTGTTTAGCTAATATGATTTTTAAATTATACCCTATAAATTTTATTAATTTATAAAAATTTCAAAATGTTAGAAGCCAGCGAGGGGAGAGTAAGGTTTGCGTGGCGCTTCGAGTATTTAACATTTCCTTACTTTTTGCTTTTGTATAAGCCAGCCGCAATCGCCAGCGACATTTTGAGATTGCCTACCAAATTTTTAAAGCGTTCTAAGCGTTTTTGACATTAACGCGAAAGCGTCGTGAGCGTCGTGGACGTTGACGTCGAGATTACCTAAGGCATGGGTTGGCAACCAGCGGCCCGCGGGCCACATGCGGCCCTCGCGGCGTCTTGATGCGACCCGCAAGATATTCGCCAAATCGAATTTGCGAGTACATTTCTCTATGAAGGCCGGTGTCAATTCGTGTGGAGTTCCTTAAATTGCGAGATTCCGAAGTTAAAATGGCGGGATTGTACAATGAGATTTATTTTTGGGGTAGAATGAACAGTGAATTTGGTGGTCATTGGTAGCTTGTACGTCGATTTTTTAATTTTCCAGGGGGCGCGACGGAGGTGTTCCTAATCAACATTTGCCGAAATACTTATCATTAGATCCATCACTGCCTAAGTGCGGCCCGCACTAAGCCCTACGTAAAATATTTGGCCCTTTTACAACCAAAGGTTACCGACCCCTGCCCTAAGAGGTAAAACCTTGACCGTTTCTTTATGGCATTAGTCGTTCTGAGTGTAGAAATGTGCAAACGAATGACTAAGGAATAGTTCCAAATTTCGTAGTCGAAGCAGAGGGCAGCACGTGTATACGTGCGATCTGGCTCACTCAAATTTCTCTATGCATATAGAGATATCCCTTCTTCCTATTCTCTTCAAGCTATAAACAAAACAAAAAAATTCTCGTAATAAAAACTGAAGACTGACATTTTTATTTTTTTTTAATTTGAAGGCTATGGTACATTGAAAGAAGAAAAGTTAACAAATATTACATTGCAACATCTCGAATCCAATCCCAGTCTCTATTCGGGCTCGCAACATTCGACGACCAGCGGTGAACATTTCAGTCCAAAATCAAGCAATGCCAACCGTGCCAGTTCACTGGGTGGCGGTTCGGGTGGTAAACATGGAATGGGAAACGGTGCCAATAAGCATGGCAGCAGCGAGGATTTGTATAGTTGGATGGCTAAGCAACAAGACTATATTCGGGATAAACTGCGTCGCGATCCAACCAAGAAAGACAACAAGATCGACGTTCAAAGCAATATTCAACAAACGGCTGTCACTGTTCCGACCAATGTCGGACATTACAGTCTCTTATACCCGATGCAGGACTCGTTGAAACTACTCGATGCTCACATAATTTTTCAGCCATTGTTGTCGTGTTTGGGCGTCATGCCTCAACAGATGGTCAGCAATGTTTCGGGAAATTCAGGAACGAACAGCAACGTTCCCACTCTAGATTCATTAGGTTCTAATCTTTCACTCGTCGGCGGTATGGAAACGATGCGAATCGATATTGTCGTCAGTCAAGAGCCCGGAAACAATCGACGCGCCAAATCGCAACATGGAAAAGCCAAAAGCACGACGACGGGCTCCGGCGGAAAATTCTATCTGGACATTCCTCCGGAAACCCCAGCGTTTTTGTGTGAACGAGTCGGCCTCGAAATGGATTTGAATAAAATGGCTGACATGACCGTGGATGATATGATTCAAAAGCAAAATGTTTTGTACATCTCACGAGGACAGCTTAAAAAGCACACGAGCACTGTGCTGAATGTTAGTCTTAACATTCGATATATCTCTCAACAAGTAAACATGCCGTTATTGCGACTCCTGCATCAGATCACAAACATGTACCAGAACGTGAAAGAAACACAACTGGAACTCCGGGAACAGCAGCCCGAGATTAAACGAAACCATCTTACAATGGACACAAAAAATGAATCCAGTTCAAGTAAATCTTCAAATGAAGGGATCATATTTAATCATTGAAATATTTCATTTTTTTTTTCAGCTTCCGATTTACAAGACCAAACATTGATCGATAATAAGCTAACGATGAAAATCTCCGATCCAATATCGATAATTTCCCAGTCGCGACCAACGATGTCACCATCTCCCAGTATTCGTTCGCGGCCACAAAGTTTTGCCCAAAAATTACGTCAGACCGGAAAAAGTGTCAAAGGTTACATGAACTTAAGTGATGGCGGCACATCACCAATACTCCCTAACAGTCCATCAGGATCGGCTCTGGACCATATCACAATATCTTCCGACAAAAGCATTAAAGATCAGGCAATATTCGGTCAAACACCCAAGTGTTGGAAAACCGTTTATTACCTCTTGGATTTATACGCAACAATGCCTGAAACAAAAACAATCACACATCGGTATGAATTAATTGTTAACATTATAATATTATATATCCAACTGATGTTTTTTGTTTTTTTTTAAGGTTTTCAGTGGTACCTGATATTTCCGAGCATTATAAGGGCAATCGAAAGTACGATTTGTTAACCGAGGTGAAATCAACGGATGATGTAAAAAAAATGGAACAACCCCGTACGCCTACTCCGATTCATCATACAAATAAATTAAGTAAGGCTTTATATCCTTTACAAATGTCACAGTTGACTTAATAATTTGTTTTTTTAGACCTTTTAACGGGGGAAAGAACTCGACTGATTGTCTTTGGCGTGGCTCGAATCCATAAAACGCGGCTCTTGGCTACGTTAAGCGGCTTAAAATTGGAAGCTGAAATTACCAGTTTGCATTCGAGTCTGACCTGTCGTAAGAAATCACGACCTGCAAGTTTAGAATGTTCGTTAACGGGACAAGTTGGCCGAACGATGATTGTATTGTTGGAAGGTGTAGCTCCCAATCAACAGTAAATATTAAGCTTTTATTATTTATAACAATGAATCTTAAGATAATAATCCAGTTAACCAAGTGTTTAAATCGAAATTTTTGCAAAATGGCTGACTTTTGGATATAATTTTCTTTGAAATATTCTATAACTACCGGTGAAATTATTTTTTTCACTATCCCCCCGGCAAGGGTAGAGAATTTATTTCCAAAAATTTATTTTATAAATAACTTCGACAGAAGAGAAGTGAAAAAAAAAGTTTCAAATAAAACTTGTAGAAACCAAAGAATTACATAAAATATATACTAAGCAAATTTTCAATTTTCCTAATAGTTTAGCTGCTTTTAAATTTTTGGTAAAAATTAACAATTTTTACTGGAAAATAAATATGAATTTCAATTTAACACCCGATATAATTAATAATGAAATTTTTTTAAATATGTGAATTTTTTCATTGATCATTGTCGAAGATATTAATTATAAATAAACGTTTTTAACCCTTATGTCAATACCCGGGTACCTGGGTACCCTTTTGCATTTTCTTACTCACATATCTTTTGTTTCTAACGGAAAATTACCAAATCCTTTTAGATCCTCGTTATTTGAATCTAACAACATCGATTCGTACATGTTAAAACATTTAAATATGCAAAAAAATATATAAATTTAAGGTTTAAAGTTTAACCCCCCATTGCCCAATACCCGGGGTACCCGGGTACCCATATGTAAAAATTTAGTGTGTCTACAAAATTGCGGAGTAATAAATAATTAAACTTGTCTCAAGCAGTGAAGCCAGATCGTGGGATTTCTTTACCCCCACTTAGCAGCACATACGTCATAAATTGAGGAGAAAAATGTCCCTTCCATATGACACGGATAGGTAAAACAACACCCATACAACGCTTTGTAAGTGTTGTGTACCTATCCGTGTCATATGGAAGGGACATTTTTCTCCTCAATTTATGACGTATGTGCTGCTAAGTGGGGGTAAAGAAATCCCACGATCTGGCTTCACTGGTCTCAAGAGATAAAAAATAATACTCAATATATAAACAAACGATTTTATTTAATTTTATTATTAAAAAGTTGATGATTTGCCGGTTTAAATTTGACCTTTCAATGGGTATAAATTGCCTGCGTCGCATATCCACCATACTTGGATTCCATACTTTGCTGGCTTCAATGGCATATACTGGGTGCATTTCGTTCTCCCTCTGTATTGGTAGACTTGCTCATCGACTGTCAAACACTCTGTCGGCTTATAAAGTGCTGATAAATTGGCATTCACCATTGTCCAGATATCGCGGAACGGCGCTGCCTTATCTTCTTTTATTCAAACGTCGTATTGGCAGTATCAAACCATTACAGTACAAAACCGAATTAATCTTAGAATGCCCCAAAATCTATTGATACCCATAGCCGCTCGGTATAATGGATTTGAAGTTGATTTAGACATATCTAATGTATGGTCCAGTATTGGAATTATTCGCACCTGTCATAATTAAAACTCCCAAGAATGCGTAGAACTCTTGAATAGTTATATTTTTCCACGACATTTTTTTCCTAGGATTTTCTTTATTGTACAAATTGCATACAGCAATTGCCTTTTTGTTGGTGGTACGAATAATTACGTCGACCATTTCAACCAGACTGTTGTCGACTGTGACGATTCGCCACTAATTGGAACGCGTTCAGTCAATTCATCATCAAAGTCCTCGTCTAACTCAGCCTCACTCTCACGATTTTCCACTAAACACAGACTTATTATATAAATTACAGAAATATTAAAAGATTATCTACATTATATTTAAATATAGAAATTGTAATGCTGGAAAAAACAATAGTAATTAAGTACCAAATTCTTCGCAGTCTGAGGCTTCTGAATGCTCTCTATTAGGTAGTAGTCCTCGTCGTCACTATCTGCGGCATTATTCTCGACAGCGGAATCTTCTCCCAATAATTCATTCAAATATCTATTTTTTTTCAACCGTTAGTTTGTTAAATTATTAATTTTTTAATTATATAGTGTATTAAGCATTTAATTGTATAAAGTTGATCCATTACAAATAACTACTATTTATATGAAAAACTTGAACGTACTTTGAAAACTCAGTTGGTGATAAATATTCCATTAGGTATTTATAAAAATTTTCTCACAAACTTCAGGCAGAAAAATACACACTATGCTTACAAAATATTCACAAATATTCATTTTTACTTTAAATCAAGTCCAGTTTGAAAATGACCATTATTTCTAATTGTTATTGCTAATTTTCTACCTTTTCATCCCTCCCAAGGTTATTATTTTTTTAGAAATAGAGTTTTTCAGATGATCGATAGTTCTTTGTAAAATCCCTAATGAGATGAATTGAAATATCAAAGTTTTCAGGAATTTAAATTCTTATATGGAAAGAATAATCCATGTGGGTACCCAGGTACCCCGGCTATTGAACAACGTTGTAACGACTGGGTATTGACATAAGGGTTAAATAATAAATTTAAAATTTAACAATTATTTAATGGATCGAATTTTAATGAAATTTTGCTAAAGATCCTGTAGGATAGCTACTAATCTATTTTTTTTAAGGGAACATTCATTAATTACGTGAAGCGTTCAGGGGCCCATGGTATCGAGCCAAATCTCATCTAATCTTACTTTGGGGAAATTGAAGGTCTCCCAAATATCACGTATTTTTTTGTTTTGAAAAAAATAGTAGTGACTAATAAAATAAATAATAAATAGTGGCTATACACTATTTGAAGTAGTGAAAAGTATATCACTGCAAAATAGTGACTATACACTAAACAGTGGCAATATTCACTTATTAAAATTGTGAACAAACCACTAATTGAAATAGTAAACAAGCCAGTATTGAAATATTTGTTAATTTTACTCATTGAAATTCATTCATTTTATTTTTGCAACTAGATTAATCAAAAGGACATATTTAATGATTCAGTAATTTTAGGAATATTTATTATTGTTTATTTAAATAAAAATAAAATGCATTCATTAATCAATAATAAAATGTATGCGCTATCTGTCATCTGGGAAGGCACGATCGTTCTGTTTTGACGGTGAAGTTTATTTCATTTCACTATTTCGGTAGTGAATTCCAGAGTCACTATTCCAAATAGTGAAAAATTCACTAATGTAACGGTGAATTAGGAGTTACTATAACAAATGGTGAGATTTTCACTATTTCAATTTAAGCGGGGCGATACATGTAACCACCATAATTTTTACCGTTTTTTGAGGACTTTTTAAACTGGAAAGGAATAACTGAATCATTTTGAAACTTTGTAGGGCTATTTACAGTACAGAAAAAAAAATTTTGTATTTTTTTTTCAAAATGGCCGCCGTAAAAATGAATCTGCCGAGACCCTCTCGGAAAAAGATATCAATTTGCGGGCATTCTCCCTTCTCGTACGGTGATCTGAACTTAAAAAAATTAGTTTGTGCGTGTTTATAAAACATATATCTTCTAGATAAATCAAAAAAAAAAAAGAATAAAAAAAATCGTGAATTGGTACACAGAAAAAAAAGTTCGATTTGTTACCCTTTTTTTCAATGGTTTTTTGGTAAAAAGGATTAATTTTTGAATTTTTTTTTGGAATGTTTGAGATTTAACTAGAAGCTTTTGAATCGGTTGAGAACTTTTTAAGTTATCCTGCCCGCCAATTTCAAAAAAGTCGTTTCGAAAAAATCGCGTTTATAGTTTTGACACACAGAAACTATATGATTATAGTGGCTTACGCGCCGAGTTGAGGCGAAGCACTTAAATGAGTTTTTAATATATAAATAATGATAATTTTGTTTTGAAAATTTACAGACATATTTTTGAGATGATATTCTAACAATTTATGAAAAATAAATCGTTTTTTTTTACATGTATCGCCCCTCTTAGAGAGTAAATATAACATAGTCTTTTTCAAATTTTGATTTCAGGTAACATTTCTTATGAGAAATTTGACGTATTTCTAATTCTTCCTAGCATCTAAACTATTACGTAAATTGAAAATTTGCTTAGAACATTTTCTATGTAATTTCCGTTTTTCTACAAGTTTTATATAAAACTGTTTTTTTTTAACTTTTCTTCTGTCGGAGTTATTTTGAATTTATATTTTCTTTATTGTTTTTCCAACCCTCACCGAGGGGTGGGGACAAAAAATTTTTCACACATAGTTATAGAATACTTTAAAGAAAATTATATCCAAAAGTCAGCCATTCTGTAAAAATTTCGATTTAAGCGCTTGGTTGGCGGGACTATAAGAATGGAAATGTGTTATGGAAAAATAATTCAATAACTGCTTGTTTTTCTTTTGTAGAACTGTTGTTAAAGTAATTGTTGGTAAATCTCAAGCATTATATTCGACGATCACAAGACGAGGCAAAGATAAAAATTCTGGCTTGTTAACAATTGGGGCTGTTAACGTTGATATTCCCCAACATCCTGTTGCACTGCACGATATGATGACTCGTGGAAGTAAACAGTTGAGTTCCACATTGCAAGAACTGCGGGTGACACGAACTTCAAGTCGAATGTCGCGAGGAATGCCCTTGGATGAAGAATCGCCGCATCACTATCGTTCAAGCACTGCGACAAATATCACCAACACGCAACAAAACGTTGACAAATCGCCACTGTTACGACCAGTTCATCTTCATGACGACTCCGTGTTACTCCAACCGCTAGTCATGCAATTTTCAATTGTCCTTCAAAGTTTGTCAATCACTGCCGCTTTACTTCCATCGTTACAAGCGCAATATAAAATGGATCAAGTGAACAGTACCGGAGTGACGGGGAGTAAAGCAAAGTTTACGATTGATCTACCTCAACATTCCTTAAGTTTCACGACCAAGTTGCAAGTGACCGAGGCTAATTTACCGTCTGAGGCCAGCATTGCTTTACCTAAAGTTCATGTTTCGGCTGAATATATTCATCAGGATAACACTTCGCAAATGGATGATAATCGATTTGCTGAAGGGGTTGTTTTACGTCAAGGCTCGTACTTATCAGCCACAGCTGATATCGGTACATTTGAACATAGTCTCACAACCGATCTATTAAACCATTTGGTCTTTGTTCAGAAAGTCTTCATGAAAGTAAGTTATACAATTTGCATAAGTCAAAAACGTTACTAAAATTTGATATGCATTTTTAGGAGGTCAATGAGGTCGTGCAAAAGGTCTACGGAGCTGAAAAACCGATTCCATTATGGTTGGATGACTCGCCGCCAATTCCAACTCCATCGTCTCGGTTACTGTTTTCGTTATTGATTAGAATCAAACGCATTCAACTGACGGCGACCACGCCGACTAATTCTGCCGTTCGACTAGAGACGGGAGCTGTTGAGTTGGAACTTTCGAATCGAGTGCAAAATGTGTCCGGGTCGGGTATGAACACGACCAATGGTGAAAATCTCTTACACACCAACGCCATAAAACTGTTTGGACGAGCCAAAGTCGATATTAATTTAAGTCTTGGACAGTTGTTAAAAAATGTTATGTTTGAAGAAGCCGAGCCTGAGTTTCAACAATTTGCGTTTTTCAATACTCGAATCGGTATGTAGAATGGTTTAAATTTTGTGGTTATTTTAGCGTTGGCTATTTTTATCTAAAATTTTTAAACAGTCTGCGATTTTATTTATTCAAACACAGAAAGAAGGTTGAAATAGCCAGATCGCACGTATACACGTGCTGCCCCCTACTTCGACTACGAAATTTAGAACTATTTCTTAGTAACTCGTTTGCACATTTCTCCACTGTTCTACACTCGAAACGACTAAAGCCATAGAGCAGTGATTCTCAACCTGTTTTTTTTTTCGGTACGCTTTTTAAAAATTCAAAATTTGGCGGCACACTGCCCATAATATTAATAATGTTAGCGTTTCGAAAATTTGACGCCACACTTCATAAACTTTGTGGTACCCAAGAGGCCATTCATAAATTACGTCACACATTAAGGGGGAGGAAGAAGGTCGACAAAGTGTGACATTGTGTCACAAAGGGGTAGAAGGGGTCCTAAATTTTGTGATGTCATCTTTCAAAATCTATTTTAATCTAAGTGTTAAGTAAAACACGAACTTTGAAATATTAACGAAAAACTCAAAAACATTTGCAACACTATCTGTAGAAATATAATGCTCAATTTGTTTTAAAAAAAAAATATTGACACTAAAAAAAAAATTCTGACAACTGAATTTTATTTACGCCAACAAAATGATTTGATATCCCATTGCCAATCAAATAACTAGTGGTACTTAGTATATACAGTATAAATCGTTTATAACGACACCGGATATAATGAACAACCGGTTGTAACGTACAAAACCTTCGGGCCCCGTGATATGTCTTAGCTAAGACGATACATGCGATACATATCGGTTATAGCAAATATCGCTTATAACGAACGAAATTTGACGGTCCTCTGAAGTTCGTAATAAATGATTTATACTGTATCTGCATATCGTTTTTTATTTTGTATGTTGGTACCAGAGGCGTGCGGTCCATACATGCTGTAGATGCGGCGCATGCCTTTGGACTTTAAGACGATTTTAAAAATTGATTATTTTTTATGATTTATTTATTTAATTTTTTATTTACGTAATTGCATTTGTAAAATCATTCTAAAAATGATATATTTTTATCATTTATAAATTTTTTAATTTACGAAATAATGAAAGGTATCACTCATAAAATTGGCATAGTTTACCAAATCAAATGAACGGCAAAAGCCGAATGAATGCGTTGGCGATAGTAGCATGCGATTGTTTGCTGCGAATTGGTCGCGCATGCGCACTAGTACGGTCGAATACTATCTCTCTCGACATTTAACATTGCCGATTAACGGTCTGCAGATGCGTTTGCCGTTTTGAATCTAAACAGTGAATTTAATTGTAACTGATACTTTTTGTGAGTTATTTTGAATTATTGACCCAAAGGCCATACAAATGTTCTGTTCTTTAGGATAAGAACTATTTTCGTGGTTTTTAAATACATTATTTGATGCGGTTGTTGATGATTTTTGTAAGAAGGAGCGTCGAATAAGGCTAATTTAAAAAAAATACTTATAACACCACGTTTATCAAATAAAAAAATAAATTTAAAAAATGTGGTTCTTATACCCTCCCCCCCCACTTCTAACCGCATGCCCTGTTTCAAAAGTCACCACACGCCACTGGTTGGTACATATTTAGGTGTAGTGTTACGCGCCGACACTTTTGCCTTTTGATAAAGGCCGCTAAATGCACCGTGCCTAGCATAAAATTGTAAAATATGTGACGTCACACTAAGGATGGGTGGGTCTCCCAAATGTGACCAGCTGTCACAAGGACGGGGGTGGGGTCAAAAATCACGAAATTCGTGTGACGTAATTTATGGATGGGCCCCAAAAGTACTCAGAGGTTGAGAATCACTGCCATAGAGAAACGGTCGAGACTTTAGGCGTTCCGAGTTTAGAACAGTGAACAAAGTTAACTAAGGAATAGTTCCAAATTTCGTACTTGTATTAGGGGGCAGCACGGGTATTCGTGTGATCTAGTTCTCTGAACTTTCTCTCTGATTGTTATTACTACGACTGTTATTATATGATAATTCACTAAGTGACCCGCATATATAGATTTAATGTTAGAACTGTATTTTTACAGGAAACAGAGAGAAGGCTGAGAGAGCCAGATTGTGCTGCCGCCTACTCCGACTACGAAATTTGGAACTATTTCTTAGTCATTCGTTTGCACTTTTCTTCACTGTTCTACACTCGGAACGTCTAAAGCCATAGAGAAACGGTCGAACAGTGGAGAAAGGTGCAAAAAAGTGACTAAGGAATAGCTCCAAATTTCGTAGTCGGAATAGGGGGCAGCACGATCTGGCTCTCTCAGCCTTCTCTCTGCAGGAAAATAGTTAACCAAAGCCCAGACTATTTTATAAGTGTCTAATATCAAACTTTATCAGCTTGTAGTGGTATTTTGTTAGCAGTATTGCATTATTTTGGGTTAACCGAACTAAGCGTTAAACGTTTTCCACTGCATGCTTAATTTACATGGATGAACTTATAGCTACTAAGCAGTAAACACTGTAGAATAATAAACAGTGTTTACAATGTGATACTTATAAAAACTGACGCCCTCAAAAAAAAAAAAAAAAAAAACTTTTACTTTAACACAAAATTCGCTTAGCACGAAAAATGTTTTGGATTTTTCAATTTCGTATTTACCATTTTAACATGTAACTAAGGGGACTGAAATATCTTTTTCGTACTAAACGAATTTTGTCTTAAAAATCATAATAGTATATAATATTAACTGAATTTCATGATAAGCGTTTCCGTTATAAACATTTTCCACTATCGCCTCATAATTGAAATGTTCATATTGTAGAACTTCGAAATGCTTTCCAAGATGAAATGGTCGAGGGCAATGACAAAGAAGTGGTGTTGATCACACTGAAACGGCCATTGATCTATATTCAACCGTTGGCCGTTGACAAAGCGATTTTAGTCTGGTTAAACTATAAAAATGCCTACGAATATTGGAACGAGAAACGCGCCAATTTAAACAAGGAAGTTTTGACGGCCACACAGCAGGTGTTCGAGAAAGTGCCATTTGGACAGTTGACAAGTCAGTTGTCGGCGCCGCACTTGGGAACGCTATTTTTACAACTCACCGTTGAAGATATGGGAATTTGTTTACCATTAAATCCTTTACCTTTGGTAACATTTTTGTAGTTTTCTTAAGTTTCAATTTTGTACCTTTGATTACCTTTTAGAATACCTGGGGACAACGAGGCATTTATGATTTAGATTCGAGAGCTGCTGTTGTGATCACTTTGGAAAGAACCAGCATTTCTGGTAGGTTTTTTAAACTATCATAGTATATGACGGGTAAAGAGGAAGAACCACACGTTGCTAATATTTTATATTAAAAAGTGAAAAAATGAACATCGTATTCGTCGGTTCTTCTGTATCCTTCATGCTTAAGGGGGTATTCTCGTCTAGAGGCCCGAATTTCAAGCGTTTTTTGGCAATTGATATTTTTTTATCATTTGTTTATTTATATTCAGAGAGCACATAAAATTATTTTAAAAAAAAAATATCATTGAGTCATGCGTCCTTGAAGTAGAGGGGGAAAAAAGGGCGTGTCTTCGTCGCCATGTTTTCTACCCTTGTGGTCATCTGAAAAATAAGACAATAATAAATTCTTAATTAGTACGAATGTCGCTATCTCATTAACCTGCAAAACTCAAAAAAAAAAAATTTCATAAAATGGCGGCTACTCAAAATAAAGGTCAATTTTTTTACTCTGTCGAATTTTTTCAAAATATTACAAATTTTCATTTATTGTCGGCTCGTGTGATAGAGAGATATTTAAAGAATATTCATGCCAAATTTCATTTAAATCGGCTGATTAGAACCTGAGATATTGTGGCTACCGCATCGAAAAAAGTAGTTTCGAGCAAAACGCGTTTAAAGTGGCCATACAATGGTAGTTAATACTTACGTGTTTTAATCAGCGATTCCTGGTCCAAAAATAATTAAAATTTTGAAAAATCCTCTTAAGGGCATTTTCTTAAAGGTTTAAACTTGGAGAATATGAAAGAAAAGAAAGTTCGATTTTTTCAAATTTATAGACTAGAATACCCCCTTAAAGCAGAAAGTTGAGATAGCCAGATCGCACGAATATACGTGCTGCCCCCTACTACACTACACTACACTTGTTTGCACTTTTTTCCACTATTCTACACTCGTACGCCTCAAGCCGGGTGGGTGACAATTGGGCGGGTACAACTAGGCGGGTGACAATTGGGCGGGCGCAATTTGACCTAGGTTATTCATTTTTGTCCATTCATTCATAAAATTGTTTTCATCACATTTTGTGAGTTTCATCGTCGTTGAAATTTCTTACAAAATTAAGTTGCTTGTTGTTTGCCTTCTTATGGCGCGTTTTTTGGAAACTGAGCGTGGTGGCCGAAAACTGTTTCACGATGGTTATGCTTGTGTAAAAGAAGCAGAGAATACATTAAAAACACACTGAAAATGTGAAAAGAAACGAATTTGCAAAGCTCGATTGCATACAATTTTGAATCCGATGCCCGGTGCTTTATTTAATTTTATAAGAAATTTCAACAACGATGAAACTCACAAAATGTGATGAATACAATTTTATGAAAGAATGGACAAAAATGAATGACCTAGGTCAACCTGCGCCCGCCCAATTGTAACCCGCCCAGTTGTACCCGCTAAAAAAGGCACCCGCCCAGTTGTCACCCGCCCAATTGTCCGGATCCCCCTCAAGCCATAGAGAAATGGTCGAGGTTTTAAGGTGCGGTCCCATGCATCGCTCGATTTCCAGCGAATTTTTGTCACGTGGTACATTTTTGACCAATGTGCTGTCAGGATTTTGAAATTGGTAAATTCATGGCTGCCAACTGAGCGATTCTAAGCTTCAACGATTTGACACTGACGGCGCTAAGGTAGCATTTCTCTTGCCACTCCATAGACGCCATTGAAAGTAAACAGCTGATCTAACCTCCATTGATAATATTAATCTTTTATTCTTAATAATTGATTATACGTGACACTTTTATTATGTTCCTCGCAAATTGTTTCTCATACGCCACACGTAAATACAACTAGCATTTCCTAATTTTAAAGAAATAAAAAATTAATATTATCAATGGAGGTTAGATCAGCTGTTTACTTTCAATGGCGCCTATGGGGTGGCAAGAGAAATGCTACCTTAGCGCCGTCAGTGTCAAATCGTTGAAGCTTAGAATCGCTCAGTTGGCAGCCATGAATTTACCAATTTCAAAATCCTGACAGCACATTGGTCAAAAATGTACCACGTGACGAAAAATCTCTGGAAAGCCAGTGATGCATGAGACCGCACCTTTAATCGTTCCGAGTGTAGAAAAGTGCAAACGAGAGACTAAGGAATAGTTTCAAATTTTAGAGTAGGGGGCAGCACGTGTATTCGTGCTCGCTCAACCTTCTCTCTGCTTAAAGATAATAGTGCTAATTGTAATTATTATTTTCAGCTTGTAGTTCAGGATCTTTAGTGAGTAAAGCCGGGTTTATCGGTCTCTGTCTTCGCTTTGCCGACGATTTCGAAACCTCACTCGACGAATGGAAACCAGATATGAACGACGCGACAATCATGAACTACTGTGTGGTCTCCGAGGGCACCTACGAAGTTTGTAGCCGTACCATAGCATCCAAACAAAGCACCGGCGAAAACGCAAAATGGTTTTTAAATGTATCGTGGAAAATGGAAGGTGTAGATATCCATTTGGATGTGAATGTGGGCAAACAGTTGTCAGCTTTGGGACATACATTAACAATGCTGACGGGAGCTGAGGAAGACGAAACAATAACGCTGGAGGAGGACAGTGACGAAGGAGATCAAAACGATGGAAGTAAAGCGTCGCAAGAGAGTATTTTACCGAGAAGCTCAAAAAAATGGACTGATAGTCTTCCAGCGTTTGTGTTCGATCCATCTTTGGACGCGAAGAAACGTTCCAAGTTGATTGAGAAAGAAATGAATGAACAGGCGAAAATTATTAATGATTTACGATCTTTGGGTGCTTCGCATGGTACAATTCAACAGGAAATGAAACGATTGCACGAACTAGAAGCCATGGTCTTCAAAGATTTTAGACGGTATTGATATGACTATATAAATCAATTCATTTTTTTTGAAACCGATTCAAGTCTATGTTGAACTAAGTTAAGGTAGTATTCTAGTCTAGAGGCATGCATTTCAGGTAATTTTTGAATGGTCGTAAAAAAAAGGCAATTAATATTTTTATCCATTTTTATTAGTTATTTATTAACTTTACAAGAATACAGAGAAAAAAATCAAAAAACAAAAAAAGTTAAAATTTTCAAAAATTAGCAGCTGATGAAGTGGGGGATCTCAAAAAATTGGCACGTGACGATACCCATGACTTCAACCCTACTAGCAATGTGAAACCAAAAAAAAAAAGATTATTAATCTAGAATAATGTTGCAATGTCTGAAACTACGGAAAAGTAGGAAAATTTTTTTTTCACAAAATGGCGACTGCGTGAAAAAAAAATTTGTACCACTTTTTTTGACTGTTTCGAATTTTTTAGAAATAATAAAAATTGAAATTTGGGGATGGGGATAGTTCCAGGCAGCCTCCTACAACTCCATGTTACAAAAATGTGACCATTTTTACTGGATTTGCAGTAAATTAGTTGAAATATAGTTGCAAACGAGTTGAACGAAGACCACAAAGACTGACGAAGACAAGCAAGTTATTAAAATGAAACTTTTTTTAATGTTTTCATTATTGTTGTTATTATATAAGAATAATTATGATAAGTATTTTTATATAATAAGTATAATAACTCTGATAAGTTTAAGTGGTAGGGGGCTGTTTGAGCCGTATGACTCTTATAACAACACAAATAGTGAACAGATGTTTTTCCACTAGATACTAGCGCCGCCGAAAGAGCTCAAAGTTACTAACATTTCCGTAGAAATCGGTCACGTTTTTTAGCCTTTCTCGTATCTAAGTGACAGGGGGCTGGTTCTAGGTATAGACAATTCTATAAAGAAGACAGTATAAAGGAGTTTAGATAACAATATTATAAAAGACGTAATCAATTTTATATTAAATTAATTAAAACAAGAATATGGGACAGATAAATGAAAAGAGTCCAATTACAAGGAGAGAAAATAAAAATCATCTGGATTTGTGTGTGTGTGTGTGTTGTATGTATGTGTCACGATTTATTAAGCATATAACGAAGAGACGTACACAATTTATTTGTAGAACGTTTTTTTCATGGTAATTTCATTTTGATTCTCGCCTCTTTATATATCTTGATCTTTCATGTGAGACGATTTTATACGAAAGATTTTCGAAGATATACGAACATTGCAATTGCACTTCTGCATTAAAATCGTTTGTTTTTATATTTTTAAAGCATTGTCAATCACTTGGGTTTTTCTTCACATACAATGTACATTAGGGGTTGTAGAAAATGTCAATCTCTCATGGAAAGTTTGACAAAAGTTCGAGATCTACAACATGCTTAAATCCTTCATGTACCCACCACTGAACTAATGAATGTTTAATTGTGTCACGATTTGCATGGATTCCACCGTCTTTACACTGTCTTTACCGGTAAATGATACCGGTTTTAGACTCTCTGTGTGTTGTACTAATATATAAATAGAAAAAAATGAATGCTTGAAAGTTTTCATTATTTGTGTGATCAATTTGCAACTAATATTATTGTATATTTATATATAATATACGGATTAGTCGACTTGTGTTACTTATTTTAAGAGCTTTACAAAACGATTATTTGGGTCTTAGTCGAATTAATTTAAATGGGGGTGGGAGTCTAAGTCTAACAAGCTTTAATTGAGATTTTTTAAAAGGGTTAATTTTCAAACTTGCCGCTTATTTACCAAGTTGTATTTGTTGTGTATAGGCAACCCAAGATACACGTGCTGTCTACAATAAGGTACTGTTAACATTAAATTTAGCTGTACAAAATGCATTAATACAAAAATGGCATTTTTTATATATATACGGCTCATCATCAAGTCAAGTAGTTGGTTACTTGACTTGTTTATAAGTCAAATTTTGGTCAAGTAGCTTGAGAGTCGACTCAAATAATTTTGAAATTAAGCCAAGAAGTGAATCTTTAATCTTCTTTAATATCCTCGAGCATTCTCAGGTGTACCAGCAGCTTTTTGGTACTCGTCAGATTTTCGTGGTTGTTCATTCTGGGTCGTTTTATACTGGTTAGTAAAGAGCCTTCACTTATTACGTTAAATTTAGTATTTCTTTTAACACGAAATAATCCTCGATCCATTCAGTTTTTATTGTAACTATTCTTTCCTCCAGTGATTCTCAACCACTGTGCCGCGACACTTTTAAGTACCGCGAAATTTATGAAGTTTACCACCAGATTTTACGCTAATATTATTAAGGCAGTATTCTAATCTTGAGGCATGAATTTAAGGTAATTTTTGAAGTATCATAAAAAAAAGGCAATTAAAATTTTTACTATACATTTTTTTATTAGTTATTTATTAACCTTACAAGAATACAGAAAAAAATCTAAAAACAAAAAAGTTAAAAATTTCAAAAATTAGCAGCTGATGAAGAAGTGGGGGTCTCAAAAAATTGGCACGTGACGATACCAATGATTTCAACCCTCCTAGCAATGTGAAACTAAAAAAACAGATTATTTTTCTAGAATAATGTCGCAATGTCTGGAACTACGAAAAAATTAAAAAAAAAATTTTTCACAAAATGGCGACTGTCTGAAAAAAATTTTTGTAAGACTTTTTTTGACTGTTTCGAATTTTTTTAAAATAGTAAAAATTGAAATTTGGGGATCAGGTATAGACAAGTCTATAAAGAAGACTGTCAAAAAATTTCAGATAAATCGGTTTAGTAGAACCTGAGAAATCGGGGGTATCGTTTTGAAAAAGACAGTTTCGAGAAAAACGCGTTTAAAGTTTCGGGTAAAGTACATCCAGTGGCCATACAATGGTAGTTAATACTTACATTTTTTAATCGGCGATTCCTGGTCCAAAATATTGAAAATTTTGAAAAATTTTCCTACGGGCATTTTCTTTAAGGTTTAAACTTTGAGAATATGAAAGAAAAATCGATTTTTTCAAATTTCTAGACTAGAATACTCCCTTAATGTTTACATTATGGTCAGTGTGCCGCTAAATTTTGAAATTTTTTAAAAGTGTACCGCAACAAAAAAAAAAGGCTGAGGATCACTACTTTACTGCGGTTGTAACTGCATTGACCAAATTTTTCTACGTTTATAATGGAAATTGGTTAATTTAGATTATTTCAAGTCTCCTGGAACATCTACGATACAGGTTCTAAGGACCGTGCTTCACTTACTTGGAGTCTTGTTTATTTACTTTTCCGTGTCTGTACACCGCCATAGTTGGACGATTGGAACAAACCTCGTATCGAATTTTTTAAAAATAGTAAGAATTGAAATTTGGGAATGGGGATAGTTCCAGGTATAGACAAGTCTATAAAGAAGACTCGCTAAAAATTTTAGGTAAATCGGTCCAGTAGAACCCTGAGAAATCGTGGGTATCGTTCTGAAAAAAACAGTTTCGAGAAAAACGCGTTTAAAGTTTCGGGTAAAGTTACATCCCGGGGCATACAAATGGTAGTTAATACTTACATTTTTTAATCATCGATTCTTGGTCCAAAATATTAAAAATTTTGAAAAATCCTCTTAACGGCATTTTCTTAAAGGTTTAAAAACTTTCAGAATATGAAAGAAAAGAAAAATCGATTTTTTCTAGAAATTTCTAGACTAGAATACCCCCTTAAATAATGGTAATGAATTTTACAGTTGATCAAAATCTTTCTTGTCCATTTAACATTTACAGAGTCAATGAAATTTAACACAAATAACACTAATTGGTAAATAATTTTTAGTGATATGATTCAACGATTACGACGTCAAAGCTCCAAGGCGTCGTCGATCAAAGGAAAACTTGGTTTGGGCTCGAAACCAAACACATATCGATCGCGATCCTTCATTGTACCGAGTCCCACTCCGGAACACCATTTAGAAAGGTATTTTCTTCTAAAAGAAGGCAAACAGCCCGTTTATTTTATTTCTAACATTTAGATGCGACATATCGCTATTTTATTTTTTTTGAATTTAATTTCACGCATGCTTTCTTGATTTTCCATTTGTGATCGTTATCATGACGTAGAATTTGTTTGCACCGATATTTGTTTTTATGTTTATAACGCGTAGTCCTGAGGACGTCGGCAGCGGTGATATTGGAAGTTACGAGAGCTCACCACGTGCGGGGCCGTCACGTTCTGCCTCATTGCGGATGAAGACTCCGTTACAACCGAAGGTGACGTTCAGTGACACTCACACAATGTGCCGGTATGTATTTACCGCGTTTACAACATCACAATATTAACACGATCATCGTTAACACACAATCACAACATTTTCACAATTAATATAATATTAATAAATTAAATCAATTTTCGGATAGTGGATTTACGTTTATTACAAAATTGTCATAGTGCATTTTATTGGTTTCCCCAACATTGGCAGGTACAACAATAAAAGCCAATAATTAATATTTGAATTTGATTTTGTTTTTTTTTTGGTGATTTAATTCGATTTAACTAAGGTGGCCATACGTCCTGAATTGGCCGGGACAGTCCCGAATTTCCACCTTGCGTTCCGAATTTTTCTCGAACGAATATTTGTCCCGAATTTTTGAAAAAGTTCTTGGTTTCAATGTTTATTTTAAACTAGCTGATTCCCGCCCGCTTTGCTGGGCACAGCGAAATTGAACTGATTGGTTAATAGAAACCGTCATAGCAAAATATAAAAAGTTATTTCAATTATGTTGGCATAAAAAGATAAAATTATGTCTCAAGAATCGTAAATTTTCCAGAGTAGCTAATAAATATGCTCGTATTTTTACCTGCCTGGAAATCTCACTATATTTGCACTTCAGTCATCTTTCAACGGATTTTTGGCCGTAATTTACATTTGACATACTTTGAACTCCCTAAAAGTTACACCGGTGAATAAGTTAAAATAATTTTTTTGTTCCACTTCATCCCTATATAACTATGCGTATTTTCATCTCTATGAATCAAACTCCTAACCGCTTCACCTCTCTAAGTCAAACTCCTAATCGAGATCACTTAAGTCGAACTGTCTGATTTGGTTATTTATTTTTACGGGTATCATTTTGAAACTTGGCTATTTATTTTTAAGAATGAAATCATATTCACTGCAGAGGATTTCTTGATTACTCCAAGTTTTACTCTCAATGAATTGAACAATGGATAAATAAAACTACTCCTTCGATAATTTAAACGTTTCCTGAACCGAACTATAGATAAGATAACCACCTATAAATTAACTAAGGATTTATAGTTTCTAGGAATTTAACCTATCGCTATACTTCTATAATGGTTATAATTTTCAAATTTGCAAACATTAATTTATATAAGAATAATAAATTAGTTTCAAATCATGCCATCTCTGCGATATGATATGTATATGTACCTACATTGTATCACAGCTGCCTGCCGATGTATGTTTTTCGTTGCGCAGACTTTATAGTTTTTATTTTTTTGCTCAGAAAATCAAAATTTTTTGGGAAAAAAAAGTATTTTAAAGCACTTTTTGGTCACATCTAAGTTGCTATTTTCTCTTGAAAAATAAGTTGGGCTGGATTTCTTTTTTTTTCTGGGGACTCTGCCTAACGGCTTCACCCTTCTTAGTCAAACTCCTAATCGGGATCACTTAAGTCGAACTGTCTGTTTTTGTTAACCGACTTCAAAAAAAGGAGGAGGTTCTCAATTCGACTGTATTTTTTTTTGTTTGTTTGTTACCTCAGCATTTCCGACTGGGTGAAGCGATTTTGATGATTCTTTTTTTATTTGAAAGCTGATGCTTTCCGAATGGTCCCATTTTAGTTTGAAGGAAATCGTTCATTTCTAAGGGGTTGAAAACTAAGAGATGAAATACTGACTTCTTATTGGATGGCTGTTTTTGAAAATTATTTTTTTATTTGAAAGCCAGTGCTTTTCGTGTGGCTCAATTTTAATTTGAAGGAAATCGTTTACTTCTAAGAGGTTGAAAACTAAGGGATGAAATACTAACTTCTTATTGGATAGCTCGATTTTGATAATTCTTTTTTTATTTGAAAGCTGGTGCTTTTCGTGGGGTCCAGTTTTAATTTGAGGGAAATCTTCAACTTCTAAGGGGTTGAAAACTAAGGAATGAAATATTAACTTCTCACTGGATAGCTCGATTTTGATAATTCTTTTTTTATTTGTAGAACACAATCTTAAATTAATCTCCTATCCAGTTAAAAAAAAAACTCCACTCATAAGGGGTTAAAAATTAGAGATGAAATAATATTATGATTTTTTTCTGGCTAACCCGATTTTGATAATTTTGTTTCTATTACGTACATACAACGTACCTTTAAATTGTTTACATTTCAATTTGAAGAAAAAAATCCACCCCTTAAGGATGAAAATAGGGGATGAAATAGTGACATTTAACCGAATTTTGATAATTTTTTTTCTGTTGGAAAGAATAATCTACTTAGTTTTGTTATTACATTTAAAAGCAAAAAATTTCAACCCTTAAGAGCAAAAAGGGATGATGTAGTAACTTTTAATATTAAACGGCGCTGCCTCATATGAGCAGCGCGTTTAGAAGGTTAACTATTTTCAAGAAAATAAAATCAGTTATCAAACTTCAGATCACTAAAACGCGAGAAATAAATAAATATTATAAAAAAATGAAAAACCGACTTCAAAATATATAAAAATTCTTAAACAAAAAATGCACTAAAAAGTAACAAAATAATGGCGTATCCTTGCAGTATCTACAACTTACAAATTATTAGGATGATACAATGTACAACTATTGTTATTTTTGGAGTTGGTGTCAGTCAAGAAAATAAATATTAATAGTAATTTGTAAAAATTGTAAAAAGGTTTAGTTGGTATTGGTATTTTGTAGTTTAAAGGTCGCTAGATATTGTTACAATACGAGAATATTGTTTAAAAGTTCATTTGAAAAATAATTTTCATGAGGTATTCTCGTTTTTTGCTAAGTACCAATATAGTCGTATTTCCTTGGCTGACACCAACTCCAAAAATAACAATAGTTGTACATTGTATCATCCTAATAATTTGTAAGTTGTAGATACTGCAAGGATACGCCATTATTTTGTTACTTTTTAGTGCATTTTTTTTATTTATTCTTACATGTCTCATTTTTGAACTAAGATATTTCGTTTTATGAATGAAATCATATTTACTGCAGATGATTTCCTTCTCCTCCCTCGACGATTCGAACGTTTACTCAGCCAAACTATTAATAATATATTAACTACCCGTAAATTCACAATGAATTTATAGTTTCTAGGAATTTCACCTATCGTTATATTTCTATAATAGTTATAATTTTCAAATTTGCGAACATTAATTTATAAGAAGAACAAATTACATAGTTTAAAATCATATTGTCTTTACGATATGGTATATGTACATATCACAGCTGCCTGCCGATGTATGTTTTTCGTTGCGTAGTTTTTATAGTTTTTTTTTCTCAGGAAATCAAAATTTTTTTTGGAATAAAAAGTCTTTTATAGCACTTTTTGTAATATTTACTACTTGTAGTGAAAATCTCGTCCAATTCGGACCAGCCGTTTTCCAAGTTTGCCAAGAACAAACAAACAGACAGGGAAAACTATTCGAAATTTAAGTTAGCCTATAATGTAAGGTGGAATATTTAATAACTCTTTGTGAAAATTTCATTGAAATCGGTTCAGCCGTTTTCAAGTTTACCCTGGACAAACAATGTTTTTTTTTTTTTGGGTAAAAGTGCAATGAAAATGACATTTATTTTTTAGTATGAACATATGAAAATGTAGGTAATAAAGAGTATCAAACACCTTACATTTTTTAGATTAGATAAAAATCTCAGCTGAGAAAAAATGAATATAAACAATATTGCCAAAAAAGTTCACAATAAAATAAAGTATATAAAAAAAGTTTTTCAAAACGAAATGAAATTTCAAACTATAGAGCGTAATAAGACCCTTGCGCAATAAAGAACGATAGTAACGATAAGAACCAATTATGGCAGATATCTAGTGGCTTCTGTCAGAAACAGCAAACCATTGACGTCAGAGCAAGGCAATAACCTTGAAAGTGAGCACCCCTTGCGTGAGGCGTTGGTTGATGGTTGTAAATTGTATAGTGTAGTGGGGACGTTGTGCAACCGAATGACGTTTAAAATTCGCCTTTAAATTCGGTTTTTATCGAAAACAAAGCGACAACTCGCAAATTACCACTCGTTCATTTTCGTTTTCTTTTGGCTTGTTTTATTAGAAACCGTCGTCTTTCATTTTGGCATTTGACATATTTAAAAAGTTTTTTGATGATGTTTTGTTTTATCGGTTACAAACCATGTTGAAATGTGTGTGGTGAAAATTTACAACCCGGTTGACAACACGTTGAAAAACAAGTTATACTATGCATGCTCAGCTTAATGAATAGTTCCAAATTTCCAAGTCTTAGTAGGGGGCAGCTCTCTCAACTTTCTGTATTTCCTGAAAAGGTTGGGGAACCAATAAAAATCTTTACATCCAATTCTCCAACGAATTTTATTTATTTATATTAACGATGAGAAAATGAAACATATCAATTATAACTTGATATGAATTGATAGTTTTTTTTTTTAATTTTCAATTTAGACAATCATCATTACCTAGTGCAAGTTCTGATTTGAGTTTACCTGAAGATGATCTCCACTGGGTCGACCATATTGATATGGACGGTGAAAAAGTCGAGATACGAAAGAAAATTCCAGTTTATTCGACTCGAGATGATTCATCCGATGGCCAAGCGCCTCTACTCGATTCATTCAATCGGGATCAAACCACTTCTTCGAACCCAGCTCCTGGAACGTCAACCAATCTTAAACTACAAGAACCGAACATCGACTTTGAACTAGACGTGAAAGTCTTAATCAATAGCGGGAAATGTGTTTTACATACCAAAGATGCGATTCGTGAAGAAGAACTTAAAATGTATTCATTGTGCTTTTAAACTTGGATTATTTTTATTGATCAATTTTTTTAATAGGAATTTAAGAATGAGAAAGGAGCGTAGTTCGTCGTCGGCTGGAATTCAGGATTGGTCAAGTCCGGCTTCACCAGGTCCTTCACGTCCACCAGGACCATCGTTTCCATTGCGAGGTAGTGCGGGGGAACGAAGTAATCCACAGTTGGGTACGAATTGGACGAGTGGTGGTGCGTCAGGGCGGGGATCTGGACCGTATGGAGGCGGTAGTTATCAACCGTCGCCACCTACCGTTTTTCATATACCGGCAATGGACATTCGGGTTCATTACACGAGTACCACCACAAATGCAACCGATCGAAATCAAACGGAAAATATTTCACCCCGTTACGGAGGCGAACATTCTTTCATGCCTCGTAAATTAGGCATGAAAAAAGCGTCGTTGTTCGCCTGGATGACACTACAAAGTATCCCAGAGGAAACGATCATTTCGCCGAGTATCTTAGAATTTTTGGAGCAGACTTTAGAACCGATTCCATCGAAATCCACGTTTCCCTCGATTGGAGTCACGAATTCGGATGATAACGAACCGATGACTTATGGAAATTATGTCTACGCCTCATTTCCTGTTGATGTGATCGTCTATTTTCATATGCAACCATCCACTTTCCGGTTTAGTTGTTTGCCCGTTTCACGTGTTGAGTGCATGTTACAACTTCCATCCCTCGATATTGTATTCAGTTCGAAGCGCGCCGAAGAAGAGCTTCTAAATCGGGAGTTCTCTGAAGAAGGCAAACCGAATACAGCAGCCACGGCGATTGGAGGTCTTAGTGTGACCGGTTGTTTGGCTGACTTTTCCGTATATATTTTCCATCCGTACGGAGGCCAAAAAAAATCGACCATCAAAGAAGCGCAATGGTCTCCGTTGTCGGACAGTGAACGAAAAGATTCACTCTCCATCAACGTGGAATTTGTTAAGTTTCACTTGTCACGATCGAGGAAGTTAAACTTTCAACCTGAAAGTGGTACGAAACTAGGCAAAATGGCTGGGGATTCTTCCAGAGCTTGCATTCGATTTTCAAGTAAGCGATTCTTTAATTACTAAAAAAAAAAATTTTTTTATTTTTTTTTTATTGCAGCTATCGTTGATATTGGATCGGCTTCATTTAAATATGATATGAGACGTTTGACGGAGATTTTAGCTTTTCCTAGAGCATGGTATCGACGCTCGATCGTTCGTCGATTGTTTTTGGGTGATTTAAGTTTGGCAACGCAAGATCTTGGATCGAATGATTTGGACGCTTGGCGAGAAACTGGTGCAAATCTGGATGAAACTTCCACAGATAATCGGTAAGAAAATTCACCTAATACTTATAGTACGAGAGCTAGCGACGTCGAAAATAAAAAAAGAATTTTAGGTCGGCCAGTTTTTGTATATGTTATCTCTTGCACTATTCCGGACATCATAGGGGCTGTCTGGCTGTTGGGGGGGGGGTTGCGTTTATTAGTGCGCATGACAGGTAAAATCTTGAAATTTTCAGAAAAAAGAAAAAGTTTCAGATGGAATTTGTAGAAAATAATATTTTAAATAAAAAATGTCCAGTGACTAATTTTCGTAAAGTGGCTAGTTTGCCCGCTATATGCTTGGAAAGGCAGGTAAAATATTGAAATTTTCAGAAAAAAAAAAAAGTTTCAGATGCAATTTGTAGAAAATAACATTTTACATAAAAATGTTCAGTGTTTAATTTTCGTAAAGTGGCAAGTTTGCCCGCTACAAGCTTGGAAAGGCTGGCTTGACCTGACGTAATTTGAGAAGCCGACCGTTCAGAGATACAGCCGTTGTGCCGACATCTGTACAATGAGCTTCACAAGCTTGTAGCGGGCAAACTAGCAACTTTAAGAAAATTAGTCACTAGACATTTTTTTATGTAAAATGTTATTTTCTACAAATTTTACCTGAAACTTTTTCTTTTTTCTGAAAATTTCAATATTTCACCTGTCATGCGCACTAATAAACGCAACCCCTCCCGACAGCCAGACAGCCTCTATGATGTCCGGAATAGTGCGAGAGATAACATATATAAAAACTGGCCGATCTAAAACACTCTCTCGAAAACGTTGCTAGCTCTTAAACTATTTGATAGGAGAATTTTCTAAACCCTCTTTTTTATTTAGATTCCCAAACACTTCAGAACGAAGTCCGATGTTACCACGTGACAAATTACGACTCAATCTTAACGAGTCGCATCGTTCGGGGAGATTTAAAGAAAATGGTCAACGCAGTCTTGATTCAAAAACCGAAACTCCAAGTCCGAACGAGCACACCGGCACGACGGCATGGGAAACTTTGGTGTTGTTCGCCGTGAATTTCACGAAACTAAACGTTCATATGAACATGGGAAATGTGATGGGGAACGTAACGTGGCAAACGAAAGACTTTCGATCCGAAGGACGGCTAAGTATCGGCTCGACGGGGCATAAGAACATGTTTATTCGATTGGGATTGGTCGGGTCGAGTCTTGATGCAAAAGGTGGAATTGTTGGCGGGACGATTGAACTAGCCAATATTGATACTTTTAGTAAGATTGCTTGATTAATTGATGTCAGAGAGAGCCAGATTGGACGAATACACGTGCTGCCCTCTACTACGACTACAAAATTACTAAGTCACTCGTTTGCACAGTTCTCCACTTTTCTACACTCGGAACGCCTAAAACACTAAAGCCTCGACCGTTTCGCTATAGGTTTGTTCGCGGATCTGATACTGAACCGATAACGAATCAATCCAAGTGGATTTAGGATAATCGCCAAACGCATACACGCTTATGAACTGTTTAAGGGTTATTTTCCCGTGAACGAGGTTGAAAATGTTCGGAAGTAAGGCGAGGATTAACGAGGACCCACATTTTATAAGACTGCGCATGCGTATGATAATAGAACTTTTCACCCTAAAAAAACCTGAGTATCGCTAGAACTAATTCTGAATCAGTTATGATTGATAAATTGTGGCTTGTTCAAAGTCCAGTTTCGCTGTCAACGTTAAATTCAATTAACAATTTTTGTGGGTTCTCGTTAATCCTCGTCTTACTTCTGAACATTTTTAAACTCGTTCACGGCAAAAATGTATGGCTGATTCTTAAAAAAAATTTCGAATTTAGCTTTATCAAGTTGATTTTTTTTTAGCTCATTATCAAATTATTTTTTTGCTTAATTCTTAGTTTATGTCTTGTCCGATAAAAATATTATAGTGCCCCAACTTTTTTGAGTATGAATTATTTTATATATATATATATATATATTTTATGAGGGAATGACGAAATAAAACAAAATGGCCACAAGCTTATAAACATAACCTTACTTTCTTACGAACCGTGAACAGTACTTTATTACTACCCCAGAAACATATACAAATATGCTATGATTATTAAGTAAAAAAGTGCTTACTTTTTGATTACATTACATGAGGGAATGACATTGAAAAATGTAATATTTAAAAAAGTTGTTATCAAATTCGTTTTAACAAAACATCTTTACTTTAGCCGTTTGCTATATTGTATGTTGTTGAGGCCAATGTTACCAACTACAAAAAAAAAATTGAAGTGGAGCCTTTGATAGACCTTTAAATTTTGCTCCAATCACACTGTGTCAAAACGGTGAGGGAATGATCGATTTTTCACGGACAAATTTATATATTATATTTAAAAATATTTCCAATCGCATTTTTTAAATTACAAACTCACATAGGTACAGTCAATACTATCTTATATAAGTAAAAAATAAGATAACAAACAATAAGTAAGGAATTTTAAGATTTAAGTTAATAATTCTTTTCGAATTAAGCAGTTGGGACATAGTGAGGGAATGATTTTCACTGTACTTTCTTAGATATATCTTTTTTTTATCATATAGAAAATTTGTTTCATAAATTTGTACATCTAGTACAGTCGTTTTATTTTAAAAAAGGACTTTTCGTAATTGACGATCCTGGTTTGTAAAAATTATTAAGAACATCACTTTCGACTATTTTTTTTAAGAATTAGCCGTTTGGCGATTATCCTAAATTCACTTGGATTGATTCGTTATCGGTTCAGTATCAGATCCGCGAATAAACCTTATGGCTTTAGTCGAGTGGAGAAATGTGCAAATGGGTGTAGTGCAGTGTAATTGGGGGCAGCACGTGTATTCGTGTAAATTGGTTCTTTCAACTTTCTCTTTGTTCATTTTTTACTATTTTTTTCTCTAAATTGTTTTCAGTTCATTTTCGAGAGGAACCTCATCAAGAGCCGAATCATACAGTGGGACTAAAACTGTTAGCATTGGAACTTCGACTTGATTACATGGGTACATCGGTGCTAATGGCACGAGTTAGTGCATTAGATGTAACATTACGAGACGAATGGAAATTGGCTCGGAGGCAATCAGTTCCAGTTGATGCTTTTATGCCCACACGACGTCCAGCTGTCATTTTCATGCATGGCGATTTGGGTTGGGATCAACTCCAAATCATGATATCGAAATCAACCACGGTCGATCTATTGAAAATGTTCAATAAACTCGAGGAATTCTTCTCGCAACAATTCAAAAGTAGCAAACGCGTCTTCTCCAGCTTACAACCTCGACCTCAACAACAGCGTTTGGGTAGTCTTAAACGCAAGCAGACCTTCCAGAAGAAAAAGTTGATTGAAACGAAAGACGCGTGGAAGTCGCAGGTGCAGCAATCGTCGCTCCAGGATGCCAAACACCATCGGCACTGGCAATCCGTGCTGGCCAATGTCGCGGGACTTCACTTACCGACATTAAAAGTTCCACTACCCGCCTCGGGAACAGTACTTGGTGGCACTATGGAACTGCATGGACGCAATATAAGCCTTGCCTGTTTCCACGGTATTAATTTCAAAACGAAAAGTTGGGCTTTGTTCAGCTTGAAAGAGCCGTGCATTAGTTTTGCGACGGAAGCTCAGGAAATACCTTCGTCGCATGGCTCTGACGATGAGCACGACGTTCATATCGTGCAAACATTAACGTTCAGTTTGGGAATGAACGATGATCGACCAACAGCCCAACACGACTCGATGGCAACTGTATGTCGAATGTCCCGGAACATCATCTTCCCGCCACAATTTAAAACGTTACAAGAATGGTTTCACTATGCTTTTGTCAATAGTGAAATTGATGCCGTTGATCGTTTCCCGTCGCTGGAACGGGAAAAGAGCGACACTTCCAGCGGGACCAATTCAATTGAACGGAGTCGAAATAGTGCTAGTTCCAGTGGCTCGGTAAAGCTCCAGGATCCGAATCATAATCGAGAGGTCATTTTTGCTTTGCCAACGTTACAATTGCATTTGAAAACGGAGCATCTCCAAACGGCAACTACTCCAGAAAATATCGGTTAGTACACCTTGCAAGTGTAGAGGTTGGTTTGCGGATGTGATACTGAACCGATAACGAATCAGTTCAAGACCGATTTAGGATCATCGCCAAGCGCATGCAAGTTTATGAGCCGAGTTACGGTCCGATATTTGCGGTTCACACGAAATGTGTTCGTTACCGATTCATAATTGGTTCTAGCGATCCATAGCGATCCTCAGCTTTTTGTTAGGATGAAAAATTCGATTCTCTTACTCGCGCAGTTTACTAAATTGTGGCTAATTCTAAATCCAGTTTTGCTGTCATGGTGCGTTCACACGAGTCAACTTTAGTTGCCAGATTTTAGTTGATCAACAAAAGTTATATGAGAACCGTGATCAACTTTTTAGTGGATCAAAAAAAGTTTGAACGAATCATCACACTAGATTTTTCATTCCACTTTTGATCGATTAACTAAAATCGGTCAACCGAAGTAGACTCGTGTGAACGAGGCATCAACGTCTGTCAATGTTCTATTCAATTAATTATTTTCGTGAGTTCTCGTTAATCCTCGTCTTACTTCCGAACATTTTCAAATTTGTTTACGGGAAAATAATCCTTAAGCAGTTTATTCATAAGCGTGTATGCGTTTGGCGATCCTTTACCAGTTCCGGATCGGTACCGCGAACGAACCTTAGATAACTTTACATTAATTTTTTTTTTTTTTCATATTTCAGACGAGAAACCAAAGGTTGAATGTAGTTTTGTGACGGAGTTCGAAGACCATATTTTTGTCACGGTTGATGCTGAGGCTTTCTTCTTTTTACACGATCTGATCACATCGTATATCAAGGAAAAGGAACGAGTTGTAAGATTTTTATGTTAAATTTTGAAACTTACCTCTGCTTTTAAAACCCTTAATATTATCAATATTTTATCAATTTCTTGGTGTATGTAAAATCGAGGTAAATATTATCATTTGTTTTCGATGATAAATCTATTATAATCTCTACCTATTGATTAATTATTAATCAAAGTGTTATTTAGATAATTAAGGCATTTAATAATAGGTGGTGCTAGTTTCGAAGTAATTTCACCATTATTAACCTCATTAATTCTTGAAGACTGCTTAGGAGCCATCCATAAATTACGTCACACGTAATGGGGGAGGGAGGGAGGGGGTCGACGAAGTGTGTCATTGTTTGACAAGGGGCTGGGTGGGGTTCTAAATTTTGTTACGTCACATTTTAAAACCTATTTCATTCTAAGCGTTTAAAGGAGTGAGTTCAAAGTCCTTTTTTGTTAATATTGAAAAGTTTTTTTTTAAGTTTATTTCCCAGATCAGCCCATGGCTATACATAGAATTTGAAATGTTTGATTTGATATTAATTATATTTGGTCATATTTGTAGATGTAAAATTGTAAAATATGTGAAGTCACACTAAGGAGGGGTGGGTCTCACAAATTTGACCAGCTGTGACAAGGACGAAGGGGGGCAAAATCATGAAATTCGTGTGACGTAATTTATGGATGGCCCCTTATTTAAAATAATATACATTGAAAAATTGTTACGTGTATACAGGGTGTACCAGCTAGACCGGCTGGTCGGTCTAGCTGATACACCCTGTATATATTCGAAGAAATTAAAAAAATCTTTTTTCATGTTATTTTAGGGACTGAGTCAAATAAATCAAACTACTAGTCAAAGATCCCAGTCACCAGATCCGAGAACGATGCCTCAAGCGTCGTCAAGCAAAACACCAGCACCGTCGTCCACAAGTGGCTCGTCCTCTCAGTCACCTTCTGGCAGCAATGGACCAAATCCAAATTTATCAGATGAGGAACGTCTTCGACGTCTTGGTGCGACTGAAGTATTTAACAAAGACTGGCGAAGTTATCATTGTAAAACATGGCATTTAGAACCGACCGTTAGGTAATTAAAATAAACTACGTACATAGCTTTCCTAAGTAAATCATAAAAAAAAAATTTTTTTTCTAGACTTTTATCATGGGCTGGAAAATCAATTGAGCCTTATGGCATCGATTACATTTTACAAAAATTAGGATTTAGTCATGCACGAACCACAATTCCCAAATGGATGCAACGTGGTTTCATGGATCCCTTGGACAAGGTGTTGGCGTTACTAATGTTACGAATGGTTTCAAATGGGACATTACAGAAGAAGCACTTAGAATAAATAAAATCAAAAAATTATTTTATTAATTTAATACCTAAAAATGTTACGTGATATTATTTTTGGATGTAAATAATTTTATGTTAAGGAGATTTTTATTTTTTATCGGTTATTTAAGGAAAACGATTATGACATATTGTTAGTGAGAAAAATCTTTTCTACGTTATGGAGGCTTTTTCTTTGACGAAAAGCAATATTTTCAAGCTTGTGTATATTATATAAATAATGATGGGGGGGAAAAACATTGTTCAATATTTGTGTTATTAATTTTATTATTAATAATTAAAGAAAACAACAAAATGGTACAGCCTGATTTTTATTTATGAATGACTTTCTTTAAAAATTTCCTGAAATAGTGACCCTTCTATGACATTAGGTAATTTCAGATATTACTCTTTACTGAGTTATTCGTAATTTTCGATCTTCAGAAAAATTAATCAATTGTTTAGCACAGGCAATCGCATCATACATAACTGGAATGTGGGTTGTCTATGCAATGCACGCAATGCTTTATAAGAATTTGTAAAATTGAAAATTACAATTTATTTATAAAGTCGACAAAGACAACTTTTCCGATTACACTCTCAACTATCTATATTCTGAGTGTATTCATTAAAATCGTTTGGAATTTCACAATTGAACTTTTTCTTATGATAAGTTTGAATGCATATTAGACATTGCAATTATATGGAGACATAAAACAATCTTTTATATAGCAGTTTCCTCGAATTTTTTGTATGTTCTCTGGTGGCTACGTGGGAATATCGGCGGCTGGCATGCAGAGGGTCTTCGGTTCGGTTCTGGTTCCGGTGGTTGGCAGTGTTTTTTTCCTTTCTATTCCCCTAATATTAATCTAAATCCTTCCATTCGTTTCAGGGTTCACGTTTCAGCATTCATCGATCGTTTATCCTTCGTCCTTCGAGACTTAATCGATAAGTTTCGAAGGATGTGGTGATGAACGATCGATGATGCCGCGTCCATTTGTTTTGTTCTTTTTCCTTATATATCACATGATTTTTATTAATTGTTAATTTTATTCATAATCAAGTCTAGAATAATTTTGAAAATGAAAATTTTATTAGGAAAAATTTGGTACGGTTTTTCTAATTTTCCAAAATAGGAAAGCTCGCTGTGAATCACGCTAAGATTTCCAGGCGAATCCCAAAATTTGATTTGACATTTTTCATTTTTTTGATGCGGCGCCGCATCAAAAAAATGAAAAAAACCAAATCAAATTTTGGGATCCGCCTGGAAATATTAGCGTGATTCACAGCGACCTTTCCTATTTTAGAAAATTAGAAAATTCGTACTAAATTTTTCCGAAAAAAATTTTTATTTTCAAAATTATTCTAGCCTTGATTATGAATAAAATTAACAATTAATAAAAATCATGTGATATATAAGGAAAAAGAACAAAACAAATGGACGCGGCATCATCGATCGTTCATCACCACATCCTTCGAAACTTATCGATTAAGTCTCGAAGGACGAAGGATAAACGATCGATGAATGCTGAAACGTGAACACTGAAACGAATAGAAGGAATTAGATTAATATTAGGGAAATAGAAAGGAAAAAAACCACCGGAACCAGGAACCGAACCGAAGACCTTTTGCATGCCAGCCGGCGATATTTCCCCGTAGCCACCAGAGAACATACAAAAAATTCGAGGAAACTTCTATATAAAGGATTGTTTTAGGTCTCCATATAATGTCAATGTTTAATATGAATTCAAACTTTTCATAAGAAAAATGTTCAGTCGATGCTTAACGATTGCAAAATCAAATGACTCCCGGAATATAAATAGTTGAGAGTTAGATCGAAAAAATTTCCGAGGCCGATGTTTTAAATTTTCGCCATTCTTGAGGTATTTGTAATATTCGATATTTTGCGAACTACTTCATAAACATTATATATTATTTGCATATGCAACCCTCGTTACCATTATGTATAATTAAACTGCCTAAGTTGAACATTTAAAGAATATATTTATGACGATCGAAAATTATGAATATTGAAATTCTATTATATTATTCTATATTCTCTATATTATATACAAAAGATAAAATCTGAAAAAAATAGAAAAGGATCAAAGGAAATAAGAAGGCGACGTGATAATTTGTATATTTTTTATTCAAAATATATAATAACCCTTAATTCGATATATAATATATTGATATAAGCAATACAACAGTTAGAAGACAAATTGCGTTATCCTTAAAAATAGGAAAAACTTGTGTCGAGTGAAGCAAAACAAAAGACGTTGGTAAAACACAGTAAGTAGTTTCATATTTTTAAGAATAAAATTCGTCTTGTTTTTCCTCATTCTTAGATAGATACAATATGGCCAATGAAGGCATCATAACATATCCGATAATCGAACAAAATTAGAGCGAAAATTCTCTCCTCATCACATGTTTAATATTTACACTCATTCCATTGAATAAAATACATTTAGGTTGTTGATCAAAAAAAAAAAAAAAAAATGAAAAATAGAACTAAGCCAAGCCCAAATATGATGCTATTGTCAATAATGAAAAACTTGCATCACAAAAATCAAATGTGGGCTGCGATTTCCTCGAAAAGCCCCGCAAATTTCTCCCGCATATCCAACGAAATAACACTTATAAAGAGTGGATAATTTAACTTAAAATTAACAGTTACAATTTTTGGTTTCATTTAATTAAATTTTTTTTTTTACAATTAGTTTGATTTTGAATTCTGGCAAGAAAAAGCTGCACTATATAATATTTATAATATATATTTATATATATTTATATTCATAATAATTATATACTTAAATATTTTTTTTTTATATTAAAATTTCATTCATAAATCACAGTAAAAATATTTACATAAAATATTTTATTTATTTATTTTTTTTTTAGGAAATTTTAATATCTGTGTTCCTCATTTTAATTTTTCTCTCTTTTTAATATGAATTTTTTTACATTTTTTTCTATTCGTTGCATAGTGATTTTTCTCTTTTAAAAAATATACTTTCTCAAAAAAAAAATACATCGTATATAGCAGTGATTTTCAAAATGGGGTCGCTGACCAGAAAATGTTGAAAAACACTGATTGTAAAAATCTGTATCAGCAAAGACTTTTTGGAGGTTAGAAATAATTTTTTTTGTTTTTATAACTATTGTTATTATATGAGAATAAGTATGAAGTTGTCATTGATGCCAGTAACGATGATAATATCATAAAGAACTGATAAATGACAACACCAATAGTTAACAGCTGTCGTGCAACTAAACTACCAGCGCCACCCAAAAGGTACTAAAACACGCGACACAAACGTTTACTTTGTTTAATTGTTATCGCATTTAAGTGACAGGGGGCTGCTCTGTATCATGTTGATATAAACCAGAGGTTCCCAAATTTATTTGATCTTGCACCCCTAGATTAAACGCCCCCCTAAAACAGTGGTTAACAACCTTTTAAATTCATCCAAAGCTCTTCTGAATCGTCCCAAACGCCCCACTTTGAGAATCACGGCACTATAAGCTAATGTAAACGAAAAATGATACCACCTGCAATATTCTTGTCTTAAAAAAAAAAAAAAAACTAACCTATTTCGCTTTTAAAATGCGCAAAATTCCAATCAAAACCAAACTTTTACAATAATTATATGAATTTTACATTTTTTACAATTTTTATGTTGTCCTAGCAACAATTAAATCAATAGAACCGCCGTCATTAGAAGGTTGAGAGAACCAGATCGCACCAATACAAGTGCTGCCCTCTACTCGAAGTTCGAAATTGGGAACTATTTCTAAGTGACTCGTTTACACATCCGTTTGACAAAGGAACAAATGAGTGACTAAAGAAAAGTTCCAAATTTCGTACTCCAAGTAGAGGGCAGCACTTATATTGGTGCGATCTGGCTCTCTCAACCTTCTCACTGCCCCCGTCTTCATTCTCTGTACAATTTTCATAGCTTGAAATTTCTTTCTGTTTGAACATCAGGAAAAAATTTCGTATACTTAATTAAACTATCAAATTCTCGTCAAATTTCAGTTGAGCCAACGAAAGACAAAACAATTTCATAAAAATTTTCCTATCTAAAAACTTAAATTTATTTGGTTCATGTTTTCAATGAGACTTTAGATAGATACAGTCAAGTAGCCTATCAATGGGTACGCTGCTCTAACTTGGAACACTTAAGAAATTTGGTGATTAGTGATGTTGGTAGTTACCTTTTAATCGTGGGGGGGGGGGTCATCCATAAACCTCGTAACGCATTTTTCGTAATTTTTTAACCCCTCTCCCCTACTATGTGACGCCATATAGACTGCCTAATATTATATCCTTATACAAAAGATTAGAGCATACCCCTCCCCCCACTGGTAGAGTGTGTTACGTGAATAAATGTGTTAAAAATCCAGAAAAATTGGTCATGTCACTATATTGGTCATTTGGTGAATTTTTCTGTGATCCTTTTTCACTATTTTATGCTTGTTCAATTATCATTCAGAGGTTATGAAACGGTCAAAAACGAAAACATAAAATATTTGAACTATTTAAAAAAATATTTTCAGATTTTTTTTAGGTTAAAAATTCATTTTAAATTTTTATTAAATCCATTCCACTGCCCCCAGTAAGAAACAGGAGGTCTAAATATGAAAATATGAGAAGAACCAAGGCTGTCCCAAGTTAGGTTCTATCGCCTTAACTTGGGACAAACATTGTCTTATTTTTTTTTCAAATATAAAATGGACATATAAATTGTTCAAATTAGTAGAGCCTAATTCCCTTAGAGAATTTGTGCATTTTTCTTAAGCCTTATCTACACTTACTGATCGCTATGTGTAATGTGCGGACTATGCATGTATGTCGTCGCCACAAATTTCATAGACTTCAATAGATTCTATAGATTTCAATAGACTTCTATAGATCTAATAAAATTAGTAATAAAAAAATTATTGATGATGCACAGATGTGAAGCTTAAAAGGCTTAAGATGATGTAAAAAGTATTTTTTTACGATTGACTTGTTATTTTTTTTTAAATTTATAAAGGGGTAGTTATTCAAGGTTGCTGTGCAAAACTGTCCCAAGTTAGACCACTTGACTTGTACATAGAAAAAATTCATCTTAAATGAAAATTTCACTTAAAAAAAAATTAAAAAGTGCTTTTAAAAGAAGCCCAAAATAAAAATCCTGGCAAATTATTTGCATTAAATATCAATTCCTAACAGTTGTACGGTCAAAAAAAAAAACAATGAAAATGTTGTCTAAAACATGACTTTAATTTAATCACAGTATTTTATAAAAGACCTAACTCTGACTGCATTGAAAAATAAAACGCTTTTCTGATAAATTTTCTCTGTATTTTGTCCTCTAAATTTATAGTCTGTATTATAACGGGAATATAGGGAGACGAGACGAAACGTTGAACCGGATCAAAAATAGCACCGAAATTTTCACAATTTTTCAACGACCAGTCCCAAACGTTCCACACAACGTCTCATATATTGTACTTGGTAGTTAATAAAGTGGTTGGATTCAAGAAGAAAAAACATAAAAATTTTCCTAGCTGTATCATCTCATCAAAGCATTCGTTTTACTAAAAAAACCAATCATCAAATTAAATCGTAGATATTAAGTTAAGATTAAGTGTTGAATTATAATACCTTATATTTTATATACAAGTTCAGTCAAACTAATGTAATGTGATTTTTGTTCAATACTGACATTATTTAAAAAAAAAATAAATCATATTTGACACATTCAGCTTCCGTGTAAATACACACACTAAGTTATATGTACATAAGTAATAATTTTTAAAACTTTTTTTTTTATTAATAAACATTATATTTATATCATTTTTTAAAAATAATTCTAGCCTATCTAAGTTTTTTGTTCTTAATAAATAGTATTTCTCTTTGACAAAAAAATTTTTTTTTTGACTCACAATGAAAATGGTTTCATCCTATCTAAGTTTTAAGACTTTTTATCCAACTACAATATTATGGTATAAAGGAGTAGTGTGTTTGGTTTTAACTTTAGACAATAGGCGATTTAAATATTTAGTCTTCAATATATACGAAATGGGGCGTCAAGTCGTTACCAAGCCTTAACCGAGAGGGTGGAAGGGCAGACAAAGACAATAAGGAGAGTTATTAATGGAGAAAATGAGCATTTTTTGATCAAGTAGTCTGAAAAGAGAATCACATTACGTCACGTGTAACTTTGATTGCCTATACGTAGCATTTAAAATTTGTACCTAGATGGAAAAACTTTTGCCACCGTAATAGTTGTAGGTTGAAACTAAAATTATTATAGTTAATAAATAATTTAGAAAATTTGCATCACTCGAAAAAATTTGACATGCCAATCAGATACAGTGGAAAAACTGTTAACAAGAAATTGTTGAGATTGCAATTTTTTCGTGTTATACGAACCTTTATTAAATCAAATTTTTATTGTATTTCACACCAAAGGCACTGTTAGCCACCGTGAAAAGGCTGGGACAGTGATCTTCAACCTTTCTTTTTGTTGCGGTACACTTTTAAAAAATTTCAAAATTTGACGGTGAACTACACTTTATAAATTTCGCGGTACCCAAAAGTCCCGCGGCACAGTGGTTGAGAATCACTGATCTAGGGGATCATCAAGTCCAGCAACGGAATATATTTTAAAATGAGCTGCTCTTGCTATTGTGCCTTTGAAATATACAATAATTTGTACAATCAATGCTTGATGGAATATTTAAATATTTTCATTTGACTTGCGTTTGGCTTAATTTTAAGCCTGCTTTAAGTTTGAAAATCCAATCAAGTAACTTGGAAATTACGTCAAGCAGTGTTAGATAAGTTTAGAGAAAAAAATCTTATTTTTAATCAGGTAGTCCGTGAAACAAAAATCGTTTGTAATGTATGTGTATCTTCGTTTGCCTATACTTAGCAAAAGTGCAAGTTAGTAGAACTACAATTTATAAGATTTGATCACAGTAAGTGCAAATGCAAAGAAAAACATTTGACACAAAATCGAAATTTTTTTCGTATTAAACGAATTTCGTGTTAAAGGACTACAATTTTTATAGACTTTGGTCTTTATCTCACTATCTAATTGTGTCTAAGGTATATAACGTCAAGTAACCGACTATAATAAAATGACTTGAAATGAAATAATTTGAGTTTGATTTGATTTCAAGTCAAACTTTGAGTCAAGCAAATTGAAGATCAAATCAAGTAGCTTGAAAATCAAGTAAAGCAATAAATCTGTAGCAGTGCCATATTGTTAACTGACCAAACAACCACCTGTTTAGTGGGACGACAGCGCAGACGTAGATACAAGGTTTGTTCCAAATGTCCAACTATGGCGGTGTAAAGACACGGAAAAGTAAATGAACAAGACTCCAAGTAAGTGAAACACGGACCTTAGAACCTGTATCGTAGATGTTTTAGGAGACTTTAAATAATCCAAATTAATCAATTTCTATCATAAACGTAGAAAAATTTCGCCAATGCAGTTACAAACGCAGTAAAATAGCGATCCTCAGCTTTTTTTTTTTTTGTTGCGGTACACATTTAAAAAATTTCAAAATTTAGCGGCACACTGACCATAATGTAAACATAAAGGGAGTATTCTAGTCTAGAAATTTGAAAAAAATCGATTTTTCTTTTATTTTATATTCTCAAAGTTTAAACCTTTAAGAAAATTCCCTTAAGAGGATTTTTCAAAAATTTCAATATTTTAGACCAGGAATCGCTGATTAAAAAAATGTAAGTATTAACCACCATTGTATGGCCCCGGGATGTAACTTTACCCGAAACTTTAAACGCGTTTTTTCGAAACTGTCTTTTCAGAACGATACCCACGATTTCTCAGGTTCTACTGAACCGATTTACCTGAAATTATTAGACAGTCTTCTTTATAGACTTGTCTATATCTGGAACTATCCCCATCCTCAAATTTCAATTGTTACTATTTTTAAAAAGTTTGAACTAGTCAAAAAAAGTGGTACAAAATTTTATTTTTCAGGCAGTCGCCATTTTGAGAAAAATTTTTTTTCCAACTTTCCGTAGTTCCAGACATTGCGACATTATTCTAGATTAATAATCTAGTTTTTTTTTTTTTTGGTTTCACATTGCTAGAAGGGTTGAAATCATGGGTATCGTCACGTGCCAATTTTTTGAGACCCCCCACTTCATCAGCTGCTAATTTTTGAAATTTTTAACTTTTTTTTTGTTTTTTTATTTTTTTCTGTATTCTTGTAAGGTAATAACTAATAAAAAAATGGATGGTAAAAATATTAATTGCCTATTTTTTATGACACTTTAAAAATTACCTGAAATTCATGCCTCTAGACTAGAATACGGCCTTAATAATATTAGCGTAAAATCTGGTGGTACATTTCATAAATTTCGCGGTACTCAAAAGTGCCGCGGCACAGTTGATTGAGAATCACTGGAGTAAACAATAGTTACAATAAAATCTGAACGGATCGAGGATTATTTCGTGTTAAAAGAAATACTAAATTTAACGTAATAAGTGAGGGCCCTTTACTAACCAGTATAAAACGACTCAGAATGAACAACCACGAAAATCTGACGAGTACCAAAACGCTGCTGATACACCTGAGAATGCTCGAGGATATTAAAGAAGATTAAAGATTCACTTCTTGGCTTAATTTCAAAATTATTTGAGTCGACTCTCTAGCTACTTGACCAAAATTTGACTTATAAACAAGTCAAGTAACCAACTACTTGACTTGATGACCAGCCGTATATATGTATATAAAAAATGCCATTTTTGTATTAATTCATTTTGAACAGCTAAATTTAATGTTAACAGTACCTTATTGTAGACAGCACGTGTATCTTGGGTTGCCTATACACAACAAATACAACTTGGTAAATAAGCGGCAAGTTTGAAAATTAACCCTTTTAAAAAATCTCAATTAAAGCTTGTTAGACTTAGACTCCCACCCCCATTTAAATTAATTCGACTAAGACCCAAATAATCGTTTTGTAAAGCTCTTAAAATAAGTAACACAAGTCGACTAATCCGTATATTATATATAAATATACAATAATATTAGTTGCAAATTGATCACACAAATAATGAAAACTTTCAAGCATTCATTTTTTTCTATTTATATATTAGTACAACACACAGAGAGTCTAAAGCCGGTATCATTTACCGGTAAAGACAGTGTAAAGACGGTGGAATCCATGCAAATCGTGACACAATTAAACATTCATTAGTTCAGTGGTGGGTACATGAAGGATTTAAGCATGTTGTAGATCTCGAACTTTTGTCAAACTTTCCATGAGAGATTGACATTTTCTACAACCCCTAATGTACATTGTATGTGAAGAAAAACCCAAGTGATTGACAATGCTTTAAAAATATAAAAACAAACGATTTTAATGCAGAAGTGCAATTGCAATGTTCGTATATCTTCGAAAATCTTTCGTTTGAAATCGTCTTACATAAAAGATCACGATATTTTAAAAAGGCGACAATCAAAATGAAATTACCGTGAAAAAAACGTTCTACAATTAAATTGTGTACGTCTCTGCGTTATATGCTTAATAAATCGTGACACATACATACAACACACACACACACACACAAATCCAGATGATTTTTATTTTCTCTCCTTGTAATTGGACTCTTCATTTATCTGTCCCATGTTCTTGTTTAATTTAATTTAATATAAAATTGACTACGTCTTTTATAATTGTTATCTAAACTCCATCCACAATCATGATAATAAATAATTAATATTTTCAATATTATATTAATTTACAATACTAGAAAGTCTCTCTGTTTTCCTTTTTTTTCGCTTAATTTTAGATTTTCACACTAAAAGTTTTATTATATTTTATGATAAAAAGGTTTTAAAAGTGTTTAATATATAATTTTCTTTATATTAAATTTAACTGTGTGATTTTTTTTAAAAGTTTTTTTTTTTTTTTAATACTTACAATAAGAAATATTGAAGCTCAAGTTTTTTAATCATCTTACAATGGCTATTGTAATGATTAGAGATATTAAAAATACTAGGGGCGGTAACAAACGGTTGGAGGTATTTGTTCCGTCGTCGGTATCAGCACAGGTTCCTGCAAAAAAAAAATTGTTAGAAAATGGAGTTTAAATACGTTTTAATAGCTAAAAGTTTGGTGCTTGAAGAATAATTATTTTTCTCGCGTGTATCTTTGTTTGCCTATACGTAACAAATGTAACGTTGGAAAAAAATTTAACTTTTAATAGTATAGGATCCCACCATAAAACGACCTTCATCAGGTTGGTTAATGGATGAAAAATATTTGATGTTCCATTAAATATGTTAATAAATATATTGCAAATGTATCCTGCGCAAAATCAATCCTAAATTTCAGTTGTCGAGTTAAAAATTTTGTTGTTGTTTTTATTTTTTTTTTGGTTTTGTTTTTTTTTTTTGCTTATTTAAGGTCGCATTAACATTGGCGTCGAATCCAAAAACTCATGAAAAAAATCTTAGGCTTTCATTGGGTTTTGAATCCAGTACCACTGGCATATAGAGCAACTATTTAGTCAACCACGCCACTAAGTGACCTCTAAAAAAAATTCTGTGTCATCCCATGGGATAATTTGTTGGGACCTCACAGTCACACATATTAGAGTAACGATGACAATAGCATAAAGAACTGATAAATGACAACACAAATAGTTAACAGCTGTCGTTCAACTAAACTACCAGCGCCACCCAAAGGTACTAAAACATGCGACACAAACGGTCACTTTTTTTAGTCTTTGTCGCATTGAAGTGACAGGGGGCTGGTTTTGTCACTTTTAAATCGGAGGAATCGGATAAGCTCGAATCTCTTCGAGGAAGCTCGAGAACTGTCACAGTGACACGAACATAAAAATCACCAGTCACTACTAAGATTGAAACTGTATTCAACTGTAGTATGATTGAAGTAACAATCAACTTAATAGACCAGTGCTTTTAGCCTTTGAAAATGGTAAAAAGTGAAAAAAATTATAGTAGGATGAAACCCATTGGAAAAGGGAAGAGAATCTAACAAAAATTAAAGGAAAAATAAATTACGGTCCTTCTGATGCGGGGAAGTGGAGGGGGGGAGGAGGGTAGAAATGGTTTATCTCAATTACCGACAAAACTACAAGTCTTATAGAAAAAAGTTAAATAGCAAAGTTGTAGATAATAAGAAGATCTACAACTTTTGTATTAACACTTTTTCACATAACCTCAAAATTTATGTGAAAAATTCAAATTACCAAGTTTTTGGTTTTTAATTTTTATCTTTACCAAAAAAAAAATTGTCATGAAATTTGGTGAAAATTTACCTTTTTATGTCCCAAACACAGTATACTTTTTTTGATTTAAAATATTTATTTTTTTGCCTTAAAATTATTTCTAACCTCCATAAAAGTCTTCGTTCAACTGTACTACTAGCGCTATCTGCTATCAGCAACGGTCGAGTTTTAAAAAGTGAAATATGGCTGCGAGTGAATATTTGCGACCGAGAGGTGGAAAAGGGGGTGTTTTTAAGGGTAGAAACGGTTTATACCGATTTCCAACAAAACTACAAGTCCTATGGAAAAAATTAAACAGCAAAGTTGTAGATAATAAGTAGATCTACAACTTTTATACTAACACTTTTTCACATAACCTCAAAATGTATGTGAAAAATTCCAAAAACCAAGTTTTTGATTATTGGACTCCCAACAAATCATCTCATGCGATAAAAGAGGATAAAGCATTTTTTTTTAGAGGTCACTTATTGTGAGTGGCCTGGGTTCGAATCCCAATGAAAGCTTAAGATTTTTTTCATGGGTGTTCGGATTCGACGGTCGCTAATGCCCATAGTGGTTGATTCGATCTTAAGGGGGTATTCTAGTCTAAAAATTTGAACAAATCGATTTTTCTTTTCTTTCATATACTCAAAATTTAAACCTTGAAGAAAATGCCCTTAAGAGAATTTTTTAAAATTTTCAATATTTTGGACCAAGCATCGCTGATTAAAAAATGTAAGTATTAACCATCATTGTATGGCCCCGGGATGTAACTTTACCCGAAACTTTAAACGCGTTTTTCTCGAAACTGTCTTTTTCAAAACGATACCCACGATTTCTCATGTTCTATGGGACCGATTTACCTGAAATTTTTAGCGAGTCTTCTTTATAGACTTGTCTATACCTGGAACTATCCCCATTCTCAAATTTCAATTTGTACTATTTTTAAAAAATTCGAAACAGTCAAAAAAATGGGACAATTTTTTTTTTTCAGGCAGTCGCCATTTTGTTTCCAAATGTTTTTCCAACTTTTCCGTAGTTCCAGACATGGCGACATTATTCTAGATTAATAATCTTTTTTTTTTGGTTTCATATTGCTAGGAGGGTTGAAATCATGGGTATCGTCACGTACCAATTTTTTGAGACCCCCCCCACTTCATCAGCTGCTAACTTTTGAAATTTTTGATTTTTTTCTGTATTCTTGTACGGTTAATAAATAACTAATAACAAAATGGATAAAAATATTAATTGCTTTTTTTTATGACACTTCAAAAATTACCCGAAAAATCTTTATTTTCATATAACTTTAATTCAATAACCAAACCGTTGCAGGTTATTAGTATCGATTTACCTGTTTATAACTGCCGACCCAACAACGGTGACGGGAATAAAATTGTCAACCTAACGTTCGCATATTCTAGGGGCTTCATACTTTCGATTGGTATGAAATTTGTCTATTAACCAAAACAGTGAAATGTTTAAAAAAAATTTTTTTTTTCAATTGTTAAGTAATACGGGCTGAAATTTTTTAGACTTGAAATTTTTTAGAAATTAAACATAAAATACTTTGCATCCATTAACCAGCTCGGTGAAGGTCGTACTTAACGAATTAACACTGAATTCAGTGTCAAGATTTTTTTGTCACATGTATCTTTGTTTGCCTATACGTAACAAATGATACTTTCACTTTAGAAAAAAAGACAAAAATTTTAACAGGTATTAATTAGTAAGTAATATTTTGAATACGTACCATTGAAGGTTAAATTCATAGTCCAGCCGTTGACGGGGGTGTCGTACATATTGGAAAAATCATGCGAGTTCGCCAACCGGTGACAATTGTCGGCGAACGCCGTCAACTGCAACAAACCACCCCGTTGCAACACATTACCACCCCCAATGCCAGCAGCCACCTGATTATTATTGTTATTATTCGATTTCCCCACAGCTCCATTGTTACTATAAATGCCATTCAACGATGATGAACTTTGGCCATTGTTATTATTGTATGACAATGATTGGTCCACGGGGCCGTTAACAAAATTATATATGAAACAATAGCGTGATGGATCGGTCGATTTACGGCCGATGGGTGATACAATTAAATAGCTAGTGCCGTTTTCTTCCCAGCTACCATGGCATGAATATGCTACAACAAAAAAAAAAACGTTTTTAACTCGTTTCAAACAAAATCTTTCCAGTTAAGTTTACCAGAGATGGTTTGAGCCTGCGAATTGGAACAGGAAGATTTTTGTTCCATTTCTTGCGAAGAGCCGCATCCGACCGATAACGATTCATGTGTTGGAGATAGACATTCTTGACGGGATGATGTCGAGCCTTCAGTGGCCGAATTTTGACGACGTTTACGACGATCGATTCCACTCAATGAATTCACGACGGTGTAACGACCCAAATGTGGACATTTCTTCGGATGCAGAGACGTAGCTGGAAAAGCATTTAAACGATTAATAACCCCCTCTAATAAGTCAACAACTCTCTTACTTATTAAAGTTGTATATGCCGTATTAATCGGATCGAAGCTTCGACAAGCTTCCTCAGAGTTTTCCTCGATTTTTTCTAAAGAAAAAAGAAATGTATAAGTAACAATTTTCTTGAATATACAACCGAGTTCGTACCTGATTGTTGAACTTCAATTACGTTGTTATCACGCTTATGGAACACCATGCAAACATAACCACTTTTACTGAAACAAGAAAGTTGCATAAATTATTTGAATCGAACCGGAAACTAAGCGAACTTGGATGACATTAAAACAACGATGATTTCTATTGTTAGTGCCGAGGATAAGTTGGAGGGTTTACATTTCGTCGAATCGAACTTTCCAAAATCGTTCTACCTATCTATTATAAATGAGGATGATGCTACAGAGATAAAACTTGGAAAGCTCAACGTTCACCGGTAAAGATAACACATTAAAATTCGATAGGAATCAATGTGAGATTTCTTGTAAATTTTATCGATTTTTTGTATGAAAATTTTCATCAGTTAATTATTAAATAACACCGCGATATGTTCATAAAGTTTTGGAAATTTTCCGAACCAAATTGAGGTTTTAAAGTTATAGACTAAAAATGGTTTCCGGTAACTTTTTGTGAGCCTTATAAGTTCAAGATTGGTGAGAAGTTTATTTCGAGTTTACTTCGTTCATCATACTTTCATACTTTACAAGTTCACGTTTCTGTTCAAACTTCGAATTTTTATAATAAAATTAATTTTAAAAATGAAACATGTAATATAATCTGAGATCTGTTAACTTAAAGGACTCCATTGCGGATTTTTCAGTGTTAGGTGCAAGTTTAGAAGGTGGAAAATTATATTATATGTCACAGTCTAAGAATCTTAAAAAAATGGAGTGTCGCCATTTTGTGAGTTTGGGGGGTGGCACTTGCTCTTTAAACTGTCTCAGCCGTCGGTGGGCCAAGCCAGCGACGTGGCTGTTGAATGGAAAAGTTCATACGAGCTTCTAGAAAGTTCTCAAGGCATCGGACCACCCGTGGCGCGAAGGGTTTGACCAAAAGGATTACTCGGTGAATAAAAAAAGAAGAAAACTTCTAGTTTTTTCAACCTATAATTCTTAATGAATAAGAAAATGGGAAAAGAACAACAAGAGACAAAATAAAGTTCTGCCAACGAAAAATAAGAGAAAATGTTCTGCAAGAAATGCCACGTTCTTATAACGTAGAAGGAGAACAAACTCAGTCAAGTTCAGTCTTAAATAAATCGCCAACGTCGAGTGTTAAATAAATCGTGAACGTCAAGTCTTAAATAAAAAGTCAACGTCAACTCTTAAATAAATCGTCAACATAAGTAAAACAGAAATCGTGAGTGATAAATAAATCGTAAACGTCAAGTCTTAAATAAATCGTCAACGTCGAGTCTTAAATAAATCGCCATCGCCAAGTCTTAAATAAATAGTCAACGTCAACTCTTAAATAAATCGTCTATATATATATAACTCTCTCTCTCTCTCTCTCTCTCTCTCTCTCTCTCTCTCTCTATATATATATATATATATATATATGTATATATGTATATTGACTATAACTATATTGCTATTGACGAATTACATTCAATTAGATCAATATTTAATGGAAGTCACCAACACAAGCATCCATCAATCTCATATGGTGCGAATAAATGTTCGTCGTTCGTTGTTGTTTGTGACGTATTTGTTGTCGAGAGCTTTTGCGCCACCACTTCGTAAACGTCAAGTCTTAAATAAATCATCAACGTCGTGGCTTAAATAAATGGTCAACGTCAAGTCTTAAATAAATCATCAACGTCGTGGCTTAAATAAATCGTCAACGTCGTGTCTTAAATAAATCGTCAACGACAAGTCTTAAATAAATCGTCAACGTCGAGTCTTAAATAAATCGTCAACGTCGAGTCTTAAATAAATCATCAACGTCGAGTCTTAAATAAATCGTCAACGTCGTGTCTTAAATAAATCGTCAACGACAAGTCTTAAATAAATCGTCAACGTCAAGTCTTAAATAAATCGTCACCGTCGAGTCTTAAATAAATCGTCAACAAACATAAATCGTGAGTGATAATTAAATCGTAAACAGTGCAGTCTATATAGTGAATTATAAACAATGAGTGACTGAATATTGTAACAGTGAATTTAATCATTGTTAACAAGTGTAAATCGTGTAAATATATTAAGAATTGTTTACAATGAATTTGTCGTCATTCAAACACAAATTCAAGAACCCATAAAAACGTGACAATATTTACCATCCGGCCGTTACGTGGGCGACAATTTGGACTTTCTTCTTTTCCAAGGCTTGCAGAATGCTGTGACAGACCAGTCGCACTTCGCCACCCTCGGCCAAATGGACATTGTGGAAATTGTCGGTGTGGTGATGCGAATGCGATGATCCCGAGCCTCCAGAAGCTGTGTGCGCGGCATGATACGGTCCCGGATTGGCATCGCCAGAACTAAGCGCAGCACTGTGATGATGTGCGGGTGTCGCATTTTCGGCACTTTTCACGCGAAGCGTTGCATTCCTTTGCGAAAATCGATAGGATAGACGATGATCGAGACTGTGCCACGTGTGATGTTCCGTTAGCCAAACGGGAAAGCGACACCGATTATGATGATCATCCACTAAACACACAAGAAAAAAAAAATGCAATATGTTGGCTTTTCAGTAATGTAATTAGTAGAACAGCCGGGAGAATAGTTCGGAAAAATAAAATAATTACACAGGAACGAACACGGGAATACTAGGAAAAGCGATACATGTGGAGCACATAAAATTTATGGGCTTATAAATCCATTAAACAAGTTGTGAGTTTTAAAACTTCCATTTTTATGGTTCCACGTTCATAAAGCGATTTTATTGAATTTCCGTGACGGCAAGTTTTTTTTTTTTTTTTTTTTTTGTGTGTGAAAACATTTTTTTTTATATTTTTCTCTTCATCCCATTCCCATTCCTTATTTTTATACGTCATATAAACCATAGTAAAATAAATACATTTTAGTAGAAACAAAGTTTTTTTCCTCTTTAGTTGCATACGGAATAGAGGATACATTTGATTTGAAAATAAGTTGAATTTTATTCGAAAGGGATTATCAAGGAAACGCAGGACGGTTTTGTTTTGTTTTGTTTTGTTTTTTTTTTTGTAACTTTCAAATCATATGAAAATGGATGGAAAGTTAAAAACTCATTCACTAGAACAAAAAAAAATTCCATTTGAATTTTTTTTTTTTGTACCACATATGAATTGTTTCAAGCATTTATATCATAAATAAGTTATTTCAATTTTTTTCTCTGTGTGTGCGCGATTCAGAGGGAAAATGTTTTTTTCCTGTGTGTGTAAAAATTTCATAAAAACTTTTATTAAAAAATAATTAAAATCGCTCTCGCTTCTGTATACCCCCCGACTGTAATATGTAGGTATCGTAATTTTCTCAACAAAATTTTTTCACTGTGGCTTTTTTTTTTGCTTTTCAACTATCATGGTTGCAGAGTTAAACTTTTTGTTGTTGGCTTGTGTTATTTTACAGGCTAAATTAGATAAAAATGAACTGAATGTAAACTTACAAAGCCAATTCACAAATATGAATATAGCTTTGAGTTGGAGAACAAAGAAAGCAAACAAATCGCTTTTCAATAGCTGTATAATTTTTACAGCTTTTTAATTCAACACTAATAAGAAACATTCATATAGATTTGTTTTGAAAACGGTTAGGTTAACAAAGGGTCTTCTGTTAAAAAAATAAAAGTAGAGGAAATTTCCTACAATTTATATTGTGACCTTTTTTTTTGTTGGAAAATCAACAGTTTTAGCGTACGAGCGCCGCAAACTATTATACATCTACGCCACCTGTGACATTCAATTTGAACTTGTATTCTATATAAGTGTGTATTGTAATGTCACAGTTTTGGGCCAGTCAAAATCGACATAAAAATAGCTAAATTCGCAAAACATGATGTATTTCTGATTTTTTAGTATGTTGTTTGAACCCATTAGGGCTATGTATTCTCAAGTTTGCAACTCCCAAAAAGTTATGGAAAAATTTTTATAGAGGAAAAACCGTGTAACTTTGGACTTGTTTCAGATTTTTCTGCAAAAATGCATAGATAAGGAGATACCGAGCATAATCTGAAACAAGTCCAAAATTTTCACGGTTTTTCCTGTATTAACATTTTTCCACAACTTTTTGGGAGTTACAAACTTGAGAATACATAGCCCTAATGGGTCCAAACAACATACTAAAAAATCAGAAATACATCATGTTTTGCGAATTTATGGTTGATTTTGACTGGCCTATTTGGCGTAGATTTTTAAAAGTTTGTGGCGCTCGTACGCTAAAACTGTTTATTTTTTAAAAAAAAGGTCATTACATAAATAAAATGAAAAGTGGATGCCACTAACATTCTCAAGGCAACGGTATATAAGCATATTTTTGGATTGGCATATCCCATCTTGATAAATTCCACTGATAGACTATAGGGTAAATAATTTTTGAACAGAAAAAAAATTATAGTAGGATGAACCCCATTGGAAAAAGAAGAGAATATAACAAAAATTAAAGGAAAGATAAATTACGGTCGATCTGAGGTGGGGAAGTGGAACGGGAGAGTGTTTTTGAGGGTAGAAACGGTTTATCTCGATTTCCGACAAAACTAAAAGTCCCATGGAAAAAAGATAAATAACAAAGTTGTAGGTGATAAGTAGATCTACAACTTTTGTGCTAAAACTTTTTTCACATAACCTCAAAATTTATGGGAAAAATTCAAATTACCAAGTTTTTAATTTTTATCTTTTACAAAGAAATTTTTTTTTACACGAAATTTGATGAAAACTTACCTTTTAATGTCACCAAAAACACTGTTTCAGAAAGTAGAGGTTTCAAAGAACAAAAAGCTCACTGACTTTTTAAAAAAATCAGATGTTTTTACGTGAGAATTTTTGATTGAAAATTAGGGTGCTTTTTCGATATTAAGTCATTATAGAGTGAAAAAATTAATATTTTAAATAAAATAAAAATACAGTGTGTTTGGGACATTAAAAGGAAAGTTTTCACCAAATTTCTGTAAAAAAATTTTCTTTTTGTAAAAGATATAAATTAAAAACCAAAAACTTGGTTATTGGAATTTTTCACATAAATTTTGAGGTTATGTGAAAAAAGTGTTAGTACAAAAGTTGTAGATCTACTTATTATCTACAACTTGGCTATTTAACTTTTTTCCATAGGAGTTGTAGTTTTGTCGGAAATCGAGATAAACTGTTTCTACCCTTAAAAACACCCCCCTTTTCCACTTCCCCACCTCAGATCGACCGTAATTTATTTTTCTTTTCATTTTTGTTATATTCTCTTCCTTTTCAAATGGGTTTCATACAACTATAATTTTTTCATTTTTTACCATTTTCAAAGGCTAAAAGTACTGGTCTATGATTTCCTTATGCTAAGTATTAAATAGCCTAGCCCCGAGTCGAAATTTTAAAACACCGATTGAGCCTTGTGGAGCCTGATTCTTTTGATGTGATCATTTACCGCTTCGATTTAAAAACCTTCTTCCATCAAAGTATAACCAGGTGAATCTCAAAGTGACTTATATCTCCCAAATTACATCGGGAACGGGACTAAAAAAAATTCATCAAAGTCGAAATTTTCCATCGTCCCAACAAACCACCTAATTGTCTCCCATTTAAATTAAATTTATAAAAATTATATTCAAGAAAAATGATCTTCCATTTTTTTTCCAGTTTTAAACGGGCATTTGAAATATAAACGCGAAAGAAAAAAACACCGCGTATAATTTAAAAGATTTATTTACTTTTTTCCTCCCGTCCTACAATAAGCTTAACTCAAATTACTTGATAGATGGTTTTATATACCATCATACTACCTATATAATTGCATCCAAAAAATAGGAAAATGCGGCCAATGTGTTCACAGATTGATAGTCGGCAATTTGTTCAAATGAAAATTCTCCCGATTGAACCTTTTTCGCCCCCCCCCATATGTCCTCTCGATTGTTTTACGTTTTGTTTAATGTCACGCGTTTTAACGTCCATCAATAAAATTGATTATTCGTGTGGTTGGAAAGTAATTTATTTAATTTACATTCAACTAGTGTTCGCTTTTCTATACAGTTAGTACGGGGGTCGCGCATCTTTTCACCCCACCTATTCTCGTACATTTTTTTTCTCCATTAATGACAAACTTTCCACGTAATTACCATAAAAGATTAATGAACTTTTTTATAATTACACTAAAAATTATAGGAAAAAACATTGAAAAAGATCCTGATAGATTTGAGAGTAAAAAAAAAACCGATTGATTAATTATATTTGGATGTAAAATTGAGTTCGTCCTGTTTACATCGGAACATAACTCGAATGTTTCATCGGATAATAAATTTCCTGGTACGTCAAATTATGGAAATTAATTGGAAAATAATGTTGTTTGATTCGATTAGAAGAGAAAAAAAAAACACACACACACACAAACATACAGGTTGTATTTAAAAATTCACCCTAATCGAATCGAATGGTGAATGAATAATCGATTAACCAACCAACCGTTCATGTAATTTTCTTGTAATCAGTGAAGAAGCTCAGATTTTCACCAGACAAAAATATCCCTCCGAGATATTGGCTGTAAAAATAAAACTCCCGAAAGTCGTCAGATAGTGAAAATATGGCACTGCAGTATATTTCCACCCCAAAAAAAAAAAAAAAAAACACCGAGAGACAAAGAGACCAACTATTAAATGGAAAACACACACAAGAAAAACTTCATCCAAATGCATCCATCCCTTCCACAAGTTCACTTTGTTGCACAGTTAACTACCTTTGTTCACGTCCCCCATTTACCTCTTTACAAATATCGGATAAAAGATTAACAATCCTTTTGTCTAATTGTAGTTTCCAAAGAAAAATTAATTCTCAAACGTTTTATTTAATATTTTCCCAATGTTCATCATTGTTTAAGATATATGATTTGTATCTTTAAGATGTGTCCTCCTGTTATTTACTGGTTTTTCAGAAAATTCTCTCAAATAACTAATCCTATTAAAGAGAAATAGCACAAAAGAGAATAAATCGTAGCGGTAGTTTTACACCTGTTTGACTCTTATCTGGGAGATCAAAACCAAGGTCTCGCACTGAAGAAATATTCCGGGACATAGACAAATTAAGAAATTCATAAATTAGGTATGAAAGAGAGAAGGTACTTAGAATACTCGAGTCGAAATTGTAGACCTGTTTTGGCCCTAAAATGGATCTTTTACCCTCTTTTGGACCTTCAAAGACTAAAATGAGCCTCAGATAGACCTAAACGATTGCATCGTCTTCATTTTAACCTACATGAAATTTGTATTATATTTTGTGAACATATCGTCTCGTTCTAAAAAAAGGTTTTTGATCATAAAACATAAAATATGGTTGTAAATTTTCTTTTTTTTAACAATACTTATTGCAAATATTATTTACTAATAACCCAAATTTTTGATCTCTCTCTTTCCTTTACTTAGATGCTTAGTATGAAATTGTGTATTCTTGTATCCATTACCGGTTTGTCCCTTAATCCTGTTCATTCTGGTTCATTTTTACGCAGCTTTAGTCTCTTGTTAACCGTTCGAGTGCTACACGAGTTATTATACAACAATTGAATAAACTTATTTCACTATTTGATCATTTTTCAATATTGTCTATATCAAAAGGCCTAAAAGTGTAAATGTAAAACATTTAAAAGTGAAAAAACCGAGTTTCAATGAAAAAGTGTGAAGAAATTTGCTTTAATTTATTATCTTGAAAGTAATCAGAGAGTTGTTATAGAATTAAATAAAATTTCTAAAGAAATGCACATGGTTGAGTATATTGTGGATTATAATAAAAGGAAATCCTGGAAAAAAATGATGACAACGGCGACAATAAAGGAGCTGGTAAACAAGGAAATTAAGAACTGATATTTGTAATATTCTTATTACTTTTAAATTTATCAATAATATTAATGAAACTTGTATATTTAATGAATAAAAAAAACAAAATATTAAAATAAAAATGTTATTTTTTTTGAAAAAAAAAAAAAAACCCTACCAATAAAACAATAAAAGAGAGTGACAAAGAAAGAGTAGAGAAAAGAGAGAGAGAGAGAGGTCCATTTGAAGTTTTTGCTGTCAACCTCTTTTGGGCCTAAATATGGTATTTTGTCCGATATATGCCACTTGTAGGTTCAAAAGGGTTAGGTGTCAGTTTTTCGAATCACAATTCTTCGAAACACAATTTTTCGAAATACAATTTTTCGAATGCACAATTTTTCAAAAGAACAATTTTTCGAAAGAACAATTTTTTGAAAAATTAATAATAAATAATTTTAGGGACCGAAATAATTAGAATAAATTTAGTTTTATTTGCCAGTTTACACAAAACAAATGTAACTGAAAAAAAAAAAACTTTTATTTAGTAAATAAAATTTAATAATTTTTTGGACATTTTAACATATATTTACTAAACAAAAAAACCATGTAATTTACCTTTGTAAATAGGTACCTATAAGTTATAGTTTACAGATTGTTCATTTTTGGTAAGATTAGCGTGGCGCTTAGAGAATTTGAAATCGCCCAACGTTATGCTTTTGTGTACCATAGAAATCGATAAATTTTAACGTCAGCATAAGGCTTAAGCAAGTCATTTGCAAAATTCAAGGTATGAGTAGTAACTATGGGAACTAAAATGGTCCAATTTGAACACTCAATGTTTTTTATTTGCGAACACGTTTTCAATTTTAAACTTCCATTGAGTGATAATAATTTTCATTTTTTTGCAATTCAAAGGACACATATTTTATAAACATCACAAATAACACAAAATTTCAGGAATAAAACACAGAAAACACCATAAAATTAATGAAATTCTAACGAGTTTGAACTCAAGTAATATAGAAAATATAAAAGGCAAAATAAACAATCCATTAGATACCACGTATTTGAAAGATGACTATAGATTTTAAAAATATTCTATAAATTTAAAATGCTCTAATAATGCAGGATCTGTATTCATAAAGATTTTCAATGAATTCTGAAAACTCATAGATATTTGCAGCATAATTTTTATGTTAAAACATTTAATTTTGTGTAAAACTTCGTGGTGTCAGGAAGTGCACATTCAGTCAAATAATGAAATTCGGATGACTACAATTTCTTTTGTTGGGGGTCCACCAAACCCCCGCCAGGGGGCCCCCTGGACCCCTTTGGCATTTGTAGTAGGAAATTGTTGAATGAATTTATATGAATTAACTTAAAATAAATGACAGTTCCCATAGTTACGTCTTAATTGACAGATTTATCAAAATCATTTTCCATTAGAAAAATGCGTCTTGAAATCCGGTTATTATCGAAAACGAAGCGAAAACTCGGAAATAAGCACTCTTCATTTTCGTTTTCTTTTGACTTGTTTTATCAGAAACCGTCGCCAATTCATGGTGCCACGCTAACCTTACCCTCCCCTTCATTTTAAGTACTACATTATCGCTATTTCCAGAACAAAGAGTTACAGAAATTGTAAAAAGTGAAAAAAAAAGTTATATTTACTGACACATTTATGTACCTATTTCATTTAACCTACCCGTCGAGGTTGATTTACACTGATTTTTGTTCAAAAACACCAACTCTACCCGTAGAAGTTGATTTAGACTGCATTATTTCGAAAAATTGTTGTTTTGAAAAATTGTGTTTCGAAGAATTGTGATTCGAAAAACTGGCCGGACACCGTTCAAAAGAGGTCTAAAATTCAAATGCAAATGGTCATGTTTCAATCTACTTGAACCCAGATTTTGAGGTCTAAAATTGAGACTCGGGTAGTTTTTAGTATGTTTTTTCGGCTCTTTAACTGAATTAAATTAAGAGAACTACAAAAGCAAAGTTTCTTTATGTTTGCATGTAATTGTAAGACCAACTTTGCTCATCACTCATTGCTAAACCTAGCAATCTTTGTCTTGAAAAAAACCATTTATAGGTCTTTGTGGGTGTCCTGGTTTGGTGACCAAATCAGTGATTAATTCGAACTCAACAGTTATCAATGCGGAATTGATTTTTTTACAGATTTATTTATGGTCAATTGTTTGCTTAATGTGGAGTTTGGAGTTTAGAGTCAAGTTAAAATCCATACTGATTTATCTCGTTTAATTCATATGAGACTAACAATAAAATTACATAGAATCACAAAGAGAAATATCCTAGTTGTGGTGGGTACAACAAATAGACTGAAAGTCGACTAGTGGAATACAAAATTGGCGGCAGTAGTAGGGTACATAGAGAAACACGGCACAAACTACAATTGTAATAATTATTATCGTTATATAGGTATTGAACGCGCTTACCAAAGTATTTAATATATTACGTTTGATATTATGTTAACTTGTATATTATTCGGTACAAGTAAACTCCCTGCTTGATTACCGTCCGAATAACCTCCTACCTAAGCTTTATCATTACCTCATTTATCCCCATTTGTTTGTTATATCCACTTGTGTTCTATACACAGTGCCATACTCAAACGATTATCTCACGTCTCATTCGTTTTCATAGCGATATTTTATTACGTGCAGATAACATTGAAATTAATTCACTATTACCTCTACATATACCACCTACCCCGAGTCCCGACAGCATATATTCATACAAATGGAAATATTCAAACTAATTAAGGGGAATAATCAAAATATTCTAACGAATATGTAAATATATTCGCCAACACATTATACATAATAATAATAATATAATTGCAAATGCATGACATATGTTTCATGATATGATTAACAAGATTTTCGACCTTTTGTGGAAACCAGAAAAAACTGTTTAGAAATAATTATGATCGCCAAGTTTTTTTATTCACATCTCTCGTAATTATTCGTTAAATAGAGCAATTTGTTGGTGACACGAGTTTTTCGTGATCCAGTGTAATAATTGGGTTGGTTTTTCTCGAGTCGTTGTCCTTGTAAAGAGTTTAATTAAAATAATGAATACTAAATTATCTGGGGGTGAAATTTTCTTGTGTTGGATAAACGAAACGGATTTTTAACAAATTTGTCCTAAATTAGACTAGGAAAATATCAGGATTGGAAAAGGGCTAATTAAAAATGTGTATTTGTCGAAATACTACCTTGATCAAAAAGTTCCCGGAATAACCACCGTGGGGCACTCTCCGTAATCGGATTTAAGTTTTTTTTTTTTTTTTTGATTGTTTGCTACAACTACCATTGATACTCCCACAAAATTTCAACCCCATAGTTAGACATTTGAAAAAGTTACGCCATTTCAAGTATATCTGCCTCTGCAGATTGCAATTGTAAAATCATTCTAAAAATGATATATTTTTATAATTTATAAAATTTTAATTTACGAAATAATGAAAGGTATGGCTCATAAAATGGGCATTTTACCGAATAAAATGAACGGAAAAAACGGAATGAATGCGTACACGACAGTAGCATGCGATTGTTTGTTTCGAATTGGCCGCGCATGCGCACTACTACGGTCGAATACTATCTCTCTCGGCATTTAACATAGCCGATTAACGGTCAGCAGATGCGTTTGCCGTTTTGAATCTAAACAGTGAATTTAATTGTTACTGATACTTTTCGTGAGTTATTTTGAATTATTGACCCAAAGGTCATACAAATGGTCTGTTCTTTAGGATAAGAACTATTTTGGTGGTTTTTAAATACATTACATGATGCGGTTGTTGATGATTTTTGTAAGAAGGAGCGTCGAATAAGGCCAATTTAAAAAAAATACTTATAACACCACGTTTATCAAATAAAAAAATAAATTTTAAAAATGTGGTTCATATAACCCCCCCCTCTTCTAACCGCATGCCCTGTTTCCAATTCCAAATCAGTAAAATATGTTTGCTATGACATCACATTACAAATCTTTGAATTTCCCGATTTTTCTCTACTAAATTATAGCTATTATGTTACCTAGGACTAATAGCTATGTAACAAAAAAAGTTTCATCAAAATCCGTTCAGTAGTGTTTGCGTGAAAGATGCACAACAAAGAAATAGACAATAATCTTCTACAGTTTTATTACATATATATATAACAGAGGCGTGCGGTCCATACATGCTGTAGATGCGGCGCATGCCTTTGGATTGTAAGACGATTTTAAAAATTGAATATTTTTTATGATTTATTAATTTCATTTTTAATTAACGTAGTTGCATTTGTAAAATGATTCTAAAAATGATATATTTTTATCATTTATATTTTTTTTAATTTACGTAATAATGAAAGGTATCGCTTATAAAATTGGCATAGTTTATCAAATCAAATGACCGGTAAAAACCGAATGAATGCGCAGGCGACAGTAGCATGCGATTGTTTGTTTCGAATTGGTCGCGCATGCGCACTACTACGGTCGAATACTATCTCTCTCGGCATTTAACATAGCCGATTAACGGTCAGCAGATGCGTTTGCCGTTTTGAATCTAAACAGTGAATTTAATTGTTACTGATACTTTTCGTGATTTATTTTGAATTATTGACCCAAAGGCCATACAAATGGTCTGTTCTTTAGGATAAGAACTATTTTGGTGGTTTTTAAATACATTACATGATGCGGTTGTTGATGAGTTTTGTAAGAAGGAGCGTCGAATAAGACTAATTTTAAAAAAATACTTATAACACCACGTTTATCAAATAAAAAAATAAATTTTATAAATGTGGTTCATATACCCCCCCCCCACTTCTAACCGCATGCCCTGTTTCAAAAATCACCGCACGCCACTGCTCTGTACGTGTTTCGATTTTTCACGATGTCAAAAGTGAACTCGACTTTGCATCAACGAGTTTGCATTAAATTTTGCGTTAAAAACGGATTCAACGGTGCTTAAACTTTGGAAATGTTCGAAAAGTGTTTCGACAATGGTACTCTATCAAAAACAACCGTTTATGCTGGCATGAACGCTTCAGAAGTGGTCGTAAGTCCATCGAGGATGACGAACGCAGTGGAAGGCCATCGACATCGCAAAACGACGAAAATATCGAAAAAATTAAAGAAATGGTGGCCGAAATCTGCAAATTGACCATTAAAGAGCTGGCAGAGGATTTGAACATCGCTTAAGAATCCATTCAAGACATTTTGGTCAACGATTTGGGCTTCAAACGTGTTGCTACAAAGCTGGTGCCGAAAGACCTGAATTTCATTCACAAAAGGGACCGCGTTAATGTCGCAAAAGACATGATTTCCATGGCTGAATCGGACCAAAAATTTATCAGACGCATCATTACTGGGACGAAACGTGGATTTATGAGTATGACACGCAATCCAGGCATCAAGCAAGTTAATTGCGTACACCGAATGAGCCAAGACCGAAAAAAGCACGTTATTTTCAGTCGAAAAAGACGGCGATGCTCACGGTTTTCATGGATTACAAGGGTGTATACCATGAATTCTTACCAGAAGATCAAACTGTTACCAAAGAATATTATATTGAAGTGATGAGACGTTTTCGGGAAGCAATTCGCCAAAAAAAAAAAACCACATTTGTGGGTAAGCAACTCGTGGATTTTGCATCACAATAACGCACCGTCGCACCATGCCATCGTTATCCGCAACTTTTTGGCCAAGAATGGAACAAATACCATCGAACAACCATCAAATTTACCCGATTTGGCTCCCTGCCACTTCTTCCTGTTCGGTCGACTCGAAATTCCGCTCTGGGAAACTCGTTTTACCAGCCAAGAGGAGATCAAGGAAAAATCGAAGACGGCTCTGATGGCCATACCGAAAATTAATTTTAAAAAATGTTTCCAGGATTGGATCAGACCCTGGCATAAGTGCGTTGCAGTCGATGGGAAGTATTTTGAAGGGGACAATATCGACTTTAATCAATAAACATGTACTTTTAATTTTATGAATACATTCCTGAAACTTTTTGATCAAGGTTGTATGTACGAGGTTCGTTCTATAAGTCTTTCGAAAGTTGGAGAAATGAACCATAGATCTATGAAAATTGGTGGATTTATCGATCGCATGGTGTAAATTTTATCGTCGACTGAAGGACAGAGCTTTGGTCTTTTGTAAGTGTGTGTGTGACAGTCATATCGTATTGAAAGCTTTATCCGAATTTCACCAAACTTGGAAATTTGTTTTCATATTACGTCTAGTTGTGCCGTGAAACTTTTGGTTAAAATCGCTTAACCAGAAGCTCCATTTTGTTCTAGGCTCTAAAGATTTTCTTTAAACTTGCTGCAGTTGTTCGACGCAGTAATACCTACGACTTTTATTCGTAACTTTTTCCTGGAAAAATTCAAAGAAGGACTGTTCCGGGGTTAAGGGTAGAATTTCGTATATAAAGGCTGTCCCAACCAGAGCGCCGGATATAATTTTCAAGAAAAACGTCCTTGATTTTTGATTTGAGCAAACATTTATATTAAAAACACTAGCTGGTCCCCGCCCGCTTCGCTGAGCGTATCTAAATTATTACCGTAGAACCTCAGAAGCGGGGTGTATTAAATATTTAACGAAGTTTTTCGCCAAGTTCAAAGTTTTCAATAGTTCAAAAAGTTGAGTAAGTGGAATAATTGTTGAATGTTTAAATATAATTTAACACGCTTATTTCTAAAAATTATAGACATTCGAAAATAAACAATGAAAGAAGTTTCCAGCCTTTGCAATGTAAGTGCACAAAAATGTTTGTTATGACATCACATTACAAATCTTTGAATTTCCCGACTTTTCTCTACTAAATTATGTATAAATTATAACTATTATGTTACCCAGGACTAATAGCTATGTAACAAAAAAAGTTTCATCAAAATCCGTTCAGTAGTTTTTGCGTGAAAGAGGCACAACAAAGATGTAGACAATAATCTTCTACAGTTTTATTATATAGCAGAGGCGTGCCTCCATATAGATGCGCCGCATGCTTTTGGATTGTAAGACGATTTTAAAAATTGAATATTTTTTATGATTTATTAATTTCATTTTTAATTAACGTAGTTGCATTTGTAAAATGATTCTAAAAATGATATATTTTTATCATTTATATATTTTTTAATTAACGTAATAATGAAAGGTATCGCTCATAAAATTGGCATCGTTTACCAAATCAAATGAACGGCAAAAGCCGAATAAATGCGTTGGCGACAGTAGCATGCGATTGTTTGCTTCGAATTGGTCGCGCATGCGCACTAGTACGGTCGAATACTATCTCTCTCGGCATTTAACATTGCCGATTAACGGTCTGCAGATGCGTTTGCCGTTTTGAATCTAAACAGTGAACTTAATTGTTACTGATACTTTTCGTGAGTTATTTTGAATTATTGACCCAAAAGCCATAAAAATGTTCTGTTTTTTAGGATAAGAACTATTTTCGTGGTTTTTAAATACATTATATGATGCAGTTGTTGAGGATTTTTGTAAGAAGGAGCGTCGAATAAGGCTAATTAAAGAAATACTTATAACACCAGGTTTATCACAAAAAAAAAATTTTAAAAATGTGGTTCTTATTACCCCCCCCCCCCCACTTCTAACGCATTTCCTGTTTCAAAAGTCACCGCACGCCACTGATATATAGATTTTGAATGACCTAGTATGTACCTAAGTTTTAAAAAAATTAAATTAAATTTTGCTTGTTTTATAATAATTCAGTTAATGAAATCAGGTCAGGCTATAATGAATGCATTTATAAATCATCGAGAAGGAACGATCATAGGACTTAAATAATACTGAAATGGACATCAGGTAATCGTTAGCTGATAAATGGGGCAACCCTACGAGTATTAATACGAATATATTCATATAATATGAATCATTGACGATGAAATGAATGTGCTTATTACGAGAAATTATAAATGCACGTAATTAGTAGCCATCTGGATGACCCTTTGCATTTTCCAAGAGTCGTACCTCGTACATAGACCGAATCAATAACAATAACACACACATACAGACAACCCTGGAAGTTCTCGTGTCCAAATTTATCCCCGATAATTGAATATAACAAACAGCATACGCTCAAGAGCGTCCTTTTGTTCATTTCGATGATAATCCGGTAGGCTTTGTAACATAATGTGTGTACACTTACCGGTGGTAAGTTTAATGGTACGCGATCCCTCCTGGACGCTCTGCACCCCCGAACAGCTGGCATCGCCCGATTGAGCAATAATATATGTAACGCCGCCACCCCGATGCCCGCCACCAGCGGTGCTCACCGCTCCCGATGAGGAGCCGCCACCCCCCTGGTGGGTGATCCGCTCGTACACGAAACATCGATACTGATCTTCATCGGAGACAAGCGTGTTATGACGGTCCTGCTGAAGTACACGACCGACCATGTACCGGGTGCTGCCCTCCTTCCACTCAGCCAGACAAATTAATTGCTCCACTGTTGACAGAAAAATACCAACACATGAACATATTTTTTCCACACTATAGCACCAATAAATGTACCCCACCCCCTCCAACCCCCTCTGGAATTAGTCGAGAGGAAGACATTTTTATTACAATAAAAAAACATATAAAAAAATAAATCAAAGCCACACAAAAAAATCACCACTCGATTTATTAAACCCTTTTGATCGGGGTAAAATATTCACTTTGATATGAATGCAATGATTGAGCCAACATTTTCAACGTGGACGCTTTGTTCAAACATTTAACTGTAATTCATTTCCCAATTAAATGAAACGGAAGAATTTTCATCATAAACTTTAGATATAATACTATTGTAACGTAGAGTATTCTCGAATGTTCCATAACAACAATCAAATTCTAAATAGGAATTCCCTGGAATTTTTCATAATTTATCAACTGCTTTGTCTCGGTGCATTTAATTTTCGATCGAATAAGACTCATTTTGGCCATTTGATTCGGCTTAGTTAAGTCGAATCGAGAAAGAAAATGTCAAGTCCTTACCATTACTTTCGGTGGAGCGAACGTCCGGACACGCTTGGTACTTGAGCACGAGTCGGGAATCGTCCGTGCAGCTCTCCGCACGCGACAATGGATAGACACAGTCTCCCGAGCCGCGATTATAGGTGAACGTGAATGGGGCTCCTTTGAACGGACAAGGAACCGGCTCTGCGGGGGGGTCCGAGCGAAACATTGAAAATAAGGGCGCGTCGCCGGTAATGCCTTCGCAGATTTCCCTCAGTGGCGCTTTCGCAACACAATACGCTACAAATAGAAAAACGCGAGATTAGACATGGAACAATGGTGGTGGTCGATTGGGATTACTTACTCTCCTTGAATTGGAGCACGCTCGGGTGTCTTTGATTGATCACAACACATCGATAACAATCCTCGATTCTGCAACAAGATTATTATTTCAAGTATATCTAACAATCTAAAAGTATTAGTAGTATAACAAGGATCTAAGTACTACCAATTCGATTTTTTCAAGTAAGTTTCAGGAGTCAATATCAAGAGGTACTTAAATGGTAACATTTATTGGTAACCCAATTATTTCTTCAGGTGTTTAACCATTGAAAACATTTTCACACATCCTTACAACTACAATAGATAATTAATTAAGAATGCACGTGAACTGTAACAGCCACGCCCTTAGACTTAACCTTACTTTCTCAATTTTAATTAACTTAATATTCAAGTAGTAAATACCTGATTTTATTGTATTGATTTATTAAATAGCGTTTTTAATTTAATTCAGCATAATTTTTTAAGAACCACTTCACGTCCTCTCATCTCGAAAAACGAGATTGAATTGAATTTTAGTAGTAATCCAATTTCAAAACAATTATTACTATTCAAAACTCTCAAATATTTCATTATTGAAATTTGAATTTTTAATTATTGTGTCATATGAATCTGCAGTTATAAGCAGTGATGCCAACTCCTAGGTTTTCCTCCGTTTTAGGGAAAAAGTTATATTTAAAATTATATGGGTAATTTTTTGGTGGGGTAAATTTTCTAGGGGTATTTTTAGGGATAAAATTTTATTCAATTCTTTACATATTATTAATTATATATTAATAATTAATAATAATTAGATAGTATTCCAACCAAAATTGAAAAAAAATTGGGGATTTTCAATTGAAATTAATAATTATTACCTATATGTCAACAGTAGCATTAATGGAAAATGTCTAATGAAAATTACTAAAGCAAAGTATAAGTAGAGGAGTAAAGTAAGCTAAGTTCTTATTGCGTATATTTATTAATAGACTAGATGATACCCGTTCGCTTCGCTGAGTGTATCTAAATGTAACTGATTGATTAAAAGATTCCCTACGTTCATAGCAAAATATAAAAATTAATCTATTTTGACAGAAAAAAGATACTTTCAGACTTTAGATCCAAAGAAAGTTCATCAAAATTCGTAAGACTACTTTTCAAGAAAGAGATGTTAGCTCTCTCACATCAGCTTCTATACGATTTTTAGTAAAAAAAAAAACTGTATTCCTTCGTTTAGGACTTGAAAATCTTTCATACCAAATGTCATTTAAAACCGTTCAGCTATTTTAGGGGGCATCCATTAACTGCGCGAGGCGTTTTTTGCAATTTTTGAAATCCCACCCCCTCCCCACTGGTAAGATGTCATGAGATTTGGTATAATCCTTTCCCCCAACCCGCAATCTAATGTGATATTTTTATAAACAAAAAAATACGTGATATTTGCGAGACTTTCCCTTTCCCCAAAGTAAGATTAAATGAAATTCGGCTCAACCCCATCAACCCCTGAACGCCGCACGTAATTAATTGATGTTCCTTTAAAAGAATAGATTAGTAGCTCTCTACTGGATCTTTAGCAAAATTTCATTAAAATTCGTTCCGTTAAGTAATTGTTAGTTTTTTGAAATTTTTAGTTTATTATTTTAATACGTTAAGAATTAATTAATATCTTCGACAATAAACAATGAAAAAATTTAAATATTTAAAAAAATTTCATTATTAATTTTATCGGGTGTTAAATTTACTTTTATTAATTATCCAATAAAAATTGTCAATTTTTTAATTTCAACTTTGTAAAGATTTCTTTTGTTGTTGTGTAAAATTGGAAGAAAATGCGTTAAAATTCTATTTCACTACTTTAACCGAAACTTTTTAAATGTACGGTTCCTGTAGGATATAATTGTTTTGCCATCCCATGGGAACCATGCATTATTCTAGCCTTAAGAGTAAGCTATATCATTCTCCCCCAAACTACCACATTGCAAAAATCATATCAATCTTTAACTCTGTGATAAACAAAAAACATATCTATCCCATGGGAATAGTACATTTCTCCCGAGTAAAAAGTAGATCAAGTCTTCTGAAGGAAAATGCGTTAAGACTCTATTCGGTGAACTTTAACGAAACTGCTTTTAAATACTCGATTCCTATAGAATACATACATGTTTTACTATCCCATGGGAACCGTTCATTATTCCGGTATAAGAAGTAACCTATAACATTCTCTGACCCCTAAACAACCACATTGTAAAAAAAGAAGTTTATATTTTGCTCTGTAAAAAACAAAAACATATCTATCCCACGGGAACCGTATATTTTTTCTGGATAAAAAGTATACTATATATTACACCAGATTGTAATTTATATCTATGCCAAATTTCATCCAGATATATTCAGTATTTTTTGAGTGAAAGAGCAATAAACTTCCATACAAACTTTCACGTTTATAATATTAGTAAGGATAAGGATGACTTTAGGGGTTTTTTACCGTTTGTACTTCTAATTTAGGGATTTTTGTCAAATGCTTTGGGGGAAAAGTTTTTTCATGAGTTGGCAACACTCGTTACAAGGTAATTATTAAAAACAAAACTTTTCATTATTGTTAATTTTTTCGTTAAAATTCAAAAATGATTTTCATGTACAAGGACATTTAATAATTATCCGGAAGGAGCCGGATAGTAATTAGTCGGTAATAAATCGGTTATTTGATGAATTGAATGATAATGAATTGATATTTAAGAACCACTGTTGCAATTTTGTCTTCAATAATCTCGAAGCCGTGCTTTAAAAGTAGTGCAAAACTTACGATGTGTATTCATGAATTAGAAACTTATCCATGTCCCGCTCAACGCATTTTCCTTTGGTCTCCATGTGCGTGGCGTTGATCGTAATCAAATGAACCACCCCCGACTGGAACCATTTTCCGGCCCATTCGCTTGGAAACTCGCAACTAGCACTGCTCGACGCGACTCCGGCTGAAACGAAAAAAAAAACAAATAAAATCAATCTCAATTTGTAAATTTACAAGCACAATAAATTTTCAAACACGCCATTAATTAATATATACCACATGAAGACAGAGATAAGGTTGGGATTTTGTTGGGGGTAGACGATGCATTTGCACCTGATACAACAGCCCCGATTCGAACACACATTTTGTTCTTTTTCGTTTAGTACAACGGGCTGTGCGAGGCTTTTCAAATGGCTCGGGGAAGACGTTGTACAAGGAAATGTGTCGCGAGGATTTAGCCAATAAATTAAGTGGCTTTGCCACGAACATTTGTAGCCGACCGATTTTCCCTCCTGTCTTTCCCTTATTTACATATATGCATCGTAAAATGTTTAATGCTAAAACACTTTTTACACACGTCCCGACCAATTTTATATCTGGATGTCGGTGTGTTCCCTAATACGACATGATTAATATGAAATTTACAAGAACGAAAAAAAAAGTCTCTAAAAGCCATAACACAAAGCCTACCATCTTCGAAATAATAGACAAAGAAAATTTATTCTAATTGAATCGGAAAGATTTTTATGTAAAGCACCAAGTTAAGACTTCCTCGAACAAATTTTTTTAATTACTCAGAACCATAAATGACCCGTTAAAACATTCTTTTACTCATTTAACAACCGTTTTTATTTATTTTTTTACCCTTAAAACACAAAGTTAAAACCTTTAATGTACTCATTATAAGACGGGGAAAAAATCAGAATAAAAATGTCGTAACTAAACGTTGAAACGCATAAGGGCTTAAGTTGATAGAACATGGTTGCCTAGATTTAAGTGGTTTTTGGACTTAGTGTGTATAAAAACCATAATTTATAATGGGAAATATTAAAATTAAATCACGGCAAGGTGAAAAGCTAATGGTCGCATAAAACGGGCGAAATAAAACAGTGGCGCACACGTAGTATATTTTATTGTCGCTAAATCACGTCTTCTGGTTTTTAACGGGATTTATACGAGACATATCACGATCGTTTATGACTTACTTTAAAATCAGCGAATTATATCCCCGCTTTTTATGGACGAGAAGATCACAAACGACACAAAACGAATAAAGAGATAATTGAAAAAATCGATTTTTTCAAAATGAAGAACATTTCGTTGTCTCTTGAAAATCTGCGCCCTTTGGGCGCGTCCACACGAGTCAACTTTAGTTGAACGACAATTTTCAACTTTTTAGATCGTAGCGGGGTAAGCGACGCGAGAAGTAAAGCAAAAACCAACAGAATCGAAGTAAGCGACGCGAGAAGTAAAGCACAAACGAGCAGAATTGAAAGCAAATTGTTGAACGACAAAAAGGTTGACTCAGTCAAACTTTTGTCGTTCAAGTCGATCGAGTCGACCCCGGTCAATTTGCTTTCAATTCTGCTCGTTTGTGCTTCACTTCTCGCGTCGCTTACCTCGCTATGGTCTAAAAGTTTGAAAATTGTCGTTCAACTAAAGTTGACTCGTGTGAACACTGAACACGCCCTTAATTTTCTGCAACGTCAAGATTCATCAAGTCAAGTAGTTGGACATTTTTTCAAATTCCAAACTTGATATTGTAAATTGTAGAAGAAAAAACTTGAAAGGCAATATTAAGGGTGTGTTTACACAAGTCAACTTTAGTTGAACGACAACTTTCAATATTTTAGACCGTAGCGGGGTAAGCGACGTAAGAAGTGAAGCACAAACGAACAGAACCGGGGTAAGCGATGCGAGAAATGAAGCACAAACGAGCAGACTTGAAAGCAAATTGACCGGGGTCGACTCGATCGACTTGAACGACAAAAGTTTGACTGGATCAACCTTTTTGTCGTTCAACAATTTGCTTTCAATTTGTTTTTGCTTCACTTCTCGCGTCGTTTACCCCGCTACGATCTAAAAGATTGAAAATTGTCGTTCAACTAAAGTTGACTCGTGTGAACGCGCCCTAATTGTTATAATAGTTTGATGTGACTCTAAGTCAAACTTCAGTTTAGTGGCTGGAAAACCAAGTCAAGTAGCTTGTAAATCAAATAAAGTAGTGAATCCCTTGAACATTTGATTTGATTTACAAACAACTTGACTTGGTTTCAGTTCTGGATTTACCTATAAGTGGAGGCCCCAGAAAGTGGAGGCGGCCCCTAAGCTATAGCGTGTCAGAGAGAAGGTTGAGAGAGCCAGATCGCACGAATACACGTGCTGCCCTCTACGTCGAGTATAAAATTTGGAACTATTCCTTAGTCACTAGTTTGCACTTTTCTGCACTGTTCTACACTCGAAACGACTAAAGGCATAGAGAAACGCTTAAGACTTCGGTGCTTTACAAGATTCCGAGTGTAGAACAGTGCAGAAAAGTGCAAACTAGTGACTCAGGAATAGTACCAAATTTCATACTCAAAGTAGGGGGCAGCACGTGTATTCGTGCGATCTGGCTCTCTCAACCTTTTCTCTGACACGCTATAGCTTAGGGGCCTCCACTTTCTCGGGACTCCTAAAAAATTGCCCGAGTGAGCAACTGTCATATTTACACATTTAAATATACTAAAGCGTTATTTGTACAAATTATTAGTAAAAGCCTAGCAAGTTAATAAAATTAAAAAGTTTCTTAACAAAGATTGATAAGGGGCCTGATGAACCAAAAGCTTTCACGACAGTGAGTCCATCACGAGATATTCATCCTAATCCTGATACAGAACCTGGCACATCTAGTTGTATATAATCTACTTCAACGATTGAAATATTTAGATTTACAAGTCAGAGAGTACTTAGTAGAAGCACAGAAGATTCAGCATCAACAAGACAATCATAAAAAAATACTTTTTATAGCATCTTAAGCCTTTTAAGCTTCACATCTGTGCATTATCAATACATTTTTTTTACTTTTTTTATTAATAATTTTATTAGATCTATTGAAGTCTATAGAAGTCTATTGAAATCTATAGAATCTATGGAAAGCTATGAAATTTGTGGCGACGACATCAGTAAGTCTAGAAAAGGCTTAAGAAAAAGCAAGCAGATTGATGTTGAGCTATGGGGAGATTTAAGTAAAGATAACATTTTATACTGGGTGGAAAAAGGTCCGTCAGAATGTCAGCACTCAAATGGATCATTTGAAAAATCAAAGAAGCTCAAATCAAATCAAGGCAGATATTGCTCAAATAGCTTGTTCTAGTCCGAACGGACTAATAGTGAAAAATATCACAGAGAATTCGCCAGAAACTGATCGTGCATACCAGGGGCTATTAACCTTGATTCGATCGAACCCCAGGGGTTCGGTGATTTAATCTCAGAGGTTCGGCGGAGGTAAAAACATACACCTCACTTTATATAAATCAATACAAAAATAAATCATTGACAACACATTAATTTGTACTGTCAAAATAACAGTCAAATTTTTACACCGGAATTTACAACTCTAATTAAAAACGTCAGTAAAATTATTGGTAATTATACATGGTCTTTCAAGTCGAATATAAAAACACTGCTAGTGCAAGTTTAGTGAAGAAAACTTCACTCAAAAACCGTTCCAGACCGCCGTTCAACCGATACAATATACCAATTATCATCTATCCGGCTCGAAGGACCAAGAAGCCTTACACCATATAATGAATGCATTTAACCATCGATTAGGTTCTTAACCTTGTTGGAGGTACTAACCTCTACCAGCTCATATGCACATTCACCGAACCCCTCTTAATTATATTTTTTTTTTCAAATTCAAAGTATAGGTATGAGACCTACATATATCTCAATATACCTAATATTAGTCGCGTTTAATATTTATAAAATTCCCAGGGGTTTCTAAGACCCGGTGTTATTAAAAAGAGTTCAACATCGTACAAACTCTTCAATCAATTTCAAAAATTTCCAAACAAAAACTTGTCATGAAGAACTTGAGAATGCCACACACAAAGAAACGAACAGAACGGAACTTATGGATGAGTTTTTTTTTCTCGGGGTTAAATACAATTGTCTGGAAGAGGAGCGACAGTTCATTTTTCCATAGAGACATCGCCACAACATCCGCAAAAGTTTTCAAATTGTCAAAGAGACGAAGGCGAGAAAGAACCGAATAATATGTCAACAATAATTTACTTAATAAAACCAACTGTTTCAACCCTCGTAATGCCACTTTCCCACCCGTCCATTATATCCATAAAACTTGTAAATACCTTTCTCGACTTTTACTTTAAAGTTTACGCTATGTATATATAGATATAGATATTATACCTTTCAAGATTTTCCTCTCGTCTTACATTGTCTTCGGTATCGCATCGGTAAGAGCAAAATGCTCGACGTTGCAAGACAATTTTCACCTTACATAAAAATCATTTTGACTCTGATCGTCAGTGGGAAAATATGAGCGGGGTGTTTATTTATTTAACGTCTCTCTTGATGTCTTTTCGAGTACGAAAGAGCTAAGCTGCTTTTTTAACTGGAACTGTTACGATGTGAGCTTTCTTTCTCTATATAGAAATATAAACAGTTTAAAATATTTACAGAGTACTAATAAGATTCGTGTGGACGACGAAGAAAAATGGTAGATGTGGAAAATTGGAGTGAATTTCGTTGGAGAGATGTGTGCGCGACTGGGTCGTGTTCCTTCGGGACGCCAGTGTTGTACAGACACCTGAGTCTCCAGTGGTTTTTCCGCTCGACACCACCCCGCGCGCCCCTCTCTTCACCCATCACATTCCCGACAAGATAAACCTTTAGATTCCATTTTGATCCTGGTGCAGCACATCGCACGTTTCCCCAATCCCCCGTGCACATTGTTTTACAACCCCCCCCCTCGTTTACTCTCATCCCATGGTGCATTTCTCTGTCTCGATAGACAAACATAAAGCGCATGCAGCTCTACATATAATATTGTTTTCATTTCCTGCCAAGTCCATTTAACCATTTTGAGCCATTTTATAAATTGTATTCGACGCGTTCTTCGTTGGCGATACGAAAACGGTGGCTGGACACGACAAGGACGCCACCAACATTCATGGGACATCTATGCGAACGGGCCAACGGGAATTTTTCGTATAATTTTACACTTCGTCAAATGAATTTTGTCGCCGGGTTATTTATTTAAATGAAAATATTTTAGCATCATTTTTTTTTTGCCGTCCCCATTCTTGATTTTAGTGACTTCAATTAAATGGTGTGCTCTCTCATTTTCGGCTACGACCCCATTTATCAAAAGGTTGAAATTAGACTGTTTGAACGGGGTATAATGTAATATAATTAAAAAAAGTTTAAACACAAAGTGTTTTACTCTTTACAAAAGAGGCCAAAATTAGCATTTCTCGTTGGAAAATTTGAGGGGGTTTAATAATTTTTTTTTTACAATCGACGTATCACTCTATTAGGTGATTCAATATAACGAAAGTTTAATACATAATACCTATGAAGCCATAATTTCTTATCGATGATAACGAATGGTTTTCGAAATGAGTTTAAAAAGATACATACGTTTAAGAACAAGTAATTCCCCTGTAAACAAACTGGAGATGAAACGGATATCCAATAATTGTCCGGTATTCGGACTATCCAGCGGAAGAAATACTACCCGGCCGAAAACCGGATAACTAGCGCCTATCCAGCCGAAAAGTGGGTTTCAAAACAAATATTTTAAAGCAATTAATTGCTAAGTTTAGTTAGTATGAAATACCCCAAACTGCGGAGTTCAGGTACCTTCGAATGCACCTGGACGGACCCCTCATCTGGTCTAAACACATCCTCCATAAACACAACCAACTGAATATCACTATCCGAAAACTGTGGTGGCTTCTGCGAGGAAAGTCCCAACTGTCCCTGGACAGCAAATTACCTATCCACACTTAAACCCATCTGGACATAAGGGATACAGTTGTGGGGAGCCGCCAGGAACTCCAATGTAGACAAGATTCAGCACTTCCAGCCTTGGTAAGTCACCAATCACGCCATCCATCGGAACCTTAAAGCGGCTAGAGTGAGATAGCCAGATTCGGTCAAAAATACTTTCAGAGGCTAAAGGAACATCCCAACCATCTCACTGCCAACCTCCTGGATAATTCCAGCCACCATCGAAGGCTGAAGTTACCTCTAAGTTACCTTTCAGAGAACCACTTAAACCTTAAAGGGCCCCTTTGAGGGGGGGGGGGTGCGGTCTTTTCCACCTATATATTCATCATATTTTCGTAATGTTCAGGGACAGATTCTTTCCGTGTGGTCCCATTTAAATTTGAAAAAATCGTTCACTTCTGAAGGGTTGAACACTAAGGGATGAAATATTAACTTCTTATTGGATAGCTCGATTTTGATAATTCTTTTTTTTTTGGTAGAACATAATTTTATATTAATCTCATTTTAATAAAAAAAACTCCGCTTATAAGGGGTTAAAAATTAGGGATGAAATTATACATTTTTCCTGGCTAACCTGATTTCGATATTTTTCTTTTTCTATTACGTACACTGCCGGCCAAAAGTTTGAGACCAGTTGTAATATATTTATGCTATCACTTATTGTATTCAAAGTTTCGGTAATAAAATAAAAATTGTTGTCCATACATATTTTTAAATTACTGATGAACATCTAAAGAGACTTTTGTAGGTATGTTTCTCAGGTACAAATAGAATTAATGGGTTCTGTTTAAAAACATCCAAGACCGCAGGGTGTCTGGCCAGTGGAAGGATCTTCATTATATTTAAAGTAGCTCCGTATTAATTGTTCTTTAATTCTATTCTTCTTTAATTTTGCACTGGCTATTCTTTGTTATTATTTAGACTTTCTAAAACAGGTTATTTTAAATTTTTTTTTAAGTTATGTACCATTTTGTACGAATAATTTAATTTAGTCTTAACTTGGGGTTTCTATAGTTAAAACGTTTTAAAAATGGGAAAAGTACGAGAAATAAATATCGAAACTCGATCTGCCATTGTTACTTTACATAATGAAGGCAAATCCGAACGTGAAATTGCGTCTCAACTTAAACTTTCGAAGACTTGTATTCATCGCACAATTATTCGGTTTAAGGAAACGGGTAGTTTTCAAGATTTTCCACGTTCAGGAAGACCGAGAGCTACTACTTCTAGTGAGGATCAGTTTATCGTTATTACCAGCAAAAGGAATAGACGCTTAACAGCACCAAAAATTCGTGCTGAAGTGAACAAATCTTTAAATAAACCAGTTTCGCTTACCACAGTGAAAAGACGGTTGAGGAACGCTAAACTGTTTGGTCGTGTTGCCGTTCGGAAACCTTTACTAAGGCCGCAAAATAAGAAAAAAAGGATGCAGTGGGCCCTATTCCATCGAGATTGGACAGAAGATGATTTTAAAAAAGTTCTTTGGACTGATGAGTCAAAATTCCAAGTATTTGGCTCAAATCGACGAATTTACGTTCGGCGTAGCACCGAAGAAAAGATGTTACCAGATTGTGTAGTGCCAACTGTTAAGCACGGTGGTGGTTCAATAATGGTCTGGGGTTGTTTCTCAGGCCATGGAATTGGAAATTTGGTTAAAATTGATGGAATTTTGAAGAAAGAGGAATATAAAACAATTCTCGAAAAAAATGCTGTACCATCAGGCTTAAGTTTAATTGGCAATGGGTTCATTTTCCAGCAAGATAACGATCCAAAGCATACTTCCAAGCTATGTAAAAATTATTTATTACAAAAAGAAGCAGAAGGAGTTTTAAAAATCATGAAATGGCCACCGCAAAGTCCGGATCTCAATCTAATCGAGCTTTTGTGGGACGAGCTTGATAGGAATGTCCGAGAGGAGTGTCCCTCTTCACTTGCAGACTTGTGGAGACTACTACAAGAAAGCTGGAACAAAATTTCTCAAGAAACCATAAATAAATTAATAAGTAGAATGCCGAGGCTAGTAGAAAAAGTAATAAAGTGCAAGGGAGGATTTTTTGATGAAAAAACAGTTTGAGTAATTAGTTCATTTTTTTTTTATAGAATAATTTTTTATGTTTATTTTCTATACTAAGTATGTTTAAAGGTTATAACTCTAATATTAATAAACATTTTTACTGTATTTGTCTTTGAATTTTTAAAAATATTTCCTTTTTTTGGCTTAAATCTATATGGTCTCAAACTTTTGGTCGGCAGTGTACATCGTACCTTTAAATAGTTGACATTTCAATTTGAAGCAAAAAAATCCACCCTCTAAGAATGAAAATAGGGGATGAAATAGTGATTTTTACTGAATCATCGGAATTTGATGATTTTTTTTTCTATTGGAAAAAGTATTCAACTCAGTTCTATCATTACATTTATAAGCAAAAAAAGTGGTTGCGTGCACTTATGTAGGCGCGTGGGAAGTTATACTTCTTTAGCATGATTAATATTAGTTTTTATTAATTGCATTCAAATAATTAATTTTAAAAAATTATAAATTAATATTTAATAATAATAATAATAATAATATATATATATATATATATATCAGTGGCGTGCGGTCCATACATGCTGTAGATGCGCCGCATGCCTTGGAATTGAGACAATTTAAAAAATTATATATTTTTTATGATTTATTTATTTTTTAATTTACGTAATTGCATGTATTGTAAAATTATTCTAAAAATACCAAATATTAAATATTTTTATCATTTACACATTTTTTAATTAAGGAAATTATGAAACGTATCGCTCATAAAACTGGTATAGAATACCACATCAAATGAACGGCAAAGGCCGAATTAATGCGCAGCGACTGCCGCATGCAATTGTTTGATTAGAATTTCTCGCGCATGCGCACTAGTACGGTTGAGTACTATCTCTCTCAGCGTTTCACATTGACGGTTGTCGTTTATAGATGCGTGTGACGTTTTGAATCTACACAATGAATTTACTAATTGCTACTCATTGTTACTGATACTGTTCGTGACTTATTTACCCAGAGGCCATACAAATGTTCTATTCTTTAGAATAACAACGATTTTCGTGGTTTTTAAATACATTATATGATGCGGTTGTTGATGATTTTTGTGAGAAGGAGCGTTGAATAAGGCTAATTTTTAGAAATAAATACATAATATAATACCATGTTTACCAAATAAATTTAAAAATTTTAGTTTTTATTACCCCTCCCCCCCTTCTGACCGCATGCCCTGTTCAAAAGTTACCGCACGCCACTGATATATATATATGAAGATATAATTATTAAAAATAAAATTAAGAGAATAATATTTTAATTTATATCAATTAATAATATCCGAAGAAAGCTGCCAGAGGTTTATTAAATTTGTCAGGATCATTTTTTTGGTTAACAATTCATGCATGCCATGAAAGCAAAGCTCCATAGAAATTGCGAAATAAAGTAAGCAGCTACTTGTCAAAGTAAATGTCTTAATCTTATTCATGCCTTGTTTTACTAAATTATTATTCTTAGATGGTTGAATCATTTCGAGAAAAGTAATAACTTATTTTTTTAATAATATGTGTTATTTGTATATATAATTATTTTTAATTTAAATATAAAAATAAATAAATAAGTAAATAAATAAAACAAAAATTCAAATTACGCGTGATTAGAAACCGAGTGTTTTTGGGGCCAACTTCGTTTTGTTAATTTTTGTCTCAAGATGGCCGCCCATCTATAAATTTCACTCTCATCATTTTTTCATAACGCGCCTAAAGAAGTATAACTTCAAAAATCTTACACAAAAAATGCACTAAAAAGAAAAAAAACAATTGCGTATCCTTGCAGTGTTTACGCCTTACAAATTATTAGGATGATACAATGTACAACTATTGTTATTTTTGGAGTTGGTGTCAGCTAAGGAAATAAATATTAATGTTCATTTGTAAAAAGGTTAAGTTGGTTAATGGTATTTTGTAGTTTAAAGGTCGCTAGATATTGTGACAGTACTACTATATTGTATAAAAGTTTATTTGAAAAAAATTTCATAAGGTATTTTTGTTTATTGCTAAGTACCAATATAGTGGTATTTTCTTGGCTGACACCAACTCCAAAAATAACAATAGTTGTACATTATCTTATCCTAATAATTTGTAAGTTGGAGACACTGCAAGGATACGCAAATATTTTTTTACTGCATTTTTTGTTGAAGCTTTTTTATTTATTTTGTCGGTTTTTCATTTTGTTATAATTTTTTTGACTCTCAAATGGCTTACAAACAGTTTAAGTGAGGGATAAAGACAGAGACAAGAAAATTGAAATCGAACCTCCCACAACGACAATCAAATCCAAGTATTGAACAATCAAAATGTATACAAGTAACAATTGATTTGGAGGGGAGGGAAGGGTAGAAATATATTCTCATCTACACAATTTCCATCTTGTACTAGGAACGAATTATTTTTCCTATCTCCTCCCCATTATAATAATTATTATATATTAATTTTAACCGATTCCCATGGGAGTCCTTCACTTCAATTCTTCACCACCACCGGTGGCTTTCGAATTTCTCTTTTTGTGTGTTAAATGTAAAATGGCGCTTGCCAATCGGACTAATTTACATCAAACATCGTTCATATTACTCCACTTACTTAATTAATTACGACTAACAACACGAAATGAATTTATAATTTTCGACGTCATCGACGCGAGAAAAAAAATTTCTATGAAACTCGAAGTCGAAGAAAATTCGGCCTCGGCCAATTTTCTTTCTTTATTTTTCTTGTGAATATTTCAAACATTACGCACCATTTATGACCGTGTAAACGCTCTTTTTAAATTTTTATTATTATTATTATTATTACTACTACAATATAGACTTACATTATCTGATCATTATCGTGAAAATATCTACCAAATTCGACCCCCTAAAATCCCTCCCTATTTTAGGTACTATGTTCTAGCTATATACACACTGAATATTTAATTTTGGTTTTAACGACTCGTAATTTACGTTTTAGATATTGTGTGATTATATTTTATTCAGGTCGGTAATGAACGACAAGGGATGGAAAATGAGACGGCCGCGCGCGTCTCAAAGAGGCGCTATAAATAATTTCCCTAAGCCCAACTTTATGAACGACCATTAAATTCCGAAAAAAAAATTTAATTAATTATCATTTTTCTTTAATATACTTCTTTGAATTTTCTCATCTTTCCATGTTCAGTTCAAGATGAAATGGAGTTTTAAATTTAAATTTTATAGTTGGATCGTTGCATGTTTACCCCTCCCCCCAAACTAAAATCTTGCTCAATACAATAATTTCTACGTCCCCTATGGCTTGGTTAGCATTGGGTTTATGAAATATAACCCCTCGTGTATCTTCCTCTGGTCCACACCTACACCATATTTTAGTTACCTACACCAGTTTTTTTTAAACATTATCCCTAATTCTTTCGAGGAATTAAATATAAATTATGGTTGCGTACAAATAAAAATATAAAAAAATCGAAATTTAAGGTAAATATAAAATTAAAATGTTGTGTTTGCGAGCGAAGAGAGATAAAAGGGATGAAATACGAACTGAAATGGAGTGGAAGCGGCGCGCATGCAACCCCCTTCCTGCACGGCCGTGATGGATGTAATTAGATAGCAATTTAAATTTACATTACTTAAGCCGGGTGAATATTTTATTCGGAAAATTACACGGAAAGTCAAAGAAATTATTCCCTCTGATTATTATTGTTGGTACCTACCCCAGAAGAAAAACGTCTTCGTTCTTTAAAGCTGACAAAAAACGCCTTTTGTATTATATACACCGACGCGAGCTTTTGACTCGCACATAATCAAATCAAAAAGCTTTTTTTTTTTTCTTCAGTTTTGTTGCCGTTTCAATTATTTGAGTTTTAAGCTCCAAACAAATTCAATTATTCTTGTTTTGCGTATACACACTTTTTGCGTGAAAACAAAGCCTGGAAAAACGGTTAACCATTTTCCAATTAATTTCCAGTGATATCTTGATTTTTTTCTCCAGCTAAAATTTAACGACTCCCATAAAAAGCCACGGAACCATTCGAGACAAAACAAGTTTGGCGAGACAAAAAGCTCGCACTGTAATTTCTTTATATTGTCTATTAATTTAAAGCTCTTATTTAAATTAAATGAAGTTATAAAACGGTGTGTAACGAAAGATGGAAAATATATCGTCATTGCTTGCAAAAAAAAAAAAAAAAAAACGTGGACGACTTGAGGACGCGGAACGTCGCGCGATTCGGGCGAGCTGTTTGATGAAATAGCGAAAAATATATGCGACGAATCTAATGGCAAAAAAGTACTATGGTGTGCAAATAAAATGAATCTATTAAATGGGAATTGAGTGCAATGGAATGGCGCGGCATTCAAATGGGTCGCCGGCGCTCGTTACGAATGATGAAATTTTTTCGATTTTTCCCAACGACACGTTTTTATTTAGTAACACTTTTTTTTGGTTTTCATTGCGACGGATAGTGTTTTTCTTAAATTTTCATTTTCGCCACTCCAATTGAACGGAAATAATCAATGTAGAAACTAAGCATTAAAGAAGGACCTTCGTTTAGTTTTTACAATGCATTAGTTTTATATTATTAACTCCAGAAGCGTCTTTATTTGAATTTTCCCAGGAAAAAGTTTCAAATAAAAGTTGAAGGCATGAACGCCTCGAAGAACTATAGAAAGTTTAAAGAAAATCGTTAGAGCCGTTTTCGAAAAAACTTGAAAAAGCTCAAAAACTCCTAGAATAAAGTAGAGCTTTCGGCTAACCGATTTCAACCAAAAGCTTCGCGGCACAACTAGATGTAATATGCAGGCTAAATTCCAAGTTTGGTGAAATTCGGATAAAGCTTTCGATACGATAACGTTGTCACACACGGACACACATACACACAAAAATGTTTCTAAAAACACTTTTCTGGATTCAGGAGACCTCAAAACGTGTATTTCCGTCGAAAATTCGACCCGATTACAATACTACCTTTACTATTTAGTAGTAAAAGAAAGTTATATGTATATAGTTTATTTGGATACACACGAATTCCCTCCCTTAACCCCAGAACCATCCTTATTTGAATTTTCCCAGGAAAAAGTTTCGAATAAAAGTTGTAGGCATTAATGCGTCTAAGAACTGTAGCAAGTTTAAAGAAAATCGTTAGAGCCGTTTTCGAAAAAAATTTGAAAAACCTCAAAAACTTTTGGTCAACCGATTTTAACAAAAAAACTTCGCGGCACAACTAGATAACGTAATATCCAGTCTAAATTCTTAGTTTGGTAAAATTCGGATATAGTTTTTGATACGATATGGCTGTCACCCACAGACACACACACACACACACACACAAACATACACACATAAATGTTTCTAATAACCATTTTTTGGATTCAGGAGACTTTAAAAAATGTATTTCCGGTGAAAACTTGAATTCGAAAATTTGACCCGATTACGATACCTATCTGGCAATTAGGAAGTTCGGTATAGTCATCTGCTTCCGACGCGCAAGTACGAAAAGTGCAGATCGTGCAAAACAGAATACTAATGGCGGGTGCCTCGTGGTACGTGGGTAACCACACCTTTCACAAGACCTAAAGATCACATATGTTCAGGACGCTCTGCGACACATCTAGCAACGACAGGTGCAATCTATTGAAGATCACCCCAATCCACTGATCCGGAAAATCGTCAACAACCAGCCTCCATCAAGGGACCTAAGGCGACTAAAACGCAAAAGACCTCCTGACCTCTTAGACCCGACAGGGTAACAGAAGAACTTGATTACTTCCGCTGGTTGGGATAAATATTGAAACACCCTTTTTGCCCTTCCTGATATAATATTTTAATAAAAAAAAGAAAAAGAAGTTTTTTTATTCGACTTAAATTTAATATTCGGCTCGAGTTTGGCTTGATTTAAGTCAATTGGAAAGGCCACCTTCAGTTAGCTTTAAGAACCTTTTTGTGGAGTCATCACAACCACAAGTTTGTATTAAACTCCCAGAATCTTTTTTTTTCACTGACAATACCGATTGGATTAAACCGTATTATAGCGCCCCTCTGGTATAATGGTACCACAGTGCACAGTTTGGGAACCACTGTGTTATTGGGTTCTTGTGGCAGAAAGCGTATGTACCAATTCACTTGCGTTACCATCATAACAAATGACACCTAAATGATCACATTTGATTTGAAATTAGCGCCATCTTTTGGTTAATTGATCAATTCGTGTGGCTGATAGGACTGATTCAAGTATTTGTATAATTTTATAACAAAAATTGGGTAAAATAACAACTTGCAAGATTCTTACGACATAGAAACATAACATTAAAATTTTTTTTGTAGATAAACTAAAGTCTTAAAAAAAAATTTAAGAAAAAAAAATCTAAGCTCATAAATAAAAAGCTCAAATTTTTATGACTTTCCCCAACGTCGACTAGATGGCGCCATCTGTTTTTATTATTATTTATCTCTTTATTAAATAAAAAAAAAACATACAGTCTTAATTATAATCAACCCTCCAACTCCAACCCTTAACATTCAACGGCATGAAGGGGTTCGGTTTTCTCATCTAATCCGACAATAAAAGCAAAAACTAACCCGACATATTAATGGAACATAAAAAAAGGGGTGCACTTTTATGGAAATTAAAATAATAACAACAACAAAAAAAATCGAAACCATTAACGCATTAAAATAATTTGTTTATTTTTCTTAAATCCACCCCTGGGAGTTTCGATCATTTATTATCATTATGATATTTGAAAAACTGTCCGAGTAATCCATTAAATCATATTATTGTTGTTGTCGATTGAGTTGTTAGTCGTCTCGTTGTCATGGAAATTCATAAAACAATATATAATCAAAATATTGTGTTATCATTTGTTCATTTGCCATCTTTACTATTTTTTGTTCTCTCACTCTATTTTGGTTCGTTTAGTTTGTTTTAATATTTTTCTCCATATACTTATGTTTAAATACAATGTGATAAATGTCGAGCTTTCAAGCTCGTTCAAACGACATATACACACAAACACATCGGAAGAAGCATTGAGCGTTTGAAAAAGCTCAACGATTGAAATTGAAAAACAATTCTAACTACACATTACCGAGTATATTTTTATGTGAAACAAATATCGGAGACATAAATCAAAAGCTTTTTATCCACGTTTCAATTATTTTTGATTTCTGTGTTTACTTAAGCGATAGTTTCGTCTACGTTCGTATATATAGGTATATACATTGTATGACGGGATGCACGTCATGTTTTATGGACATGTTTTTCATTTATTTTCATATATGTACATGTACACGCCTTGACTGCATTTAAGTTGCAAATGTTGCAATTTTTAAAATGCATCTTAGTATTATTTTGTGATTCTTTCCAGTTATATAACGACAGGTAAAAAAATATCTGCTACGAGGTGTCACAGTACTTTCTTTTATTTTTTTTATATACAAACCCCTCCCCCCTAACCCCAGAACCATCCTTATTTGAATTTTCCCAGGAAAAAGTTTCAAATAAAAGTTGTTGACATCAATGCGTCTAAGAACTATACAGAGTTTAAAGAAAATCGTTAGAGCCGTTTTCGAAAAACCTTGAAAAAGCTCAAAAACTCCTAGAATAAAGTGGAGCTTTCGGTCAACCGATTTTAACCAAAAGCTTAGCGGCACAACGTGATGTAATTTGTAGGCTAAATTCCAAGTTTGGTGAAATTCGGATAAAGCTTTCGATACGATATGGCTGTCATACACAGACACACACACACACAGACATGTTTCTAAAAACCAATTTTGGATTCAGGGGACCTCAAAAAATGTACTTCCGTCGAAAACTCGAATTCGAAAATTCGACCCGATTACAATACATCCTTTACTATATAGTAGTAAAAGAAAGTGCAATCAGAAGAGGTGGTGTTGAAACTAATAATCGCAAAACATCCATAACCATCTTACTATAAAGTTATGAATACTAATAATTAGAGGTTATATAAAATTTTTCGGTCTTATCAATTTCGTTTTCATACTGTCTTATAGGTCTGAACCCCGCTGAGAGTTGTAGCCAGTAGGTATCTAGGAGGCCTTCAAATGGAGCTGCCTACAATATATAGGGATGGACATGATCCTATCCCATCCCAGAGTGAGCTTCCAGCTATAATAGACTGGAATCCAGGAATTATATCTTCGGAGGAAATACAAGCGACGTTCCTTGAACTGTCTTCAAAATACCGTCGATTTCTAAAGTACTTCACCGATGGATCGAAAATTGAAGAACAAACTAGTGGTTCAGTAGTTACAGAAGTGAGTCACTTCAAATTACCAAATGAAAACTACATCTTCTCTTGTGAATTAGAAGCGATTGATGTTGTTGAACAAGGAACTAAACACCTGATCCTTTCTGATTCTAAATCTGTACTACAAGCTATACTGAACAAATGTAACGACGACCCACTGATACAGATGATCCAAGAAGAATTAATTATCAAGGTAGCTGGAGGTAAACGAGTGGTCCTTGCCTGAGTTCTAGCGCACCCGGGTATAACCGGTAATGAGCGGGTAGCCAAACTAGCTGTAAGAGCTACGACCAAGATAGAAACTACCGCCATACCAAGCCTTAAGAGATAAGAAGGTGGAAAGATTCAACAACAGTACATATGAATCTAAACAAGATCGACAAACTCCCTGGAATCTGCTACTCACTCTTACTATAAAGAGGGAGAAGAACCACCAAGTTGTTGCCTGGTGAAACTTAACAGTCCAGCAGATTATCTTTTAATGCCCACAGTTCAGCCTGGAGAAATGGTCCTAGCTCTGGACGTAGCAAACTAGTGAAGGTTTTAAAACTGACGGAACTATATCGGAACATATAAAAATAAGTCAACCAATAAAATATCGCAAAATCTTTTAGATAATATAAGCTACTATAACAAAAAGATTTCAATTTTCCAAAGACAGAGTGACGAAGATCGAAAGAAAAGTTCAGTAATCGGATTAAAATGGTAAAAATAGCCTTTGACTAAATCCAAACATGTTTTTTACTTTCTTTTACTACTATAATTAGTAAAGGAAGTATTGTAACCGAGTCAAATTTTCGAATTCGAGTTTTCACCGGAAATACATGTTTTGAGATCCTCAGAATCCAAAAAAGTGGTTTTTAGACTTATGCTGTGTGTGTGTGTGAGACAGCAATATCGTATCGAAAGCGAATTTCACCAAACTTGGAATTTAGCCTACATATTACATCTTGTTGGGCCGCGAAGCTTTTAGTTGAAATCGGTTGACCAAAAGCTCCACTTTACTCATGGAGTTTTCGAGTTTTTTTAATTTTTTTCGAAAACGGCTCTAACGATTTTCTTTAAACTTGCCACAGTTATTAAACTCATCAATACCTACAATTTTTATACGAAACTTTTTCCTGGGAAAATTCAAATAAGGACGGTTCTTGGGTGAAGGGTGGGAATTTGTATATTTATAAAGGTTGTATGCTTAAAGTTCTGTTTATATGTATAGTTATAAAGTGCTTATAGTTCTTTTAACCAACAGCGAGTTTTAAAAATGAAAGTAAATGAAAGTACTGTGACGCCTCGCAGCAGATATTTTTCAAATTAAAACTAGTTTGGCAGTTTTTCGATCTATTTCTCATAACTTAAATAAGTAAGAGTGAATAAACGATGACTTGGGTTTAGTTAATGTTATACAAGAGTATAGAGAGCGGCTCTAACTTATATGGTAGCATAGAAAAAATTTCTAGAAATAGACATGAAATGCTCTTTGGAAAGCCCTTAAGAAACATAATTTGTCTATATTTAACCCTTATTCATGACTATTTTTCCTTTTATAACAACACAAATAGCATCGAGGAAATCCAAATATGATAGGGCCAACAATTTGTGTTAAACTGAAGTTTCTAGAAACCTAAGAAACTACCTAAGCTCAACAATGGTTAAATAGGGAATTGATTTAGATCCCACAGGTTTAAAACACGGGAGTTCAAATCAAGGATCATAGTTAACATTGAATCAATAAACAAATAACCAAATTAAAGTAAAAAAAATAAATCATAATCTAACCTTATACACAAAATGGCTGGCTCAAAGCATACTCGAAATACGACTCGTTCTAACCATTTTAAACCACTTTAAAACACTTTCATACATTTCCACAACTAATATTAAAAGGAATTAAACACTTTTCACACAAATTTTCTCAAAAAAAATGAAATAAATCACGTAAAGAAAAGCGAGAAACTTTAACGACGCACTGACAGCGGCACGGCACCGCATCGGCTCGATCTGCGACGTTTTTTTGTTTCACTAACGTGAAGACAGGGGCAATAAAACTGACTGTTTCAAATGCATTACATATAATTAGTAATAATTAATATTGGTTTGTTTAACACCTACAATTTATGCGTTCAGAATTGTTCAGGAACGTAAAATTTGATTCTTGAGTAAAAAGCAAGATGTCTTGAAGTTAATTTCATTAATATGTATCGGCTTCTAATTACGTGGGTGTATGTTGGGTTGCCTATCCTTTGCAATTTAGAACGCTTAATGGACAGTATATTTATTAAGTTCCGGTGATATAACAGGTTTGTCCCATTTGACTATATTATTTACCTGTCAAAATGAAGAACTTCCCAAGACAGACGTAGGCTTAAGGTTTTTGAAAAAAGTCGAAAGTATTTTATACAACCTTTATTATGATTTCTCAAGTTCAAGAACTTCAATTTTGTCTAAAGGGCTGACTGGTTTAAGTTCAACAATTTGACATTTACTTAATGAAACGAATGGAGCTTTATATGAAGGCGTTCTTTATACTGTTAAGGGAATATTCTAGTCTAGAGGCCCGAATTTCGAGCGTTTTTTGTCAATTGATAAAAAAAAGCATTTGATATTTTTACCATCCATTTTTTTATCATTTGTTAATTTATATTCAGAGAGTACACTAAATTAATTTCAAAAAAATTTTTTTTTTCATTAAGTTACGCCGTCTTTGAAGTAGAGGGGTAAAAAAAGGCCGTGTCCTCGTCGCCATGATTTCTACCCTTGTGGTCATTTGAAAAATAAAACAAAGATGGATTCTTGATAAGTACGAATGTCGCTATCGCATGAACCTCCAAAACAGAAAAAATTTTTTTTTTTCATAAAATGGCGGCTACTCAAAAATAAAGGTCGATTTTTACACTCATTTTTTAACTTTGTCGAATTTTTTTTAAAATATAACAAATTTAAAATTTTCATTTTTTGTTGGTTCATGCGATAGAGAAATATTTAAAGAATATTCATGTCAAATTTCAAGTAAATCGGCTGATTAGAACTTGAGATATTTGGGCTACCGCATCGAAAAAAGTAGTTTCGAAAAAAACGCGTTTAAAGTTTTACGTTAAGTCGAAACCGGTCGAGTTGCCACGACACTAAAATGGCTATAACTTCGTAAATAATTTGAATTTTGAAAAATCTTTTTAGGGTGATATTTTTAAATATTTAATCTATCGGATTATGAAAAAAAGTGGTTGCGTGTACTTATGTACGCGCGTGAGAAGTTATACTTCTTTGGCATAATTAAAAATTAGTTTTTATTAATTGCATTCAAATAATCATTTTTAAAAAAATTGTAATTTAATATTTAATACTAATAATATATATAAATATTTAAAAATATAATTATTAAAAATAAAATTAAGAGAATAATATTTTAATTTATATCAATAAATAATATCCATAGGAAGCTGCCAGACGTTTATAAAATTTGTCAGGATAATTTTTTTGGTTAACAATTCATGCATGTCATAAAAACGAAGCTTCATAGAAATTGCGAAATAAAGTAAGTAGCTACTTGCCAAAGTAAATTACTTATTCTTATTCATATCTTGTGTTACTAAATTATTATTCTAAGATGGTTGAATCATTTCAGAATCCCAGATTTCGTGATAACTAAGAATATGCATGGAATGCAGACGTCATTTTCATCACTAAACTAGAAAAACGGTATAACAGCTACTGCAAAATTCGAGAAAAGTAATAACTTATTTTTTAATAATATGTGTCATTTGTATATATAAATATTTTCTAAATAAAATATAAAAAATATATTTAAAAAATTAATTATTTTTAATTTAAATATGAAAATAAGTAAATAAATAAAACAAAAATTCAAATTACGCGCGCCTAGTTAAAAATACCAAGCCGTTTTGCGGGCAACTTCATTTTATTAAATTGTGATGATAAAATAGAACGCTACTAATGCTTCTAAAACTGCGCCGCGATGCAGACGTCATTTTCATCATTAAACTTCAAATAGTACCTATAACAGCTACTGCAAAATTCATGAAAAGTAATAATTTATTTATTAATAATATGTGTATATATAATTATTTTTAATTTAAATATAAAAATAAATAAATAAGTAAATAAATACAACAAAAATTCAAATTACGCGCGCCAAGAAACCTAGTGGTTTTGCGGCTAACTTCATTTTGTTAATTTTTGTCTCAAGATGGCCACCCATTCAAAAATTTCACTCTCATCATTTTTTCATACCGCGCCTAGAGAAGTATAGCTTCAAAATATTTTTTTCGATTTTTTCAAACTCCTAGACTAGAATATTCCTCTCTTTAAGCTAATGTTATACCTAAATGCATTTTGTGTAATGCATATTAGTAAAAACTTTTTGATTATGAATATAATTAAGATAAGATCGAACTTAACGGCCGTTATACTGAAGGTATACACAAATATCGTTCTAATAATGAGCGTTTCAATCATCTGATTGAGTTTCCTCTTGCACGTTCGATTGGCTTTCATTAGCTATGACATCAAAAGCTTTGTTCTAATTAATAAAACCCGAGAGTGCTTAACAGATGTGCCTCTACCAATATGCTTGACTTTCCTGCTTTAACTTTAACGGTGACGCGCAAAAAAAAAATCTAGAAAATTTCCTCCACACATGAAAGCGGAAAAATAAATTGCTAAAATCAATTGAAAGACAAATAAAAAAGCGTTTAGATATAAAATGGACGAAGCAATTTTTGCCCGTTTTGTTCATTAATTTATTATGTTTGAAACGGGGCGCAATTTATGGGTTCAATACATGGAAAAATTTTATGGTGAAATTCATTGTGCTGTTATTTTAGTTTTTATTACAAAAAAAAGGTATTTTTGATTAAATGTAACGGTTCAACATACCTATACCTGTTTATGCCACCCCCTCAAGCTGCCCCCCCCCATGCCCATGCCAGTGTGAATTTAATTTTTTAGATTTTTGCTCGCGAACAGAGAACAGAATAATGGCGGTGGGTTGCAGGCAAACAGAGAGCATACGAATCGAATTGTCGGGCGGCGAACAAAAGCAATTTCTCCACACTAAATTGAAAAATATATTTATTGCTCATTCGTCCGTTTTTCCTTCTGCTTGCCTGCACCACTCGTTGCCTGCTCTATACGCTGTGTGTGTGTGTGTGTCCATCTCAGAAGATTACATTAATTTTTCAAAAAATTGCTTAATTTCATTTCAATTTAATATGTAGGTCATTCGGCACACTCGAACATTCGAGTCTAGGTAGTAAAAAATAAGTGGCCACTAAACAACCCCCTCATCCCTCAAATCTCACTCACTCCAATAGGTAGGTACTCCACGTATTTTCCTATTTAATATACCCATTACACACTTAAACCAATTGAAAAAGCGAACAAGTCAAGAAAATGTTTCTGAAAAGCGAATGAAATTGTTTCAAGTAGGCAATTATAACACAATACACAGGGCAGGGTAAAAAGGCATCTCGCCCTTCTTGTTCCTCTTCCACTTGCCACTGAATCGTCTCTTTCATTCGCAACGAAAAGAAAATGCTCTTCGAGTCAAATGGTTAGTGTCATTAAAAAAAAAAAGATGTTAAAACACAGCTGAATGAGTTGCGACTTAAAGCGCAACAAATCTTTAAAAAAATGTATAATAAAAAGCACAAGAAGACTTTGTTTCGTTTTTCTGGTTGTTTCAATGGGGAGAGAAAATCGAGAATGTTGGACGACGGAAGGATTGCAAGAGATTAGATTTTTCGAAAGCTGTCTGAGTTTCGTCTTTGAAGATGAAGATTCGAGTTTTGATTTCCTTTCCAATCTACAGATATTTCTTAAGCTTTTTTGAAATTTTCTCCTATTATATTCAGTTATTATCTAACTTTTTTCGTATTCAAAATTAATGGTTCTATTTATCTTCGTCTCTATCTCATATCTTTTGTAATCTAACTTCTGTTGCACTGGAAATCTGTTTAAGTGGCCTCTAAAATATCTTTTTCATCTTCTTAGTGTCGCATTCGTATCAGATTTTAAGCTTTAGGCAATCATTTTGACTATGTTACTTCAGATTTTTGCGGTCTATTTCACTTGGGGGTCCTGCACATGATATGCTTGTGAAGATTCTAAAGCTTCACTATTGTCGAAATTCCAAAACATTAGGCTTGTTCGCGGATACCATACTGAACCGATAACGAATCAATCAAGTAGATTTAGGATAATCGCCAAGCCCATACATACTTATGAAATTTTTGAATTTTAACTATACATATAAACAGAACTATAATATGCATACAACCGATAGAAAGTATTATATATATACTAATATATAAAATTGAAGAGTTTGTTTGTTTGATTGTTTGGTTAAACGCGCTAATCTCAAGAACTACTGGTTCGAATTGAAAAATTCTTTTTGTGTTGGATAGCTTAATTATCGACGAAGGCTTTAGGCTATACAACACCACTCTACGACCAATAGCAGCAGAGCATCAATGGAAAATGTTGCAAAAACCAGGACAATTTTTTCCTTTTGAGAGCGTTTGTTGCCTGCTCTGCGTAAATGGTTAAAGTTACGCAAAAATCGTGTGTAGCAAAATTGTTTCTCTTAAAAAGTTCTAAAAAAAAGCCCACGGCGACATATGTCTATTTTTGAAGGTTAGCCCGCTATAACCCTTTTAATGGTTATTAAAGTTGTTCCAAAAATAATTCATTATTTGCAAAATTGTTTTTAGAAACATATTATTAATTCTTACCCAAATAAATACGGGTTTTAATGAAATTTGGTATGATGATAAATGACAATCTGAGTCATAAAAAAGAATACTTTTTATAACGGGAAAATGTCTCATTTATCCGGGAAATTGAAAAACGGGTTGGAACAAAAATTATGCATAAACTATACATTTTTATTTGAAAATGAATATTGGTGATATTTAAGTATGATGATAGCTAAATATGTAAATCATTATCTACAATACGTTTTATTTCGAAAAAATTTTTCATTTCAACGGGAAAATAGAAAAACTGGTTTAAAGAAAAATCATGCTGAAACTAAACGTTTTTAGCTGATTATAATAGAGTATTTTAATAGTTATAACTCATAATGTCCTCATGGCAAAAAATAATTTTCTTACCCTACATTCTTATTTTTATGCAGGAAAAATGTGCGGTTCCCGTAGGATAGAAATGTTTTTATTTTTCATAAAGCATAAGATTATCATAATTTCTTACAATGTGGTGGTTAAGCAAGAGTCAGAGAATAAATATAGTCTATCATTAATGTCGAAATATAGCACGGCTCCCATAGGATAGAATAAGAATGGTATCCTTCAGGAACTGATTATTTAAAAGGAGTTTCGTAAAATTTCATGGATAATCGTTTTAAGGAATTTTTCTCAAGAAAGATTGGTCTACCTTTTATCTAGGAAAAATGTATAGGCCCGTGGGCTAGATACGTTTTTCATAGAGCAAAAAATCGACATAATTGTACTCTTCCCGTGGGATAACAAGACAATTGTATCTTACAGAAACCATGTATTTAATAGAAGTTTCGTTAAAGTACGTGAAATAGAGTTCTAGCGCATTATCCTCAAGAAGGCCTGATCTCTTTTTTATCCAGGAAAAATGTACTACTCCCGTGGGATAGATATGTTTTTGTTTGTCATAGAACAAAAGATTGACATGATTTTTTGTAATAGGGTAGTTGAAAGGTTAGAGAAAAATATAGATTATTAATTCGTATGTTAGAATAATGTACGATTCTCAAAAGATAGCATAACAATTGTGCTTATCCTGCAGGAATCGTGTTTTTAAAAAAGCTTTCCCTAAAGTTTGTGAAATAACGTTTTAACACAATAATTAAAAAAAGGTTAAATAAAAATTACAATTTCTACAGCAAAATATGATTTTTAATTTAACATCCAATAACATCGATAAATTAATAATGAAAATTTTTGAAACATTGAAACTTCTTTCATTGTTAATTTTTGAATGTCTATAATGTTAAGAAATAAACGTCTTAAATTACTATTGAAAAATTTGAACTTGGTGAAAAACTCAGTTAAATATATTATAATACATTCAACATTTTCGAATTGTATTGCTACTTAAGGAACACAAGTATAGGTATTTTATAATATTCATAAAAAACGTATAGAACCAATAAGATAGCTCTTCTAGATAGCTATATATAATATCTTCCTGGAAAAGTAGTTTATCTGATTTTCATGAACTTTCTATGAATCAAAGATCTAGAAATATCTATCTGTCTTTTTTGTTGATGGGATGAAAGTTTCCATTATTCAACCAGTATAATTTAGATACTCTCAGCGAAGCGGGCGGGGACCAGCTAGTATATATATATATATAAACAAATTCCCAACTTTCACCCCAGAACCGTCCTTATTCGAATTTTCCCAGGAAAAAGTTTCAAATAAAAGTTGTGGGCATCAATGAGTCTAAGAGCTATAGAAAGTTTAAAGAAAATCGTTAGAGCCGTTTTCGAAAAAACTTGAAAAAGCTCAAAAACTCCAAAAATAAAGTAGAGCTTTTGGTCAACCAATTTCCACCAAAAGTTTCGCGGCACAACTAGGTATGATATGGAGATCAAATACCAAGTTTTGTGAAATTTGGATAAAGCTCTTGATACGATATGGCTGTCACACACCGACACACATACACACAGAAATGTTTCTAAAAACCACTTTTTTGGACTCAGTGGACCTCAATACATGTATTTCCGGTGAAAGCTCGAATTCGATAATTCGACCCGATTACAATACTTCCTTTACTATATAGTAAGTAGTTAAAGAAAGTATAAACAATGCATGTATATGAAGTTAGGGGTTGAATCGAATTGGTTGCTCGGGAGGGTAGTTTCTTCTCGACCAAATTAGAAACAGTTTATACTCTCTGAATTTCCATCATTTAAGTCTTCCTTAAGACTTTGAATTTAAATACAATTTTTTGAGCTTTTTTCATATTGTAATATCTGGTACAATGTAGACATAACACACCAACAAAATATGTTTTAAAAGAATTTATTAGACAGTTGTCCTTCCAATTACGCTAATGGAATATAAAATATTAAACGTGAATACTTAACCCATTTAAATGACACATTTATAATAAATTTTGAGTTTCATTTCCTTCGTAATAAATACGAGTAGCAAGCGACCTGCCCACACACACACACACACACACACACACATACACAGTGGATATAATATAATATTATGATTGTTGATGGTGCTCGCATGTTTGCAATTATTAAGCTCAAAGCTCAATACTTCAATTCGTTTTCTTTACGATTATATACTTGAACATATTATATACATTTTTCCATTTTCTCTTCACTTTTATAGCATTTTGTAATTTATTAATTTTGACAATATCGCTCGACGTAGGAAATTAAAAAAAAAAAGTTTTGTGGCCCATAAAAAATTAAACACTCAAGTCATAAACTATACATATATAAAAAAAAAGTATTCCAAGAATAAGTTTTATAGAGTTCTGATAAACATAAAACTTTCGTATTTTGAGCTTTCAATCAACCATAGACGGAAAAAAATAGTGGTGTAAAATTTACAACACTAAACTTAATGCACTTTGTGTTCACTATAACCACAAATGTAACATTAGATAACACACTGTGTTGTATTCAGCTCTAACGTATAGTATTTTTTACTACCATAGTGTAGTAAATATATGTAGCTGTTACAACTGCTGAGTGTTGTACAATTAACAAATTTTGGCGTTTGCGCATGCGGCGCGTACAACATAACCAATAATTTTGACAAATGAATGCAAGTGTCAAAAATTCAACTACATTTTTACTAGTTCGTGTTGTAAATAATACTATAGTTTTTTAATTACACCTGACTGGTAAACGTCACCACACGTGGTGTCATCCTATATAATACTAGTTAATGTTGTAAAATTAACAAGGAATGTTGTTAAATCTACAACACATTTTTTTTCCGTGTAGTTAAAAGAAAACTCGTTGAATGAACGCTTTAGATTGTTAAAAAATGTTCAAAATAACCTTTTGGTTGCTTTCTAACATAAACAAGAATAAAACAAATGAAAGCTTTAAGAAGCTTTATTGATATGGAGGGTGACTCCGATGTCAATGCCCTCCACTTTTTAACCGACTTCAAAAAAAGGAGGAGGTTCTCAATTCGACTGTATTTTTTTTAATGTTTGTTACCTCAGCATTTCCGACTGGGTGAGACGATTTTGATGATTTTTTTTTATTTGAAAGCTGGTGCTTCCCGAATGGTCCCATTTTAATTTGAGGGAAATCGTTTACTTCTAAGAGGTTGAAAACTAAGGGATGAAATACTAACTTCTTATTGGATAGCTTGATTTTGAAAATTATTTTTTTACTTGAAAGCCTGTGCTTTTCGTGTGGTTCCATTTTAATTTGAAGAAAATCGTTCACTTCTAAGGGCTTGAAAACTAAGGGATGAAATACTAACTTCTTATTGGATAGCTTGATTTCGATAATTCTTTTTTTATTTGAAAGCTAGTGCTTTTCGTGTGTTCCCATTTTAATTTGAGGAACATCTTCACTTCTAAGGGGTTGAAAACTAAGGGATGAAATATTAACTTCTTATTGGATAGCTCGATTTTGATAATTCTTTTTTTATTTGTAGAACACAACCTTAAATTGATCTCTTATCCATTTAAAAAAAAAACCCTTAAGAATGAAAATAAGGGATGAAATAGTAACATTTAACCGAATTTTGATATTTTTTTTTTGTTGGAAAGAATAATCCACTTAGTTTTGTTATAACATTTAAAAGCAAAAAATTTCAACCCTTAAGGGCAAAAAGGGATGATGTAGTAACTTTTAATATTAAACAGCGCTTCCTCATATGAGCAGCGCGTTTGGAAGGTTAACCATTTTCAAGAAAATAAAATCAGTTATCAAACTTCAGATCACTAAAACGCGAGAAATAAATAAATATTATAAAAAAATGAAAAACCGACTTCAAAATATATAAAAATTCTCAAACAAAAATGCACTAAAAAGTAACAAAATAATGGCGTATCCTTGCAGTATTTACAACTTACAAATTATTAGGATGATACAATGTACAACTATTGTTATTTTTGGAGTTGGTGCCAGTCAAGAAAATAAATATTAATGGTAATTTGTAAAAATTTAAAAAGATTTAGTTGGTAATTGGTATTTTGTAGTTTAAAGATCGCTAGATATTGTTACAGTTCGAGTATATTAATTGTTTAAAAGTTCATTTGAAAAATAATTTTCATAAGGTATTCTCGTTTTTTGCTAAGTACCAATAAAGTCGTATTTCCTTGGCTGACACCAACTCCAAAAATAACAATAGTTGTACATTGTATCATCCTAATAATTTGTAAGTTGTAGATACTGCAAGGATACGCCATTATTTTGTTACTTTTTAGTGCATTTTTGTTTAAGAATTTTTATATATTTTGAAGTCGGTTTTTCATTTTTTTATAATATTTATTTTATGTTAAAAATTTCACTATAAACTTCATACGAAGAATTTTTTTTTGAAAATGGTACAAGTCAAGTTTAGAAATTTTATAGTAGATACAATAAACCAATAGAAGCTGAGCTTTTGGTTAACTCTTTCACAGTCAATATGCTAATATTTAGACCTTATGTATGGTAGCGTTTCATAGGCCACCAATTGTGAACATTAACAACCACCATGAACTAATTATATAATAAACCTATAAAAAACTTCAAAAGCCTATCAAGGAAAATTACAATCCAAACTTTATAAGCGTCAACTACCTATTGTTAAAATTATAATTTACCAAAAATAATCTAAAACTAATTTTTTATTTATTTATATTCACTAATGAAATTTTCGAAGAAACAATTTTGATTTTATTACGTTTCGCCTGAGTATTTTCTTTGTCCCAGGTAATTAAATGAAAACACAAAAATATATTAAATAAAATTATTCAATCACGTTTTTATGTTAATTTCCCTGAAAATTTTCCCGAATGAAGGTTGTGTCAAATCAATTTGTCGCTAATTTCCTTTTTACTACGCGCAAAATTAGATAAAAAGTAGGTTAATGAGTCGGTATTTAGGTGAGTTAATTTTTTACTGGTCCTATTTTAACAAACATCGTGTGTATACTCAAAGTACATTACCCCATTTTTAAACACCATATCCAATCGAATTTCGATGACACGACCCACCATAAAAATTTAATTTTTCCACTTTTCATAAGGTCCAAGAATATTCTTACCCTTTCCCACTAGGATCTGAACAAATCGATATTCTTACCTGAAACAAAAAGAAAAAAATCAATTAAAATTTTTATAAAATTAATTTTTGAAAATTTAAAGTTTGACGTGAAAATTGTGTTGCGGTCAGACGGCTCAGTTCAGTGCGAGAATTTCTAACAACTCCGCTGTGAAACTTTTAGATTAACGCTTTTGGCTAGTTTTGGCTAGAATTTAACTTGATTTCAAGGTAAATTTAAGTTGAGCAACTTAAAAATCATGTTATCTATACTTATATATAAAATTGTAGAATTTGTTTGTTTGGTTAAACGCGCTAATCTCAGGAACCTCTGGTCCAAATTGAAAAATTCTTTTAGTGTTGGATAGCCTAATTATCGAGGAAGGCTTTAGGCTATATAACATCCTGCTACGACTAATAAGAGCAGAGCATCGATGGAAAATGTTACAAAAACCAGGAACATTTTTTACTTTTGAGAGCGTTCGTTGCGTGCCTTGCGTCAACGGTTAAAGTTAAGCAAAAATCATGTACAGCAAAATTGTTCCTCTTAAAAAGTTCTAAAAAAAAAGTTCCCGGAGGCATATGAATATCTTTTAAGGTTATGCCACAATAGCCTCTTTAAAAAAAATCAAATTTATTCTAACAACGCATTATTTGGGAAGATGTTTTTATAAACATGATATTTATCCTTTTCTAAATAAATATGTCATTCATCAAAAGTATTTAATTTTCAACAAAATTGCCTTTACATCATTTAATTTCAATGAATATTTGAGGAAATATGCATAGAAATCCAGCGATAAAGAAAGTAAATAAGAAAAGTGTTGACAGAACGGCTGGCTATTTTGTACGGCGTACATAGTGACTGTTTTATCGATGTCTTTTTCTAATATATGTAAAAATATTATGTTGGTTCTTTTCTAGGACAAAACTCAAAAAATTCTACACCAATTGAGCTCAAATTTTGATACAATAGCCACTTCCATGTGGTAGTTAAAGGGGCAGAGAATGATAAAGATTGCTTTGACAGATCTCATAGAATAGCATAACAATTTCTTCCTACAGGAACCATCTACATTGAAAAGAAGTTTCGTTAAAGTTTGTGAAATAGCATTTAACCCATTTTCCTCAAGAAGGTCTGACCAACTTTACACAGTAACGAAAGAAACCTCTATAAAGTTTAAATTAAACAATTGATAATTTTTACTGAAAAATAATTAAGAATTTCAATTTAACGAATAACTTTGTCGAAGATATAAATTAGAAATAAACATATTAAAATAATAAACTAAATTTTTAAATAGTTAACAATTATATAACGGAACGAATTTTAATGAAGTTTTGTTAAAGATACCTCAGATCTTAACATATTGAATACCAATTTATCCTAAAAAAGGATACGGTTCCTGTACGATAGCCCGTAATATGTTTTACTAAAATACCAAAATAGACTAAAAGTCCATTATGTCTTATCCGCAAGTCTGCTATTTCCCGGGGTCCAAGATCAGACAACGAATTCTTATAGATCTTGCTAAAATAAATTGAAAATTAAGCCACCTATTGGCGCAGTGGCTAGAGCGGTAGTTCTCTCCACTTCATGCGTCAAGTGGTTCTGGGTTCGATTCCCGTTGAATCCTAGACTTAAGATTCTAGACCTAAGAAATAATTGACCAACAGAAATTTTCTGTGCTTAGACAGTCGTGATATGACCTTAGCTGTTAAAGCGACTTAAAACACCAAAAAAAAAAAAAAAAAAAAAAAAAATTGAAAATTAAGAATATAGTTTTTTGGTAAAAAAACCAACGCGATGGTCACATCTAAGTTGCTATTTTTTCTTGAAAAATAAGTTGGGTTAGATTTCTTTTTGTTCTCGGGGCTCTGCCTAACGACTTCACCTCTTTTAGTCAAACTCCTAATCGGGATCACTTAAGTCGAACTGTCTGTTTTTGTTATTTGTTCTTACGGGTCTCATTTTTGAACTAAGATATTTATTTTTATAAATGAAATCATATTTACTGCTGAGGATTTCCTTTTCCTCCCTCGACAATTCGAACGTTTACTCAGCCGAACTATTAATAATATATTAACTACACGTAAATTCACAATGGAGTTCACAATGGTTTCTAGGAATTTCACCTATCGCTATACTTCTATCATGGTTATAATTTTCAAATTTGCGAACCTTAATTTATAAGAATAACAAATTACATAGTTGAAAATCAAGTCGTCTCTACGATATGATATGTATATATACATTGTATCACAGCTGCCTGCCGATGTATGTTTTTCGTTGCGCAGTTTTCATAATTTTTATTTTTTTTTCTCAGAAAATCAACATTTTTTCGAAATAAAAAGTATTTTATAGCACTTTTTGTAATATTTACTACTTGCAGTGAAAATCTCGTCCAAATCGGACTAGCCGTTTTCAAGTTTGCCAAGAACAAACAAACAGACAGAAAAAACTATTAGTAATAAAATGTAACCTATAATCTAAGTTGAAATATTTAATAACTTTTTGTGAAAATTTCATTGAAATCGGTTCAGCCGTTTTCAAGTTTACCCTGGACAAACAATTTTTTTTTTTTGGGGAAAATTACAATGTAAATGGCCTTTATTTTTTTTTATATAATATATATATGAAAATAAAGGTAATAAAGAGTATTCAACACAACACCTTACATTTTTTAGATTAGATAAAAATCTCAGCTGAGAAAAATGATTCCGTTTTTGTTTGCTCGCGCAGGAGAGATGGAACGTTTTTATTATTTAGATATTCAAAAAGCAGAAATCTTCAATCTAATTATTGGTAAAAATGACTGTATCAATTTGAAACTCTGGAATCTTTCTTTTCGTAAATTTTAATATAAAATTTTTTTTCCACTTTCTTAAACAATGTACCATAGAATGTTATGTTCCATAAACACTAAGAAAATGTATGACAGTGAAACATTGATCCTGTCTTGTTTACTACTGGTTACTTGTGAGAGCCAAGCGATTTTCTCTAACGCATACAAAAGCCCTTTGAAATTGCAGTGTTTTAAATTTTAAATCATTTTTATATTTGTTTCGCTCGGTGCAACTAAAAGCACCGAAGTTGATATCGAGTAAAAATTTTGACTGAAGGAAGTGATTTTAAATAAATTTAAGTCTTTGGGAAAGATGAATGATTTATTTATATATTTTATGGGTAAGTGTGTAAGAAGTGCTGATGGATGGTTGACATCGGATTTCTCGACAAAATTGAGCTTTTGTATGTCTGTTTGTCCGTTTCGGTGGTGCGAAACTATGGTTTGGGGGGGGGGGGTGGTCGAGCGATACAAAGTGAATAAAACCGAAATGAAGTGCTATCGATTTTGCCATTAGTTGAGTGAGCTTTTCGGAAGCTTCGTGGTGCGACCGCTAGAACGAGCCAGCCATTGCATGTTGTCGTCATCGTCTCATCATTATCATGAAAATCACGGTCATAAAATACATAGCATTTTCCAGCACACAAACACACACACATACACACACACATAACGATATACTAATACACTTTTAATTCACCATCTAATAACAATTTAAAATTTGTTTGACTACGTTAAAAATCAAGCGTTTTTCACCCACGAAGAGAGAGAGCTTTTCAATTACTTTATGCAAAGTATACAAAATAAAATTTTAGCACAAAGGTGTACCATGTACCTTGTTATATAGGTAGGTAGGAACAAAGTGTGTAATATTGTGTTGACATTGTGTGGACTCAATGACGCTTTTTGCATGTAATATCTTCGCCTCGGATACTATGTATGTGGGAATTTGGTTCAGTTGGTGAATGCGCGACGCGAGCTTTTTGGGGTGTGGTAAAATTGGCTTACCGCTCCGCTTTGTAAATATCCATAACACGGAGAGTATGGTGGTACATAGACACATATGCAATACGAAGAGATGTGGACATGTGAAAATCGACGAGAATCCAAAATGAAAGTTTCATTTTCTAGAGAGGAAAAACGCTAACGAAACACATTTTCTCAACGTGCCAACGAGGAAAAAAAACACCCACTCAGCTTTCAATTAAACTTTAATTAATTTTCTAAGTTAATTACCTTCCGCAACAAAGCCTTTTTGAGCTATCATCAGAGGTATATTAAAAAAACTGCAGTTCGGTTACTTAGAGAAACTTTATACTTTAAAGCTTTCAACTAAAATCACCAGACCCGAAATAGTTGATCCAAGAAAAAATGTTTGTTAGGGAAAAAACGAAAAGAAATTTTATCTTAATCTTTATTTAGTATAAATCAGTAATCGTGGAATTTTTTTTAACATTACCCCAAAATATTTTTGCGTAAGTCAAGACTACCCCCTCATTTTGAAAAGGAGACTTACTTGAATTAATTTACACGAAAAGAAAAAGTTGCATAAAAGTAGTAAGTATGCAATAGACAAGCAAAATAAAATTCTCATATTGGAACAAACAATTTAAATACAGTCTTCGGCCATACTAACACGCATATAAAATAGCTATGTCAAAAAAATGTCCTAATTACCCCAAAAATTTCATTATTACCCCATTTGAGGTATTTTACTCCGGTTCCCCGGCCGCTGCTTTCAAGGGTTAAATAAGAACCAAATAACATTCTTCGGCCATATTAACACGCATTTAAAATAGCCATGGCCAAAAATTTCCTTATTTCCCTTAAAAATTTCATTTTTACCCCATTTGGGGTAATTTACCCCGGTTCCCCTACCACTGGTATATATCAATGCTTAGGCTTCTTCAAACATATAAAATAGCTATGTCAAAAAAATGTCCTATTTACCCCAAAAATTTAATTATTACCCCATTTGAGGTAACTTACCCCGGTTATCCGGCCGCTGCATTCAAGGGTTACATAAGAACCAAATAACATTCTTCGGCAATACGAACACGCACAAAAAATAGCCATGGCCGAAAATTTCCTTATTTCCCCTAAAAATTTCATTTTCCCCCATTTGGAGTAATTTACCCCGGTTCCCCTACCACTGGTATATATCAATGCTTAGGCTTCTTCAAACATATAAAAGAGCTATGTCAAAAAAATGTCCTAATTACCCCAAAAATTTCATTATTACCCCATTTGACGTAATTTACTCCGGTTCCCCGGCCGCTGCATTTAAGGGTTACATAAGAACCAAATAACATTCTTCGGCCATACGAACACGCACAAAAAATAGCCATGGCCAAAAATTTTCTTATTTACCTTAAAAATTTCATTTTTACCCCATTTAGGGTAATTTACCCCGGTTCCCCTACCACTGGTATATATCAATGCTTAGGCTTCTTCAAACATATAAAAGAGCTATGTCAAAAAAATGTCCTAATTACCCCAAAAATTTAATTATTACCCCATTTGAGGTAACTTACCCCGGTTATCCGGCCGCTGCTTTCAAGGGTTACATAAGAACCAAATAACATTCTTCGGCCATACGAACACGCACAAAAAATAGCCATGGCCAAAAATTTCCTTATTTCCCCTAAAAATTTCATTTTTACCCCATTTGGGGTAATTTACCCCGGTTCCCCTACCACTGGTATACATATATCAATGCTTAGGCTTCCTCAAATTTTTCAACATTAAAATACTGGCAAAAAAGCTTCATATTAATTTTTTCATATTGTGACACACCGTGTGGCCACGTTCCTACTTTATCTTAGTAAAAGGAAAAAAAAAATTATTTTTTAATAAGGTTTTTTTACTTTGCCTATTTTATTGTTCAAAAAAATATTTTATTTGGTCAAAAAGTTTGGAAAATTTTTGTGACACACCGTGTGGTCACGTAATTGCTTTGTCAAAATTGAAATAAAAAAAATTTAAAAAAATTAAAACTTTTATGAAGTTGACCAAAGTAGTTAAAATTACTACAAGTATTGCCCTATTAAAAAGTGTGACCACACGGTGTGTCACACAGTTATGTTCACTTTTTGCTATACATTCTTATTTTCTTCATTTACGACCGTATTTATGGACGTTCCACCATAAGTGGAAGTTAAATGTTAAAAGTTACTTCTTCGTCCCCTTTTACTATTAAGGGTTGAAATTTTTTGCTTTTAAATGAAATGAAAAAACTAAATGGAATACTCTTTTCAATAGAAAAAAAAAATCATCAAATTCGATGATTCGGTTAAACCTCACTATTTCATCCCTTATTTTCATTCTGAGGGGGTGGATTTTTTTCTTCATATTAACATGTAAACAAATTAAAGGTACAATGTACGTAATAAAAAAAAATATCGAAATCGGGTTAGCCAGAAAAAATTTATAATTTCATCCCTTATTTTTAATCCCTTATGACTGGAGTTTTTTTTAATCAAAATTGGAAATGAGATTAATTTAAAATTATGTTCTACCAAAAAAAAAAAAGAATTATCAAAATCGAGCTATCCAATAAGAAGTTAATATTTCATCCCTTAGTTTTAAACTCCTTTAAAGTGAAGGATTTCCTTCAAATGGAACCATACGGAAAGCACCAGATTTCAAATAAAAGAAGAATCATCAAAATCGGTTCGCCCAGTCGAAAGTTCTGAGCTAACAAACATAAAAAAAATGAGTCGAACAGAGAACCCCCTCCCTTTTTTTTGAAATCGGTTAAAAATGGCGGTGTAGTTCCTATAATATAGGATCCAGTTAGGGTATTCTTTAAGCGTTTCTTAGGAATGTTCATAAAGATAACCTTTAATCTACGTAAAACAGTTATTAAATTTAGTCAAAAATTGGAAAAGAAGGTGTGACACACCGTGTGGTCACATTGTTGCTTCGTCAAAAATAAAAAAAAAAATTTTTCCCTTTCTTTATTAAATTTATATATTGGTTAAAATGTTAAAATGTCTTCAAATTTCTCACCACATTGTAGCTTTAAGAAAAGAAAAAAATATATTTTTTTAATTATTTAGTTTTGTTATCCGAAGATTTTTTTTTTAAGTTTTTTAACATTAAATGCCGTGACCACACGGTGTGTCACACTTTTTTTCTTAATAAATAATTCGAAATTTTATAATCATTATTTGGTACAACTAGTTTTGATAAAACTTTGACTGGAATCTCAATTTAATCTTTACAGTTTGAAAGCTTGACTTGAGATAGTCTTGAAGTTCTTTAAAATCAAGCAAAATTCAAGTTCAAGTTGCTTGAAATTCTTTCTTAGACCAAGCTCAAGGCAAGCCTTTACTTACACTTTTTAAAAACTAACAGTTTAAGTTTTTCGAGTCGAAAGCTTCAAGTTGATTAAAGCACGAAACATATTTGAAAGACATAATGCCGATAATAACATGTAAAACGACTATATAAAATACCTTCTCCCCCTCTGATAATCGAAACAAGATGGAAGAAAAGATGAAAGTAGTCTCTGAATGAAAATAATAATAAAACCGAAAGGGTATCAAAATGGGGGATGAAAATTTGATATACCATACATACAAAACACCTTGTATATATCGTGCCTCATCCCCCCCCAAAGTGTCCACCTCATCTAGTCATCGGCGCCCGTGGGATCAAAACAACAATAATGTCTATGCATTATTAATAGAGACCACAGAAGGGTTCGCAGCAACACAACGGCTGGAATTTGAACGGTATGAGGAGGATCGACCATCGGTCGGTTATTCGATACTATTGCATCGAATATTTTCACTCGATTTCTAAATACGATACCTTTGTTTCGACGAGACAAACAAACAAAAAAAAGAGAACTTGATTGGATTTTTTCTCGTCATTTTTCGTCCGCTTTGAAAAAAATGTTTTCATTTAATCATTTTTCATTTGCCAGCTATTTGATACAAAAAAAAATCTAACATCAACTAAACAAAGAATACAAAGATGACCATTGCGACCACTACAATTGAGATGTTTGCCCATTGAAATATGATGTAATATGTAAGTAATGTATCGTGTTTGGGTTGGGGTAAAAACGAGGCTTTGAAATCAACTATTCAATAAGAAGTTGAGGAGCTTAGTGCTTAGAGCTTAGTGAAAGTCTTCAATACTTAATGACTTACTTTGTTGTTGAATATAATAACAAGAGGAGGACTGTTTAAACAGATCAAAGTTGGATGAGGGTGGTTTGTTGGGGGAGGTGGAGTGAACACCGACCCCAGATCGATTTTAATCCGTATCAAACTTTGATTTAATGGAACTAAGACAACAAAAAATTTGAGGTTAAGCTATAAAAAGACCAATGGTTTGTAAATCTACTGTAATTTAATTACCAATGAGAACACTCGAAATTTGTGCATATAACCATGCACTATTTTCACTGTTAATCTGCTGCGAGGCGTCACAGTACTTTCTTTTATGAAACTCGCTGTTGGTTAAAAAAAAAATTTATAAGTTTTTTTATAACAATATAAGCAGAACTATCTGCATACAGCTTCTATGCAAATACGAACTCCTACCCTTACTCCCAAAATCTCCTTTGTTTGAATTTTCCCAGGAAAATGTTTCAAATAAAAGTTGTAGGTATCAATGAGTCTAAGCACAACAGAAAGTTTAAAGAAAATCGTTAGAGCGGTTTTCGAAAAAAACCGAAAAAACTCCTAGAATAAAGCGTAGTTTTCGTTTAACCGATTTCAAACAAAAACGCGACATAACTGGATATAAAATGGAGGCAAAATTCTAAATTTGGTGGAATTCGGATAAAGCTTTCAATTCGATATGGCTGTCACACACACACACACACACACACACGCACGATGATTCTCCAGAGTGCCCGTCCTGTCCCGGAGTTCCAGAAGATGCAGAACACGTGTTTTTCAAGTGTCCACGTTTTGACTCGCTACAAAATGTCCTAGAGAAAGCGCTAAAACGGACAATTCAGCCGGAGATATTAGTTGAGGCGATGCTGTCCTCGGAGGCTGCCTGGAACGCGACCAGTACTTTCGCAACGGGAGTCCTTAAGACCTGCGATGCGCGGAAAGGAGGAGAGCCGAAAGAAATGGCGGCTAAGGAGAAAAGCGACTGACAGCTTTACCCTCCCCCCGCAAAGTAATGCCTAGCGGCGGTTTCCGTGGGGGAACAGAGGCTAGAGGAAGAGGGGGTTTTTAGTCGGTTTTGTATCTGAGTTCGACATACCAGGCCAAACAGCGGGGCCTGATGATACGTAAAGATATTTTCCTTCCTCTCTAAAAAAAAAAAAAACACACCCACACACGGATGAGATCACAACAAAGCCGTTCATTTGGGGGGTGATGATTGACGCCCGACTCAACTTCAAGGAGCAGGTGGAACAAGTAAGTGCTAAGGTGGTAGTGGTGAGGACAAGTTTGTCACGACTAATGCCTAATGTTGGTGGCTCGAATGAGAGTAGGAGGGCATTACTGTCGTCGGTGGGTGTGTGATATCGGTGTTGACCTATGAAATGCCCATCTTGTCTGACACCCTCGGGGTACATGTAATAGCATCAGTGTATCGGCTGAATGCCCTGGGGGTAGCCTTTCGCACGGCGTCTGAAAAGGCGGTGTGCGTTATTGCCGTAAGGTTGCCAATCGAACTCCTCGCTAAGGAAAGACGGGCGCTCCTAGAATGCCTAGAAGGACTCAGAACAGAGGAGCGGCAACACAGCATACGCCGATGGCAATTGCGGTGGGATACCGCAAGGTAAATGGACGTACCGTCTATCTTAGGTGCGTGTTTGATTGAACCGAAGCCACGGTCAGGTTAACTTCTATCTGACACAAAGACTCTCGGGGCATGGCTGCTTTCGGGCATATCTTCATCGTGTCAAACACAATGACTTTCCGAAGCGTCTCCGTCCTGTCCCGGAAATCCAGAAGATGCGGAACACGTGTTATTTGAGTGTCCCGCGTTTTGACTCGCGACGGAATATCCTGGAGGTGGTATTGAAACGGACAATTCAGCCTGATGCATTAGTTGAAACGATGCTGTCTTCGGAGGCTGCCCGGACCGCGTGCTTCCGTGCAACCAGTGCTTCCGCAACGAAAGTACAGCGACTAAAGAGAAAAAGTAATTCCTCCCAAACTTCTCTCCGCGAAATAATGCCTAACGGGGGTTTCCATAGAAGAACAAGGCTGGAGCAACAGGAGGTTTTTAGTCGGTATTGTATCGGAGTCCGAATTACCAGCCCGAACAGCTAAGCATGATGATACGTCAAGGTATTTTCCTTCCTCTATAAAAACACACACACTCACAGACACTTTTTAGACCGACAATAAGTAATTAAGTTGAGCCAAGACTCCTCCACCCGATGCAAAGGAATGTAGGTGCCGGGGTTAAGGCTGCCAGAGGATGTCCGGACGATGCTGTAGGAAGTAGACGTCCGGATGATGCAAAAAGAAGAAGAAGATTTTGACCCTGAACCCCTAATCACTCCGGTGGACGGGGGAAGTATGGAAATGTCAAACCCCAAAAAAGAAGCCAATCGGCTGGTAAACGACCCCACCGAAGTACGCTGTCTAGCGATGGTGCCGGTGGGGTCTTGATGCTGTAGGGCCACTTGAACAGAGCTCTGTCAACGTCCGTAAAAAAACATACACACACATGTCTAAAAACCACTTTTTTGGACTCAAGGAACCTCAAAACCTGTAGTTCCGGTGAAAACTTGAATTTGAAACTTCGACCTGTTTACAATACTCCATTTACTATATAGTAGTCAAAGAAAGCAAAAAGCATTTGTACGTTGAATTAAAGGTTTTTTCTTCGTTTCTTCCGCAACATATTAACAATTTCTTCCGCAACATTCTGAACTCAATTTTTTAGTATACCTACCCCCATACCCTTTAAAATACGTCTCTAATGTTATGATTCAAAACCCTGATAAGCCACCAAGAAATCATTCGTATAAGTTTTTTGTCTAATGCACTTTTCCTGATCCGAATCATTCTGTTGATTAATTAAAGCTACATCAAGAGATTTTTTTTCCGTTTTCGAATCGCTCTAATTCGAGCTTAGCGTGTCGCTGCGCTTTTGACAATCAAACGTTGTTGGCATATGAAACGCACGTAACGTTGCACGTTTTTTTTAAAGCCTTTTCTACCCTTACTGATCGCTATGTGTAATGTGCAATGTATGTATGTCGTCGCCACAAATTTCATAGACTTCAATAGATTCTATAGATTTCAATATAGACTTCAATAGACTTCTATAGCCTTCAACAGACTTCAATAGATCTATTAAAATTAGTAATAAAAAAAGTAAAAAAATTTATTGATGATGCACAGATGTGAAGCTTAAAAGGCTAAAGATGCTTTAAAAAGTATTTTTTACAATTGACTTATTTTTTACTGAAGAAAAGAAATTCAGCTGTATTTTGTTTTTGAAATGTTGTCTCGTTTTAAAAATAACTGCAGATTTGATGCATAATGCAATTGAATCAACGTCGTCGAGATAACAATCATTAAGAACAGATTTATCAAGACGAGAAAAATTTCTTGCCTTCAGTCATTTAATAAATCATTTCTTCCATCTATTAGGCAAAATAGATAAAAGCTTCGAGCTTTTTTTGTTTCAATGCTGTCTTGATATTATTTCAATTATATTTAGATTTATGATGAAGGGAAATAATTAGACGTGCGATTTATTCATCTCGAGTCGCTCAATTTGTTTTATTAAAAACCATCATCACTTTTTACGAGATCTACTAAATCTTGTCGCTGTTGCTTTTTGTTTTCTTTTGGAGATTTCGACGACTTAAATGGTTTTCGAATTTGTTTTGTTCTAGCAGATGGATATACATGAAAATAATTATTGTCAATTTGGGTTTGATTGATGCTTGGACATGATCATTAATTATATTTTGCTACACATTAAAATGTCCTATCGGTACGGGTTTGGCGTCCACAAAATGGACGTCTACCTCCCCCGGCCTAATCCCCCCCCCCCTCATCGACGCCGTGCTCGCCTCTAATGACAAATGTGCTATCTAAAATTGATGAATCTTTCGCTCGATATGATATAGATGAGTGATTGACAATTCCAATTACTATCTAATTCACTAATGTACTAACAAGTAGATGAAAATATTGTTTTATTATTTTTTAAAACATAATTAATAAATCAATATTTTCTCATAGGAAAATTCTTCGAATGAATTTTGAAAGCTTTTTTTTTGATAAACTATATTTTCAAGGTTTTTAGTTTGATTTCAGTATAATAAACTTGGTCTGAAGAAACTTTTTTCAATCAAAAATTCATGTTCAGCTCTTATTTTGTTCATACGCAAACAAAAATTTTTTTTTTTTTTTAATAATGACAATCCTGCAGGAAATATGCATTTCATCAGGATTAAAAATATAATTATGTGCAATTTTTGATTCAAAGACTAATCCTATAGAAATAACGAAGTTAATTATTTGGTTTCAATTAAAAAACCAACAAAAAATATTTTTTATCTGTCCTGTAGGAACCATACATTTTATCAACTTTAAGTACTATTAACTTTTAGAAAAATAGAAGGTTTCACTATTCAAGTAGTTTTGAAGGGGACGAAACAAATGATGGTGGTAAGTCAGGACTCTGTCATAGTGGGTCAGGGTGGCATCAGTTCCCATTTGAGAAATGGGGTGTGGCGTTATTCTGTTGGAACAACACGCTTCTTCAGTGCTATGCATCTAAAAAGCGTCCTCGAGCGTGGAATTTTTCAACTTGGTTCAGAAATCCTAGATTATGGTTCTTTAAAACGTCTACAGAACTATTTAGAGCGGCTGTCAATAATGAAATATTAGGCAGAATGATCGCTGACTAATCGAATAAGCACTCCATGAAAAAAGAACATTAGACCAGGGTAAATAATTTTTGAACAGAAAAAAAATATAGTAGGATGAAACCCATTACAAAAAGAAGAGAATATAACAAAAATTAGAGGAAAAATCAATTACGGTCAATCTGAGGTGGGGAAGTGGAAAAAGGGGGGAGGTTAAGGGTAGAAACGGTTTATCTTGATTTTCGACAAAGCTACAAGTCCTATGGAAAAAAACTTAAATGGTAAAATTATAGATAATAAGTAAATCTAGACTTTTTGTACTTATACTTTTTACACATAACCTCAACATTTTTGTGAAAAAGTCCAATAACCAAGTTTTTAGTATTTTATTTGTATCTTTTACAAAAAAAAATTTCTCATGAAATTTTGTAAAAAATTACCTTTTAATGTCCCAAACTACTAATAACAAAAATTAAAGAAAAAATTAATAACGTTCGATCTGAGGTTGGGAAGTGGAAAAGAGGGGTATTTTTAGGGGTAGAAACGGTTTATCTCAATTTTCGACAAAACTACAAGTCCTATGGAAAAAAGTTAAAGAGCAAAGTTGTAGATAATTAGTAAATCTACAACTTTTGTGCTTACATTTTTTTCACATTACCTCAAAATTTATGTGAAAAATTCCAATAACCAAGCTAATCTTTTACAAAAAAAAATTTTTTCATGAAATTTTGTAAAAATTTACCTTTCTGTGTCCCAAACACACTGTAATTTTTTTGAATTAAAATATTAATTTTTTCACCTTATAATGACTTAATATTGAAAAAGCAACCTTATTTTCAATCGAAAATTCTCACGTCAAAACATCTGATTTTTTAAAAAAGTCGGTGAGCTTTTTGTTGGTTGAAACCTCTAACTTCTGACGGTGCAAAAATATATACATTAAAATGTTAAATGTTCTCAGAAAATGCAACAATTAAAGTGTAAATTTTAATAAATTGGTTAAAGTTTTATTTGTACAATTGTTATATGTACAATTTTGAGCAATTTATTAAAATTTACTCTTTTTTTTTCTTCTTCCTTTAACATTGTAATGTATATATTTTTGCACCAGCAGAAAGTAGAGATTTCAAAAAACAAAAAGCTTACCGACTTTAAAAAAATTAGATGTTTTGACATGAGAATTTTCGATTGAAAATTAGGGTGAAAAAATTTCGTGTAAAATATATAATTTTGGTAAAAGATAAAAATTAAAAACCAAAAACTTGATAATTTGAATTTTTCATATAAATTTTGAGGTTATGTGAAAAAAGTGTTAGAACAAAAGTTGTATATCTAATTATTATCTACAACTTTGCTATTTATCTTTTTTCCATAGGACTTGTAGTATTATCGGAAATCGAGATAAACTGTTTCTATACTTACCCCCCCCCCCCCAACCCCTCTTCTCCAATTCCCCACTTCAGATCAACTGTAATTTATTTTTCCTCTAATTTTGTTATATTTTCTTCCTTTTCTAAAAGGTTTCATCTTACTATAATTTGATTCACTTTTTACCATTTTCAAAGGCTAAAAGCACACTATTTAACTGGTCTTTTTAACATTTTCAAATATATACATTACAATGTTAAATGATATCGGAAAATGCAATAATTAAAGATTTATTAAAATTTACACTTTAATTATTGCATTTTCCGATAACATTTTACATTCTAATAATATTATTTTTTTTGCACCATCAAAAAATAGAGGTTTCAACAAACAAAAAGCACACCGACTTTTTAAAAAATCATATGTTTTGACGTGAGAATTTTTGATTGAAAATAAGGGTGCTTTTTTCGATATTAAGTCATTATAATATGAAAAAATTAATATTTAAAAAAATACATTGGGTTTGGGTCATCAAAAGGTAAGTTTTCACCAAATTTCGTGTAAAATTTTTTTTTTCGTAAAAGATAAAAATTAAAAACCAAAAACTTGGTAATTTGAATTTTTCACATAAATTTTGAGGTTATGCGCAAAAAGTGTTGGCACAAAAGTTGTAGATCTACTTATTATCTACAACTTTGCCATTTAACGTTTTTCAATAGGACTTGTAGTTTTGTCGAAAATCGAGATAAACCGTTTCTACTCTTAAAAAGCCCCCCCTTTTCCACTTTCCCACCTCAGATCGACCGTAATTTATTTTTCCATTAATTCTTGTTATATTCGCTTCCTATTCTAATGGGTTTCATCCTACTTTAATTTTTTTCATTTTTTACCATTTTCAATAGCTAGAAAAAGCACTGCTCTACATTTAGAATTATTTATTTAGGTGGTTTACCCGATTAAAGCCCGAATATTGTTTAATATATTTATATATATTAAAGGGCTTTTTATTTATTTCTTAGATCTTTCGTATAGTTAACCCAAGTAAACCTAGTTTTGATCGTTTATCTCACTTAATCGGTACCAAAAGTTTTTTTTTCCGGAAATTTTAAAACACCTGTATCAATTTTTTTTCATAATTGACAAACTATTTTACTAAATCCTTCAATTGAATTTTTAAAGGAAGGATAATTTAATTTTTTTTTTTCCACTCTTATCACAACGGTTCAAGGTGTTCGTTTTCATTATTTTTTCTGCTTCGACGAGGAAACCTTATCGTTCCAGCTAGTTTTGTAAATTCATAAGATGCGTGCCAAAACATAAACAAGTCGACGCCAAAGTGCAAACGTGCATGAAAATTTTCCAGAAAGGATTAGGAGGGGGGTGGGGTTGCCACGAAAATCACGATGTAATATTTCGATAACTTTCATCGGGTCGTGGAAATTTTCAAAGCTTGAGCTCAGTTGACGGGAGCATCAAAGCGTTGGCAGTCATTTGAAACGCGTCAAAAGGGAATTATTAATCTTGATTATAATAATTGTGAATAAATGGCGACTTAAAATTGACACGGAATAAATTTTCTTTCTCAGGTAGATTTCCCGATGATTATTTGCGAAAGTGGGAAACGTTTAATATTTAATGAATAGCCCATAGAAATGCGTCTCATACCACCATCACGCCAACAAATTTTCCTGTTTAAAACGACTTATTATAACAATATAGTGCGAAGGTGAACGTTGCACTTGTCACACAATCAGGAGACGAAGGAAGATGGGACGGGCAAATTTCTTTGATAGAATTCTAAATGGAATGAGCCACCAAGTTTCCGTCAGATGTTTCGCGATATAATATTTATACGGTATCTATATACGGTGGAAAGTTCCGATCTTTCACCATAACAAGATCCAAACATAAACTTCCCTCTCACATTTTCCTGGCAAGATGTGGAACATTAGATCGGGTGATGTTGTACTTATACACCTCCATATTATATTGAAATATTTTCCTTTTCATCTAAAGTATATTTTCTTTATTTATTGTTCAAACAGGTGCAGATCGTAAAGCTCTTTGGCAAGTTTATAACATAAAGATCTTTCAGTGTACAAAACTTGCTCGCGCTTCTTTTGCTCGGGGTTTTTTTTTTTGTAGTCTATTTGCAATTTAGACGTAGATATACCTACGTAACGAGCATTTTTCCGTAGGTATTTAAAATTAAATATTTTTCATTATTCAACAGTACGTTGTTAGACACCCACACCAACAAAGATCATCGTATGCCATTTGCTTGTTGGCGCACCATTTTAACAAACAAAGGAGCTTTCATGCAGGAAAAAATATCTCGAGCTTTGATTAATATTTATTTATATGAGTCTGAATGAAATATAACAAACAAGACATGAGCTTTGGTAAAAAATGAAATATTCGCATAATGAAGTTTTTCACTTGTAAGAAACAGAAGAAGTTCTTGGAACATTGACAAGACGCCTGTTTAATTTAAATTCCAACTATTGATTAAAGCTCTTCAGTTATTAAGAAATTCGCTACTTGACTTAAAAAATTAAATTTCGCTAACTTTGGACTTAATTATAACATTTCACAAATATCACTCACTAAAATTCACAACACAAATTATAAATTAAAGTAAAATAAATGTAAAAATCACATTCATATTGGAGATACAAAATTAACAACTTGGATTTTTCGTTTTGTAATTTTTACATTTATTTTACTTTAATTTATAATTTGTGTTGTGAATTTTAGTGAGTGCTATTTGTGAAATATAATTGATTTGACTTGTAATCAAATCAAGCAATTTATTTAAAGTAAATGTCCAACTACTTGACTTGATTAATCCCTGGATTCTATCAAAAAAAATTCCTATAAAATTTGGTTCTTTTCACAAAAAAAAAATATAATAAAGTAATGAGAATATTTTTTTGTAACAGACACCTACAGAAATTTGAAGTTTTAGTTCCAAATAAAAGGCGCTAACTTTTTGTTTCGTGCTCTGTAAAGAGCACAGATTCACTACGTTCAAGCTACTTGGTTTAATTTAACTTGAAATCAAATCGAAATCGAGCCAAGAACTAACTACACAAGTTGCAATCGGCAAGATTTTTTTCTTTTAATCACCGCGACCAATGAGGTCTATTGTGATGTCACCCTGTGTATTAACTAGGGAGCTATCAGGCTTTAAAAGAGAGCCAGCATTTTTTTTTCCTAGTAGACCAGGGTAAATAATTACAGAAAACAAAAAAAAAAAACAGAAAAAAAAATTATAGTAGGATGAAACCCATTGAAAAAGGAAGGAAGGAAAATAAAAAAAATTAATGGAAAAATAAATCACGCTCGATCTGAGGTGTGGAAATGGAAAAAAAAGGGCGAGGAGATAAGGGTAGAAACGGTTTTTCTTGATTTTCGACAAAACTACAAGTCCTTTGAAAAAAAGTTAAATGGCAAAGTTATAGATAATAAGTAGATCTGAACTTTTTGTACTTACACTTTTTTCACATAACCTCAAAATTTATGTGAAAAATTCCAATAATCAAGTTTTTAGTTTTTTATTTTTATATTTTAACAAAAAAAAATTTTTTAATGAAATTTTGTAAAAATTTACCTTTTAATGCCCCAAATACACTGATGAAACCCATTAACAAAAAAAGAGAATATAAAAAAAATTAAAGGAAAAATAAATTACGGTCGATCTGGGGTGGAGAAGTCAAAAAGAGGGTTTTTAAGGGTAGAAACGGTTTATCTCGATTTTCGACAAAACTTCAAGTCCTATGGAAAAAACTTAAATAGCAAAGTTATAGATAATAAGTAGATCTACACTTTTTGTACTTACACTTTTTTACATAACCTCAAAATTTATGTAAAAAATTTGTACAATTGTAATATGTATAATTTTGAGCAATTTATTAAATTTTACACTTTAATTATTGCATTTTCTGAGAACATTTAACATTTTAATGTATATATTTTTACACCATCAGAAAGTAGAGGTTTCAACAAACAAAAAGCAAACCGATTTATTAAAAAAAGTGGTTGCGTGTACTTATGTACGCGCGTGAGGAGTGATACTTTTTTGGTGTCATTAAAAACTAGTTTTTATTAATTGCATTCAAATAACAAATTTTAAAAAATTGTAAATTAATATTTAAAAATAATAATAATATATATATATATATTATAAGATATAATTATTAAAAATAAAATTAAGAGAATAATATTTTAATTTGTATCAATGTACATATAATATCCAAAGAATGCTGCAAGACGTTTATAAAATTTGTCAGGATCATTTTTCTGGTTAACAATTCATGCATGTCATGAAAACGAAGCATCATAGAAAATGCAAAATAAAGTAAGTAGCCACTTTTCAAAGTAAATGTCTTAATCTTATTCGTATATTGTTTTACTAAATTATTATCTTAAGATGGTTGAATCATTTCAAAATCCCAGATTTCGTAATAACTAAAAATATGCATGAAATGCAGACGTCATTTTCATCACAGCTACTGCAAAATTCGAGAAAAGTAATAACTTATTTTTTAATAATATGTGTCATTTGTATATATAATTATTTTTAATTTAAATATAAAAATAAATAAAACAAAAATTCAAATTACGCGCGCCAAGAAACCGAGTAGTTTTGCGGCCAATTTCATTTTGTTAATTTTTGTCTCAAGATGGCCGCACATCTAAAAATTTTCTCTCATCATTTATTCATAACGCGCCTAAAGAAGTATAACTTCAAAAATCCGATATTTTGACGTGAGAATTTTCGATTGAGAAGGGTGCTTTTTCGATATTAAGTCATTATAAGGTGAAAAATAAATATTTTCAATCATAATAATTACAGTGTTTTTGGGACATTAAAAAGTAAATTTTGACAAAATTACTTGAATTTTTTTTTTTTTTTTAATTGGACTTTTTCACATAAATTTTGAGGTTATGTGAAAAAAGTGTTAGCACAAAAAGTATAGATCTACTTATTATCTACAATTTTTCCATTTATTTTTTTTTTCATAGGACTTGTAGTTTTGTCGAAAATCGAGAAAAACAGTTTCTACTATTTCTCCCCCCCCCCTTTTATATTCCACTTCTCCACCTCAGATCGGTTGTAATTTATTTTTCTTTTCATTTTTGTTATATTTTCTAATGGTTTTCGTCCTACTATAATTTTTTTTCTGTTCAAAAATTATTTACTCTGGTCTACTAGGGATATGTACTTTATGAATTTCTTAGCTCGTCTATGTCCCAGAGTATTCCTCCAGTGCAACGCCTTGCTTTTGGTCTCCCAAACTAAAAAGCGTTTTTGATTTTGCTTTTTGTTACTCCCCAAATAAGTTCATGTCCTATGAGGTCTGATGAGGCGCCATTTTTTCGATCAGCTCTAAGTTGGTGCTAGACTGTCGACATTTCCTGGAAGACCTGGCATAACACAACTGAGTGAGATTTAATATAACACAAGTTCACTTTAAAAAAATGTCCATCTACTTGATGATACCCTAGTTAAGACGTATTACGACGTTAAAAAACTTGAAAAAAAATTCTTAAATCCTTGTCTAAAAACCATCGCAGTTTTTTAAAGTTTCCGATTTTCCTAAGTCTATACTTTCGAATAAATAAAAACATTCAAGAACTCTTAAACTATAACTTAATAATTACAGCATCATCAGATTAATTAAATGAAAGCCTATGAAACAAAGCTCGAAAGCTGATATCTAGCCCGTATATAAAAACCTACAAGTGTACGATTGATAAACTTTGCTGAAAATCAGATTTACAACTTTTTAACTTGGCGAGCTACCGAACAATCAAAACAAAACCATAGCTCACAGAGAGAAGCCATTTTTGCCACTTGTTGAATGAAGCTTTTGCATCTATTGAACTTAAATACGATTTTGTTGTTTCCTTGTGAAACTAATAAACCTTATTCTTATATTTTTCAAGATTTTAGCTCAGCTTTAGTCCATTCAACTAATGGACATCTCAATACTGAATGCTTTCCGAAAACCTCAAATCAGATTAATTTCATCCCGAGCAATTGCAATCGTTTGGACATCCAATAAAAGCTCGGATTATTATTTGTTTGTCAGTTGTAAGTAAAAATACGTTCGTCGTGGTGAAATCTTTTCGATTCGAAACAAAAACGTAAAATGAAAGAGGAAAAAAAAAATAATCCGGCATATTCTTGAAAAGCTTTTTCGGTCTAGGATTTATGTCTAGTCGAGGCAAGTCGGCTGACCGAGCGATGATATGAAAACCGTATTTTCCCTTCGGTAAAAGCTTCTTCTTATAATATAATATTCTGTTTTTCCATTCTGCACTCACGACGATGTTCACGGTATTGAAACATATTGATGCCTCTTCTTTCGTGGCTCTGTCGTATCAAAAGCTCACTGTGTGTGCTGGCGAGCGGGCGAGCGAGTGAGCGAGCTAGCGAAGCGAGGCGGATACATTTTTGCATTTTTTATGTCTCCCGCCCATATATTGAATCGAATGCATCGCAGGAAAATATTTTTGGAAATGGTCGCTGAAAGGCAAGAAACGTCGCATTTGGGGGCTGAGAGAGGGTAGCTTTTAATGCTTTGCGGAAATGAAGCTTGAAACGTAATTTATTTGGACCAAAATACTATCTGGGTAATGGCTAAAAGGTAACGACATGTAGATATTTTATTTAAACTGATTTTTTTTTTGGGTATTTTAATGACTTAAAAGCTTGAGCTTTTAAATGACCACTTAAAATAAACGACTTTCGGTTTTATCAAATATAAAAATAGTGTAATACTTTCAAAAGCTCAAGTCTATGGAAATTCGTAAAATCATGTATAAACAAACGATTTATCAAGTCAAGGAAATTGATTGATTTTGACTTGATTTTAAGTCAAAATAAGATCAAGTAGCTTGAAAAGATTTTCTTAGAACTGTTAATGATTTAAAAAAAAAAAACGGTGGCCTTTAAGATGGACAAAAACTCTGATTTAACGACATTGATAACAACCACCGTAAAAATCCTATCCTTCACCTGCCTTCTCCCTTAAAGGATTCAAGAATTCCTTTGACTAAGTTATGAATAGAAATTCTATAATACTAATTTTCAGGTCTTAATAGTTTAATATTTGAAGCAAGGTGAAAAGACCACTGTTTTATGTTTTGACTATTTATTTTTCTTTTACACGACGTTTCGTCGGTGTTATTCCGACTTCATCAGGTATCTGACAAATAATAACAATTGAATTAATTAAATTTTTAAAAATTGTCTGTTGTTATTATTTGTCAGATACTTGATGAAGTCGGAATAACACCGACGAAACGTCGTGTAAAAAAAAATAAATTGTTAATACATAAAACAATGGTCTTTTCACCTGATAATTGCTTCAACCAAAAAAAAAAAAATAGAAATATTATAAGATTTTTTTTGTCAATTTTCACCCTTAGACTAGGGTAAATAATTTTTGAACAGAAAAAAATATTTGGTAGGATGAAACCCATTGGAAATGGAAGAGAATAAAACAAAAATGAAAGGAAAAATAAATAACGGTCGATCTGAGGTGAGAAAGTGAAACGGGGGGGGGGGGGGGGTGAAGGGTAAAAATTGTTTCTCTCGATTTCCGACAAAACTAAGAATTCTATGGAAAAAAGTTCAGAAGCAAAGTTGTAGATAATAAGTAGATCTATAACTTTTGTAATAACATTTCTTTCACATACCTCAAAATTTATGTGAAAAATTCCGATAACCAAGTTTTTAGTTTTTTATCTTTAACAAAAAAAAATTTTCTTTCACGAAATTTTGTGAAAACTTACCTTTTAATGTCCCAAACCCACTGTAAATTTTTTGATTTAAAATATTAATTTTTTCATCTTATATCGACCTCATATTGAAAAAGAACCCTTATTTTCAATCAAAAATTCTCACGTCAAACCTTCTGTTTTTCTTAAAAAGTCGGTGAGCTTTTTGTTTGTTGAAACCTCCACTTTTTGATGGTGCAAAAAATATTTACATTACAATGTTAAATGTTCTCAGAAAATGCAATAATGAAAGTGTAAATTTTAATAAATTGCTCAAAACTGTACATAAGACAATTGTACATAACACAATTTTTTGAATTTTGATGATGAAATTTTAATGAAAAATTATGGTCTGTTTGGGACATTAGAAGGAAAAAATTTACAAAATTTCATGAAAAAATTTTCCTAAAAGATAAAAATAAAAAAAAACTAAAACCTTGGTTATTGGAATTTTTCACATAAATTTTGAGGTTATGTGAAAAAAGTGTTAGTCAAAAAAGTTATAGATCTACTTATTCTCTACAACTTTGTCATTTACCCATAAAAAACTATGTAAATTTATTAAAATTTACACTTTAATTATTGCATTTTCTGGGAAAATTTAACATTGTAATGTATACATTTTTTGCATCATCAGAAAGTAGAGGTTTCAACGAACAAAAAGCTCACCAAATCTTTATAAAAAAAATTAGATGTTTTCACGTGAAAATTTTCGATTGAAAATTAGGGTGCTTATTCGATATTAAGTCATTATAAGGTAAAAAAATTAATATTTTAAATAAAAAAAAAACACAGTATGTTTGAGACATTAAAAGGTAAGCTTTCAATAAATTTTGTGTTATTTTTTTTTTTGTAAAATAAAATTTAAAAACTTGGTAATTTGAATTTTTCACATAAATTTTGAGGTTATGTGAAAAAAGTATTAAGACAAAAGTTGTAGATATACTTATTATCTACAACTTTGCTATTTTTACTTTTTTTTATAGGACTTGTAGTTTTATCGGAAATCGAGAATTACCGTTTCTATTCTTAAAAAGGCCCCCCTTTTGCCACTTCCTCACCTCAGATCAAGCGTCATTTATTTTTCCTTTCATTTTTGTTATATTCTCTTCTTTTTCAAATTGGGTTTTATGCTACTATAATATTTTCTCAATTTCTACCATTTTCAAAGGCTAAAAGCACTGGTCTACCTTATTTAAACCATTTTTCCACTTTTTATAAAGTCATTGAATATTCTTACCCCTTCCAGAAAGGACCTGAACAAATCGATATTCTTACCTGAAACAAAAAAAAAAAATCAATTAAAATTAATTTCTGAAAATTCAAGTTTCAAAGTTCGTGGTCAAAGAGGACTTGTGCTCGATTGCCAAGTCCCTGGTAAAATCTGGAGCACAGCTGCCTGTGTGTGCAGTGCAAGAATGTATGATGAGGCCGCGCGGAAGAAGCTTTTAGATTAGAGCTTTGGCGCGCCCCACGAGATCTCACATTGCATACGAAAACCCTAAATGGTTTAGAGGCGCGGTAAACCATCGAAATTCGGAATCAACCGATGAGATTTACTTTTAATTTGTCGATAAATCATTTTTGATTAATTAATAATGCCAACGTAATGAGATGAAATCCAAATTGATCGATTTGATTGGGAAAATTGCTGGAATTTAATGAAAAAATATTTTGTTGGTTAACAAAATTGAGAAAACACAGAGTGGTTTTAATTAAATCCGTGAAGGGTGTATGGAAAAATGATTTTCATTATCGGAGCGCCTTCAGGGAGGTTTTACTCGATTGAAAATCCAATTATGATAGATTAAATTTTGCCTTGGTAAATTATTATGGACATACCCTACAATGTCCGACATGTTTTTATGTTATTTTTTGAGACCATCTCCTAGAGATTATAGAAGACATTGGAGTCGTGAGTTTGTGGGAGAAAGCATATGCATCGATTTTTCGCGTCGAGAGATTGAAATGGGATGATACATGCCGAGGGATGAGTGCTGACACAATAAATTTTTACGCTGAGATCTATTTTTCATATTTTTATCGAAAAGTGCAGCGTATCCAGCAGTCCGTTCGTCCGTCGATGATGCATCAAGGTGTACAGTGCATCGCTATGATATGCTATTTTTTGCTTGTTACAATGCATTGTTCGATACTTCACGTATATATGAAGCCATTTTTATTTATTCATTTCATTTCAGTTGCATGTATTTAATGCTCAACATGGTAAATACATAGATGCAGAGGGAACATGAAAGTTGGACACGTCCCGTAGGACTCCGTTTGCATTATTCGTTGCAACTCCCGAAAGGCTCGCGCAACGAAACGTCGAAATGGCTTTTGCCTGAAACAAAACTTTGCACTTTTTTTTCGTCCTGTTTGCTTCTATATGTGCAACAGAAGCCCCAAGTCGTTAACGGCTTTAAATCGAAAATGTCTTTGTACGACCGATATGTGAATACATAAAACTCAATTGTATGTCACCAAATTACTTTTTTTCTTCTATTAAATGAAAAACATACCCTCTATTAGCTGAAATTCTCGAAATTGTTCAGATTAAATTTTTCGATTTAGAAAACCCCATATTTTGGTTAATATTTGAACAAGATTTAACGGAATTTATAAAGAAAAAAATTATAGTAGGATGAAATCTATTAGAAAAGGAAGAGAATAAAAAAAATTAAAGGAAAAATAAATTACGGTCGATTTGTGATGGGGAAGTGGAAAAGGGGGGTGTTTTTAAGGGTAGAAACAGTTTATCTTGATTTCCGACAAAACTACAAGTCCTATAGAAAAAAGTTAAAAAGCAAAGTTGTAGGTAATAAGAAGGTCTACAACTTTTGTACTATAACTTTTTTGACATAACCTCAATATTTATGTAAAAAATTCAAATTAATATCAAAAAAGCACCCTAATTTTCAATCGAAAATTCCCACGTAAAAATATCAGATTTTTTATATAAGGAGTCGGTGCGTTTTTCGATCGTTGAAATCTCTACTTTTTTATGATGCAAACATATTATACATTACAATGTGAAATGTTCCCAGAAAATGCAATAATTAAAGTATATATTTTAATAAATTTCCATCGCTTTTTAAGGGTAAAAACGGTTTTTCTCGATTTCCGACAAAACTACAAGACCTACGGAAAAAAAGTTAACTAGTAAAGTTGTAGAAAATAAGTAGATCTACAACTTTTGTCTTTATACTTTTTTCACATAACCTCAAAATTTATGTGAAAAATTCAAATAACCAAGTTTTTAGTTTTTTATTTTTATTATTTATAAAAAAAAATTATTTTCCACGAAATTTGGTGAAATCTTACCTTTTAATGTCCCAAATACACTGTATTTTTTTTAAATATAAATTTTTTCACCTAATAATGAATTAATATCGAAAAAGCACCTTAATTTTCAATTGACAAATCTCATGTGAAAATATCTGATTTTTTTAAAAAGTCGGTGTGCTTTTTGTTTGTTGAAACCTCTACTTTCTCATGGTGCAAAAAATATATACATTACAATTTTAAATGTGATCAGAAAATACAATAATTAAAGATTTATTAAAATGTACACTTTAATTATTGCATTTTCTGATAACATTTAACATTGTAATGTAAATATTTTTTGCACCATCAGAAAGTAGAGGTTTCAACAAACAAAAAGCACAACGACTTTTTAAAAAAATCAGATATTTTGACATGAGATTTGTCAATTGAAAATTATGGTGCTTTTTCGATATTAAGTCATTATTAGGTGAAAAAATTAATATTTAATATCAAAAAAATTACAGTGTATTGGGGAGATTAAAAGGTAAATTTTCACCAGATTTCGTGATGAAGAAAATTTTTTTTGTAAAAGATAAAAAAAAAATCTTGGTTATTTGAATTTTTCACATTAATTTTGAGGTTATGTCAAAAAAGTGTTAATACAAAAGTTATAGACCTTCTTACTACCTACAACTTTGCTATTTAACTTTTTTCCATAGGACTTGTAGTTTTGTCGGAAATCAAGATAAACCGTTTCTACCCTTAAAAACACCCTCTGTTTCCACTTCCCCACCTCAGATCGACCATAATTTATTTTTCCTTCAATTTTTGTTACATTCTCTTCCTTTTCCAATGGGTTTCATCCTACTATATTTTTTTTTGTGTTCAAAAATTATTTACTCTGGTTTATTAACAATAATTAGAAATATAGAGTTTAACGATGGTGTCTAAGGATTTACGACTTGCCTTGATTATAACATCAACATTAAATATTTTTAAATGATTAATTAAGTCAAACATTAACTAGTTACTTTAATTATAAGTCTATCAAGCACAATATAGCAAGGTACTTGACTTGATGAATCTTAAATGGTGTTTAAAAACCTTTGTCATAAAAATTTTCGATCAGTGTTATTTAAATCAACTTTGAAATCAATTAATAAATGGTACAAATAATAAGAGTTATATTATAGAAGGTTTTAATTAGCGATTTATGACTCCTTATTGATTTTCAAGCTACTTGACCTTAATAAGGCTTGAAATCAAGCCAAGTCAAACTTCTAACTCAATCAAGTCAAGCATTCGCAAGTTCCTTTGTTTACAAGTCTATCAAGCTCAAAACATTTCAAAAATATCCAAATTCATATCTTGATTCATCTTTTAAAACAGTGGTAATTAACCTTCTTGGAGGTACTGAACCCCACCAATTGTACCAAGCACATTTAACGAACCCTTCTTAATTATTATAATTTTTTTTTCAAATTAAAGTATAAGAATGGACCTATATCTTCATATACCTCATATTAGTCGGGTATGTGTCTTGACTTCCACCAAATCGCTAAGATTGACTCACCAAGCCCCGGGGGTTCGATCAAACCCAGATTAAGAACCACTGGTCTATAGACATGACTACGGAGACAGCTTGAGACCCGTCTCAGAGACCAAAATCGCGGAACGTATCTACTAGTGAGTACTAGGCTTTATACATCATATTATGCAAATGTAGCTTAACCGAAAAAAAATAATAAGATCTATAAAGGATGGAGATCTATTAGTAAGTAAAGGACCACCTGTGATTTTTGTGAAATTCTGAACTATTTTATAAGTGATAGATGATTGTCATGGATGGTTTTTATTAACTAATTTTGGTCTCTTTTGCCATGATCAGGTACCTGGAAGGTTACATTTACAGGTACATTTAAAAATGCACAAATTTTTGAAGTTATACTTCTTTAGGCGCGTTATGAAAAAATGATGAGAGTGAAATTTTTAGATGGGCGGCCATCTTAAGACAAAAATTAACAAAATGAAGTTAGTCGCAAAACCACTGGGTTTTCTGGCGCGCGTAATTTGAATTTTTGTTGTATTTATTTTCTAATTTATTTATTTTTATATTTAAATTAAAAATAATTATATATACAAATAACCCATATTATTGATAAAAAAGTTTTTACTTTTCTCGAACTTTGCAGTAGCTGTCATAGGTACTAATTGAAGTTTAATGATGAAAATGACGAGTGCATCGCGGCGTGGTTTTAGAAGCATTAGTAGCGTTCTATTTTATCATCACAAATTAACAAGATGAAGTTACCCGCAAAACGGCTCGGTATTTTTAACTAGGCGCGCGTAATTTGAATTTTTGTTTTTATGATTTACTTATTTTTATATTTAAATTAAAAATAATTAATTGTTTAAATATATTTTTTATATTTTATTTAGAAAATATTTATATATATAAATGACACATATTATTAATAAATAAGTTATTACTTTTCTCGAATTTTGCAGTAGCTGTTATACTATTTGAAATTTAATGATGAAAATGACGTCTGCATTCCATGCATATTCTTAGTTGTCACGAAATCTGGGATTCTGAAATGATTCAACCATCTTAGAATAATAATTTAGTAACACAAGTTATGAATAAGATTAAGACATTAACTTTGTCAAGTAGCTACTTACTTTATTTCGCAATGTCTATGAAGCTTCGTTTTCATGACATGCATGAATTGTTAACCAGAAAAATGATCCTGACAAATTTTATAAACGTCTTGCAGCTTTTATTTGGATATTATTTATGGATACAAATTAAAATATTATTCTCTTAATTTTATTTTTATGGTAATATCTTTGAATATATTTATTATTATTATTAAATATTAAATTACAGTTTTTTAAAATTGATTATTTGAATACAATTAAGGGGGTATTCTAGTCTAGAGACCCGAATTTCGAGCGTTTTTTGGCAATTGATAAAAAAAAAGCATTTGATATTTTTAGTATCCATTTTTTTATAATTTGGTTATTCATATTCAGAGAGTACACAAAATTAATTTCGAAACAAAAAAAAAAAATTCATTGAGTTATGCGTCTTTGAAATAGGGGAAAAAAAAAAAAAAAGATCGTGTCCTCGTCGCCATGATTTCTACCCTTGTGGTCATTTGAAAAATTAAACAATGATGGATTCTTGATAAGTACAAATGTCGCTATCGCATGAACCTCCAAAACTGAAAAAACATTTTTTTTTTTCATAAAATGGCGGCTACTCAAAAATAAAGGTCGATTTTTTCACTCATTTTTTAACTTTGTCGAATTTTTAAAAAATATTACAAATTTAAAATTGTCATTTTTTGTTGGTTCATGCGATAGAGAGATATTTAAAGAATATTCATGACAAATTTCGAGTAAATCGGCTGATTAGAACTTGAGATATTATGGCGACCGCATCGAAAAAAGTCGTTTCGAGAAAAACGCGTTTAAAGTTTTACGTTTAGGCTCAACCGGTCCAGTTGGCACGACACTAAAACGGCTATAACTTCGGAAATAATTTGAATTTTGAAAAATCCTTTTAAGGAGATATTTTTGAATATATAAACTATCGGATTATAAAAAAAAAAATTTTTTGATTTTTTCAAAATCTTAGATTAGAATAGAAGTATAACTTCTCACGCGCGTACATAAGTACACGCAACCACTTTTTTTTATCTTGTCATCTTCTAAGTGACGAAATAACGAAAAGGGCGAGATGTACTTTTTGAAAAATTGTATCTATTAGTTTATCCTCGTTAAATACTAACATTAAACTGGCATTTGATTTACGATCAAATCAAAATAAATTGCAGCTAATATTTTCTATTTGAAGAGACGAGCGAAAAAATGCCGTAAATGTTATAGGTATATACCTATAGAATGAGGTATACACGATAAAATATACTTAAAACGACTATTAACTTGATTTTGTTTTATATAAATGGTTGTAATAAAGTCACATAGAACATTTAAATTCTAAAGCCAATACATTAGGAATAGACGGAAAAGGAAAAAGCAAAAAAAAAAATTGATATTCCTGTAGGATTCATACGTGTTCATACACGTGTACTCGCGTGCATGTGTACCTATACACAATGCCAATGTGTTCGTATGTTTAAAATGAACAGAATCTCCATTTACAAATTCATAAATGAAGCATGTTGTGTATTCAAGAAAAGTCAACAACATGAACAAATATCAAGTGAATGGATGATGAAATGAACGGAAACAAACGCCGACTATGGGGTGGTGCACCCACATACACATGGAACATGGTGTGGTGGAGATGAGAAGATCAGGGTTTGAACAGAACGCGCAAACCAGCGACGGGGCAAACGATACATTATACAGTTCTAAGGGTGTGGGTGGTAAGTTTTTGCTGTGAGAGTAATGGTAGGTAGCTTTAAAAACTATTACTAAATGCATCGATCGACTTGATATAAGTAAGTAAAGAAGCCAAATGAAAAATATATCCACGAAAATTACGAAACAATTAAAAAATTGTCAGAATAATGAAATTATAAGATAAAAATGTTAACAAAATGAAAAACCGACTTAAAATTAAAAAAAAAAATCTTAAACAAAAAATGCATTAGAAAGTAAAAAAAAAAAATAATTGCGTATCCTTGGAGTATCTACAAATTCCAAATTATAAGGATGATATAATGTACAACTATTGTTATTTTTGGAGTTGGTGTTAACCAAGAAAATAAATACTAATGTTTATTTGTAAAAAAGGTTTCATTAGTTATTGGAATTTTGTATTTTACTAATATCTATATAAATAAAACGAAAGCTCTTTTCCAATGTTCGCTTTTAACTCAAAAACTACTGGATAGATTTCGATCAATTTTTGTTTTGTTTTACTTCTTATATACTTGGTCCTTATCTTAAAAAAGAATTATCACGACATCTTCATTAAAAGCAAATAAATTAGAGTTTTATAAAATGCGATTTTTACAAGCAAAACGCGTTAAGCGGTGGATTTTTCGTCGCTTTGATCGAGTGGGGTAAACTGTGTAGAGAATATGTTTCTCCTTCAACTGCCTACTGATTATTTCATATTTGAGCGTATATGACTTAATGCAGCACAGCAAGATATTAGATTAATAAAGATTTTTTGATTTCTATAATTTTTATTTGTTTGAGCCGTTTTAAAAATATATTTGTAGCTGTTTTTTAAATTATCTTTTAGCGTTTTTTATATTTTACTGTAAATATAGATTCAAAATATATTTTTAAGTTACAACCGTTACAATAATCAAATTACATTTCAACACTCCCTTTAATTATTGCAAATATATTTTTACAAAAAAAAAAATTGAATTATATTTTATTTTTCAACAATGGGCAAACTAAAAATTAAAATTGCTGTAAAATACAAAAAAGTCACTTTTTTTAAAATTGCTCCTTAAATGCTCTTTCCGGATCCACGATTGCTCCAGGTGTATAGTTAATAGTTAATTAATAATTCAATTTTTAAAAAAATTTCAAACTCAAGAATTAAAATCGCTATAAAACCCAAAATAATTTTTAATTAAAAGTTTTGTTTTTGTTTTTTTAAGTTCTCTATCTGCTCTTTGCATTACGCAAATAATTGATCACATTTTACAAATTTTTAATAATTAACTATTTGTAACTATTTATACATGTATTGTTGTACTATGACGTCATCAGCTGCCGTTGTATCTTATACATATATATGAATAGTTTAAAAATTGAATTACTAATTAGCTATACAGCTGGAGCAATTCCGGATCCGGAAAGAGCATTTAAGGAACAATTCTTTAAAAAAAATGATTATTTTGGATTATATAGCAATTTTTCTTTTTGAATTTACAAATTTTTGAAAAAATAATTATTTATTTACTAATAACTATACACTTAGAACACTAACGGATTCTGAAAATGCAATTTTTTGGCATATAGTTAAAAATGTTCTACGCTAAGTTCATTCCGGTTATTTTTAATATATTTTGCTTTCAATTTTTTAAATGTTTTTCCTTTGTACATTAAATATGTTCTTAACATAATAATTAATAACCTGCGCAAACGACGTCGCGGGTATCAGCTAGTATTGTATAAAAGTTCATTTGAAAAATAAATTTCATAAGGTATTCTCGTTTATTGCTAAGTACTAATATTGTCGTATTTCCTTGGCTGACACCAACTCCAAAAATAACAATAGTTGTACATTATATCATCCTAATAATTTGTAAGTTGTAGACAATGCAAGGATACGCAATTATCTTGTTACTTAATATTGCATTTTTTATTTAAGATTTTGTATTCATTTTGAAGTCGATTTTTCAATTTGTTAATTTTTTTTTTATTTCTCGATTTTTAGTGATCTGAAGTTTGACAACTGATTTTATTTCTTTGAATATTGGTAAACCTACTAAACGCGCTGCTTATATGAGGTAGTGTCGGTAAAAGGTAAAAGTTACCACTTCATCCCCTTTTGTTCTTAAGGGTTGACATTTTTTGCTTTTAAATGTAATGAAAGAACTAAGTAGAATACTCTTACCAATAGAAAAAAAAATCGTTAAATTCGATGATTCAGTTAAACTTCACTATTTCATCCCCTATTTTTAGGGGTGGATTTTTTTCTTCTAAGTAAAATGTAAACAATTTAACGATACGATGTACGTACTAGAAAAAAAACTATCGAAATCAGGTTATTCAAGAAAAATTTATAATTTCATCCCTAATTTTTAACCCTTTATGAGTGAAGTTTTTTTTTTAAAAAAAACTGGAAATGAGATTAATTTAAAATTATGTTGTACCAATAAAAAAAAAATTATCAAAATCAAGCTTTCTAATGAGAAGTTAATATTTCATCCCTTAGTTTTCAACCCTTTAGAAATAAACGATTTCCTTCAAATTAAAATGGAACCATACAGCTTTCAAATAAAATAAGAATCATCAAAAATCGGTTCATTCAGTCGAAAATTTTAAGGTAACAAACATTAAAAAAAAAGTCGTTGCGTGTACTTATGTATGCGTGTACTTCTTTGGTATCATTAAAAATTAGTTTTTATTAATTTTATTCAAATAATCAAATTTAAAAAACTGTAATTTAACATTTAATAATAATAATGTTTATATTTAAAGATATAATTATTAAAAATAAAATTAAGAGAATAATATTTTAAATTGTATCAATAAATAATATCCAAAGAAAGCTGCAAGACGTTTATAAAATTTGTCAGGATCATTTTTCTGGTTAACAATTTATGCATGTCATGAAAACGAAGCTTCATAGAAATTGCAAAATAAAATACGTAGCTATTTGTCAAAGTAAATGTCTTAATCTTATTCATATCTTGTGTTACTAAATTATTATTTTAAGATGGTTGAATCATTTCAGAATCCCAGATTTCGTGATAACTAAGAATATGCATGGAATGCAGACGTCATTTGCATCATTAAATTTTAAATAGTATAACAGCTACTGCAAAGTTCGAGAAAAGTAATAACTTAGTTTCTAATAATATGTGTCATTTGTATATATAATTACTTTTAATTTAAATATAAAAATAAATAAATTAGAAAATAAATACAACAAAAATTCAAATTACGCGCGTTGAGTTAAAAATACCGAGCCGTTTTGCGGGAAACTTCATCTAGTTAATTTGTGATGATCAAATAGAACGCTACTAATGCTTCTAAAACCGCGCTGCGATGCAGACGTCATTTTCATCATTAAACTTCAAACAGTACCTATAACAGCTACTGCAAAATTCGAGAAAAGTAATAACTTATTTATTAATAATATGTGTCATTTGTATTTATAATTAAAAAAAAACAAAAATTCAAAATTCGCGCGCCAGGAGACCCAGTGGTTTTGCGGCTAACTTCATTTTGTTAATTTTTGTCTCAAGATGGCCGCCCATCTTAAAATTTCACTCTCATCATTTTTTCATAACGCGCCTAAAGAAGTATAACTTCAAAAACAGTCGAATTGAGAACTTCCTTTTTTTCTAGAAGTCGGTTAATAAAGCTTTAGAATAAAAATGACAAGAACGCATTAAAAAAAATTCTCTCATACAATTTTTTATTCTTAACACTGATTAAAAGTTTTCAGAAAAATCCTCCACTAAGTAAAAGCCTCGAACAAATAGTTTGTAAAACCACCGCAGTAGCGAATGTCACGTACGAACGACAATAAAACCGCGGCATAATCGGCATATCTTTGATTTGTGGACGAAAGAAATATCGACGAAAATTTTACGAATTCCCCACAAATATCGCCGTTGTGAGTCATTCGATCATTTAATAAATGAGAAAATGTGGAATACAAATCAAAAACGAACAAAAAAAATTAGAACTTGGTAACTGGTACGAAGAATATCACAAATTTCGACGACAATCTTTCCATTTTATTTATTAATATAATAGATTGGATTTTTTTTTCGTCTAATTACTGTTTGTCCGGAAGGACAGGGTCGTCGGAATCATCGTCGTGCATTTTCATGTTAATATACTTCAAACACGAAAATGAGCCACAGAGAAGAAGAAGAAGAAGAAGATAAACGGAAACGATTCGGTTTTATTTGTTCTCGTGTCGCTTTTTCGGTCGTAATTTCCGTTTTGACCGAATAGATTTAGACAAGGAAATGTAAAGTTTATAGAGTGGAGTGGAGCTTTTGGCTCGTCTCGCCGCGCCGTCCCGTGTACCATTGCCGTTCGTCCGAAAAAGGGTCAAGGAGTGAACGTTTGACCGTCTCGACACAAAGCTCAAGCTGTGTATGCGAGCGAGCAAACTCAAACAAAACCTTCAAATATTCAAGTTTACATTACCAGAAACTCGAAGCACTACCAAAATATGAACACCGAACGAAACGTTAACGAGCGATACACCAAATTGAAACGATCGAAAAGTTAAAAATAAATATTATAAAAAAATTAAAAATCGACCTAAAAATAAATAAAATATCTTAAACAAGAAATAATGCATTACAATAAATTACAAATTATTAGGATGATATAATGTACAACTATTGTTATTTTTGGAGTTGGTGTCAGCCAAGGAAATACGGCGATAACGGTAGTTAGCAATAAACGAGAATACTTTATGAAACTTATTTTTCAAATGAACTTTTATGCAATTTACCCACTAATACTGTGACAATATCTAGCGACCTTAAAACTACAAAATACCAATAACCAATTTAACCATTTTACAAATGAACATTAATATTAATATCCTTGGCTGACACCAACTCCAAAAATAACAATAGTTGTTCATTGTATCATCCTAATAATTTGTAAGTTGTCGACACTGCAAGGATACGCCATTATTTTGTTACTTTTTAGTGCATTTCTTGTTTAGGTTAGGTTTTTTATTTATTTTGAATTCGATTTTTCATTTTTTTATAATATTTATGTATTTCTTGAGATTTATTGATCTGAAGTTTGATAGCTGATTTTATTATTTTGAAAATGGCTAAACCTACTAAATGCGCTGCTCATATGAGGCAGCGCCGTTAAATATTAAAAGTTACTACATCATCCCTTTTTACCCTTAAGGGTTGAAATTTTTTGCTTTTTAAATGTAATAACAAAACTAAGTGGAATACTCTTTCCAAATGACCAAAAAAATTATCAAAATTCGATGATTCAATTAAATGTCACTATTTATCCCTTATTTTCATCCTTAAAGAGTGGATTTTTTTTCTTCAAAATGAAATGTGAACAATTTAAAGGAACGATGTACGTAATAGAAACAAAATTATCAAAATCGGGTAAGCCAGGAAAAATTTATCATGATATATCATCCCTAATTTTTAACCCCTTATGAGTGATTTTTTTTAGTTAAAAATGGAAACGAGATTAATTTAAAATTATGTTCTACCGATAAAAAAAGAATTATCAAAATCGAGCTATCCAATAAGAAGTTAATATTTCATCCCGTAGTTTTCAACCCTTAAGAAGTAAAAGAGTTTCCTCAAATTAAAATGGGACCAAACAAAAAGCACTAGCTTTCAAATAAAAAAAGAATTATCAAAATCGAGCTAACCAATAAGAAGTTAATATTTCATCCCGTAGTTTTCAACCCTTTAGAAGTTACAGATTTTCCTTTAAAGTAAAATGGGATCAAACGGAAAGCACTAGTTCTCAAATAAAAGAAGAATTATCAAATTCGAGCTAACCAATAAGAAGTTAATATTTCATCCCGTAGTTTTCAACCCTTTAGAAGTGAAAGAAAAAAAATAGTCGCATTGAGAACCTTCTTTTTTTTGAAGACGGTTAAAAATAATTTCTTTTAGTACAACTCAACAAGTTTCAACACGAAAAGTTTACAAAATCAATTTTAATCAGTTGAAGTTGTTGAGTACAAGTCCAGCTTGGTTTGGGTCGTAAATTTTTCCCCGTTACAATGACAGTTTGATAAAGCTCGATTTAGTGTGGTTGGCTGACAGAACGAGGGCCTTCGTGTACTTTTTCTTCTTTGTGTGCACATTCGATCGAAGAGGCTTCCCGAGCAAGCCGCTTGGTAGTACGGAAACGAAGCTCGCGCTTCGGCCGAGAACTTTGAAATTTATTATATCCACTTACATCGCAGCCGAGAGTTCTTGTTCGTTTTAACACACAATTTCATTAGTTGTTAACAATAGAATTGGAACTTGATTTGTGTACAACCGCAACTAACCACGACCACACCAGCGAAAAGCTTTTCAATCCCGGAAATAAAACTCCGTTATCGAGACTTGAAAAAAAATCGGTCAATCATCAAATCCATATTTAAATGAAAAACCGATTTTCATACATTTAAGTTAATCACAGCTCACAAAGCTCGTTTACAAATCGCCCGACATGCTATTAAAACGCCATCAAGCTTTCTTATATGATCTAAAATTGGCAGCTTTTGGTTTTCATCACTGTACATACAATTTATGTTTCAATGCATTTATAATATGTTACTCAAACCCGCATAATATCCAAACTATGTGTTACCGAGTACATAAAGGTTCGAATATATCGTAACACAACCCTGGCTAAATATCGCCACCAAAGCTTTCACATTTTCCACACACACACGACGATAAGCTTTGCTCACGGAGCTTTCAAGGGATGGCCCAATTAATTCTATTATAATTGATGGATTATCTCGCTTCAATCTAAACATAAACATAAATCAAACTTTGTGTTTACCATGGAACGAAGTAAGGGATCCATCCAATTTCAAAGATATTTTCCAAAAGCCTACAACCTACACAAAATTTTGAAAACTAAAACGAACAAATCTTGATAATCTATAAAGTAAATAACCGATAGAAAATTGTTTTTTGGTCCATATTAAATGAAGATTTGAGTAAGATTTTATCACGTAAATCAGTAAATTTTTAAATATTGAGAAGAAGTGGTTTCAAAAAATCATGGTGATAGCAATTTTCATAATTGTCGATCATGAATGTCAAAAAAATTATAAACAACTAGCTGATATCCGCTCGCTTCGCTGAGTGTATCTAAATTTAACTGATTGATTAAAAGATTCCCTGCGTTCCTAGCGAAATATAAAAATTAATCTATTTTGACAGAAAAAGATGATAGATACTTTCAGACTTTAGATCCAAAGACAGTTCATCAAAATTCGTAAAGTTATTGTTCCAGGAAGAGATGTTAGCTGTTTCACATCAGCTTCTATACGATTTTTAGTAAAAAACCACCTGTATTCCTTCTTTTAGGACTTGAAAATCTTTCATACCAAATGTCATTTAAAACCGTTCAGCTATTATAGGGGGCATCCATTAATTGCGGGAGGCGTTTTTTGCGATTTTTGAAATTTCAACCCCTCCCCTCTGGTAAGATGTCATGAGATTTGGCATAACCCTTTTCCCCAACCCTCAATCTAATGTGATATTTTTCAAAACAAAAAAAAACTTGATATTTCCGAGACCTTCCTTTTCCCCAAAGTAAGATTAGATGAGATTCGGCACGACCCCATCGGCCCCTGAACGCCTCACGTAATTAATGGATGTTTCCTTAAAAAAATAGATTAGTAGCTATCCTACCGAATCTTTAGCAAAAAATCATTAAAATTCGTTCCGTTAAGTAATTGTTAAATTTTTAAATTTTTAGTTTATTATTTTATTACGTTTATTTCTTATTAATATCTTCGACAATGAACAATAAAAAAATTCAAATATTTAAAAAAAATTCATTTTTAATATTATCGGGTGTTAAATTGAAATTCATATTTATTTTCCAGTAAAAATTGTCAATTTTTTAATTTCAACTTTGTAAAGATTTCTTTCGTTATTGTGTAAAATTGGCCAGGCCTTCTTGAGGAAAATGCGTTACAATTTTATTTCACGAACTTTACCGAAACTTTTTAAATGTACGGTTCCTGTAGGATATAATTGTTTTGCCATCCCATGAGAACGATGCATTGTTCTAGCCTAAAAAGTAATCTATATCATTTTCCCCCAAACTACCACATTGCAAAAATCCTATCAATCTTTAACTCTTGTGATAAACAAAAAAACATATCTATCCCACGGTAATAGTACATCCCTCCTGAGTAAAAAGTAGATCAAATCTTCTTAAGGAAAATGAGTTAAGACTCTATTTCGTGGAATTTAATGAAACTGCTTTTAAATACACGGTTCTTATAGAATACAAACTTGTTTTGCTATCTCATGGGAACCGTTTATTGTTTCGGTATGAAAAGTAGTCTATATAATTTTCTGACCCTTAAACTACCACATTACAAAAAAGGAAGTTAATCTTTTGCTCTGTAAAAAACAAAAAAAATATCTATCCCACAGGAACCGTACATTTTTTCTGGATATAAGTTATACTATATGTTAAACTGGATTATAATCTATATCTATGCCAAACTTCATCCAGATCCATTCAGTACTTTTTGAGTGAAAAAACAACAAACATCCATACAAACTTTCACGTTTATAATAATAATAAGATTCACATATGCAAGACTACAGAAAGACAAAAATGCTAAGCATGCATCAGAGAAACCTGATCAAGCTATAATATATGACGAAACGTTACGACCTTAATACTCTTGTTGTAAAATCCCGATCCATTGCCCCACTAACTATGATATTATCTATCAATTCAAAATAACAAGGATCTTAAGAAATATTAACTATAATAGTTATCAAAAAATCATTTACAACTTTTGTGTTTAGAAAATTTCTTCAAAACTGCTCAGAACGTTATAAACAGCTTTTGGTTCTAACAGAAGATTTCAGATTTCAAAATTTTTGAAGTTATACATCTTGAGGCGCGTTATGAAAAAATTATGAGAGTGAAATTCTAAAATGTGCGCGCATTTTCAGACAAAAATTAACAAAATGACGTTAGTCGCAAAACCACTGGGTTTCCTAGCGCGCGTAATTTGAATTTTTGTTGTATTTATTTATTTATTTATTAATTTTTATATTTAAATTAAAAATAATTATTTATACAAATGACACATATTATTAATAAATAAGTTATTACTTTTCTCGAATTTTGCAGTAGCTGTTATAGGTACTATTTGAAGTTTAATGATGAAAATGACGTCTGCATCGCGGCGCGGTTTTAGAAGCATTAGTAGCGTTCTATTTGATCATCACAAATTAACAAGATGAAGTTGCCCGCAAAACGGCTCGGTATTTTTAACTAGGCGCGCGTAATTTGAATTTTTGTTGTATTTATTTACTAATTTACTAATATTTATATTTAAATTAAAAATAATTATAAATACTTATTATTTTTCTCGAATTTTGCAGTAGCTGTTATACTATTTAAGTGATTTAAGTGACTAGTTTAGTGATGAAAATGACGTCTGTATTTCATGCATATTCTTAGTTATCACGAAATCTGGGATTCTGAAATGATTCAACCATCTTAGAATAATAATTTAGTAACACAAGATATGAATAAGATTAAGACATTTACTTTGAAAAGTAGCTACTTAATTTATTTCGCAATTTCTATAAAGCTTCGTTTTCATGACATGCATGAATTGTTAACCAGAAAAATGATCCTGACAAATTTTATAAACGTCTTGCAGCTTTCTTTGGATATTATTTATTGATACAAATTAAAACATTATTCTCTTAATTTTATTTTTAATAATTATATCTTTATATATATATATATTATTATTATTATTAAATATTAAATTACAGTTTTGTATGCCTCAATTTTTGTCAAACACTTTTCGTTTAGCTTATTTCTTTAAATTTTTTGAAGTACTAGAAATCTTTTAGAATCAGTTATGCTTGATATTTTGACTCGTAAGTCAATGCTTGACTCGGATCGATATTTAAATTTTAATTTTTGACTTGATTTCAAGTCAAATTCAGGTTGACCAGCTTGAAAATTGTTTCAAGTGGCTTTAAATCATTACAGCACACGATTATTGAAAACTGAGAACAAAACTTTATAAAACTAATTCTAGTCGGTTATTATTTTCAGTAAAGCTTTATTTGCATAGCTCTTCTTCGGGATATCACCATTAGAGACATATCAAGTCAAGATTTTAAATCAAAGTAGTTTCACGAGCATGTCAAATAGCTTGAAAATTTAGTCAAAAATTGAACCTTAATTAAGTTTTTAATATTACAAGCTTAATTTATAATCGATTTAAATTTTATTCAATTTTCTTGATCGTTATTTTTTTTTTCAAATTTTAAAAATCACTGTAAAACCGATGTCCTACACCTACGTTAAAGGACTAACAATATTTTTAACTCAGTTATGATTAACGAATATTCTAAAATTATACCCCCTCTACCCCATTTACTCCAATTTAATTTTTTCATTTTTCATATGGTCTTACCCTTTCCCAAAGGACCTGAACAAATTGATATTCTTACCTGAAACAAAAAGAAAAAAATCAATTAAAACTTTAATAAAATTATTTCTGAAAATTTTTATTATTATTACTTGTATAAGATTTAATTAACGTTGTTTTTTTCGAAAACGTATTTTTCAATAACGAATACGTAAATATAGATCCCAACGCAATTAAAGCGAAATGTTTTTTGTCTCTTCCCCCGTAATTGAAATATCGAATCAACAAACAGGATAATTAAAGAATTGTTTTTCTCGGTAAGGAAAAACAAAATTAAAAGAAAACTTGGAAGCATTTTACTTTTTATATTCGTTTCGTATATCTCTCTATACGAGTGTAAGTAAGTAAGGTTTGGTCTTCATTTACAATTCGGTAACGCAGAAATATGGGAGAGATAAACAGGGAGAGTGTGTTTATTATTGGCGAAGGGTGTGAAGGGCTGAGACGCGATATGCTAAATCCTTGCTAGTACACATCGTGAATGTAATGAGACTTAAGCTTTCAAAGCGCCCTTAAGGCTTTAAGCTCTTATATTTTAGCTTGTGTGTATGTGTGTGTGTGTGTGTGTGTGTGTATGTCTGTGTTGCATTATTATATACAGTGTTTGTTGTATGTGGAGGAAGGATATTAGAGGATGTTGTATGGCACAAAGCTTCAGATAGTTTTAGTTCGGGTATATAGCAACGTGCACGGCATTCTAATATTGTTATTATTATATTTATTATTAATCTATGTTTATTTGACCGTATATATACACAATTTTAATCGTAATCTGATCGTTAAACACACATTTACCAACACAAGCACCGACCAAAAACCTGGCGACTATACTGAACGCCATGGAGCGACGATAGACAAGCTATAGTTAGCGCAAATATTCATTAGGTACTGCACTCATTCCATTCGTTTATTGTTACATTTTCCGCTTGATTACAGTAACGAATGCAATTGTAACGCATAATAAATTATTCATTTCTAAATTATATTTATCGTAAAAAATTAACTTTTTTCACAAGTGGTTAAAACAGAAATAGCCAAAATTCTACACTCTTCCCGTATTACTAGTAAGGGTTATTTAAAAACACCGTTATTAAGTACTGCAATCAATGCAACTAAAAAATAAATTTTGTTTCTGTTTTATTTACGTCTCGATGAGACTAAAATAGAAATAAAATGACCATATTTCTAATTTAGATGTTAATTGTTTAAATTTAACCTCTCACTATCTTATTTTTCTTAATTAAGACTTGAAACGAATAATTTCATATGTCACACCAAAATTATATTCATATCCTTCTTAAGACGTTTATCTGGTACATAACGAACATCAAATTTAATTAGTGTATAACTGTTTATGTATATGTGGAACTTACGCTCTCTCTTACACCTCAAAGACATTTTTAATTTCTTTAGCAACTGCCTAAACTTAACTTCAGTTTTTAGTCACCAAATATCTTAAATATACAGCCAAAATAAATTAGTGTATATTTATAGTTTAAACTTTGTTAAACTCGCTCTATCTTATTTTTCTTAATTAAGACTTGAAATGTAAGTAAATGCATATCTTACACTCTCTAACGTTCAACGTTTTCTTATGCTTGCTAAGACGCAATAAATTATCAATTATCAATCATGAGTGTCAAATTATATATAATTTGTACATGAAAGGCTACAGAAAGACAAGAATGCTGAGCATGCATTAGAGGACCTGATGAAATTATAATATGTTTGTTTCAATTGTCCAGTTATGGCGATGCACAGACACAAAAACATACAACGAGCAAGACAACATTGACCAAGAGACAAGAGTGAGTGAAGAACTGTTTCAGCTTAGGCCGAAGCCGACAAGACAGTGCATAAACATGCCGCGACCAGTGTCGATGTAAGCGCATGTCTAGAAAATGGCTTGCTGGCTGCTGGATGCTGGATGCTGCTCGATTTTCGCACGGAACGAACCAGCTGAAACAGTTCTTCACTCACTCGTGTCTCTTGGCAAATGTTGTCGTGCTTTTTGTCTGTCTGTCAGTGTTTGAGCATCGCCATAGCTAGTCGTATGGAACAAACCTAATATATAGCGAAACGTTGCTCCTTGATACTCTTGTTGCATTCATAGAAAAATCTGATGAAATAACCGGAAAAAAGTTAGCGTGGAGCTTTTCTTTTTTTATTAAACTATATTTAAAAAAAATTGATCCTCCAATGCTCCTTTAGAATCTGCATTTGCTCCAGGTGTAAAAATAACCGTTAATTAGTTATTCACTTTTTAAAAACTAATAACTCAACAATTAAAATCGCTATAAAATCTAAGTGTATAGTTTTTTCTTTAAGTTTTTCCGTTCAAAATATTGCTCCTCGATTGCTCTTTCCGGATCCATAATTGCTCCAGGTGTATGAATAACCGTTAATTAGTTATTAAATTTTTAAGAAATTGGACATAACCTCAACAATTAATATTGTTAATAAAATTTAAGTTAATAAACTTATATTAAAATTTCTTCTTTCAAAAACTTGTTCCTCAAATGCTCTTTCCAGATCCACAATTGCTCCAGATGTAAATTAACCTCAACAATTAAAATTGTTAATAAAATCCAAATAACAAAATATCTATTAAACTTTATTCTTTCAAAAAATTGCTCCTCGAATGTTCCTTCCATATCCACAATTGCTTCAGGTGTAAAATAAACCGTTCCTTAGATATTCAATTCTTTAAAAATTAGAATACTCAACAATAAAATCGCTATAAAATCAAAGTTAATAACTTTTTTTTAAAGTTTTTTCGTTCAAAAAATTTCTAAATTTTTTTTTTAAATTTTATATAATAACTAATTAACGGTTAACTTTACACATGGAGCAATTGTGAATCCGGAAAGAACATTTGAGGAGCAATTTTTTGAACAAAAGACTTAAAGAAAAAAAATTAACTTTGATTTTATAGCGATTTTAATTTTGTAAAAATTGAATAACTAATTAATGGTTAACTTTACACGTGGAACAATTATGAATCCGGAAAGAGCATTTATGGACCAATTTTTTGAAAGAAGAAAATGTAAATAATTAGTTATTAATTTGGATGTTAATAGCAATTTTAATTGTTGAGGTTATGTCTTATTTTTAAAAAAATTAAATAAATAATTAACGGTTTACTTTACACCTGGAACAATTGTAGATCTGTAAAGAACATTCGCGGAGCAATTTTTTGAACGACAAAACTATTAACTTAAATTTTTTAACGATTTTAATTGTTGAGTTTTTTAGTTTCTAAAAATTGAATAACTAATTAACGGTTAACTTTACACCTGGAACAATTGTGAATCCGGAAAGAGCATTTATGGAGCAATTTTTAGAAAGAAAAAAATTTAAATAATAAGTTATTAATTTGGATGTTAATATCGTTTTTAATTGTTGAGGTTATGTCTAATTTTTAAAAAAATAAATACAAAATTCACTGTTAACTTTACACCTGGAGCAATTGTGGATCTGAAAAAAGCATTCGACGAGCAATTTTTTGTAACAAAAAAGTTTACTTTAAAGTTATTTAATTGGATTTTAATAGCACTTTTAATTGTTGAGGTTATGTCCAATTTTTAAAAAAATTAATAACTATTTAACGGTTATTCATACACCTGGAACAATTGTGGATGCGGAAAGAACATTCGAGGAGCAATTTTTTGAATAAAAAAAACTATTTACTTGGATTTTTTAGCGATTTTAATTGTTCAGTTTTGTAGTTTTTAAAAATTGAATAACTAATTAACGGGTAACTTCACACCTGGCGCAAATGCAGATTCTGATCGAGCATTTGAAGAGCAATTTTTTTGAAATATAGGTCTACCCTAACATCTTACAATTTACAGATGAGAAACTTACGCTCTCTCTTACACTTAAAACTAATTTCTTATTTCTATAGTAACGATCAAAATATAATCTACCAGTTTAGGTCTAGTTCTCATTTAACGAGTGTCTTAAAATTTAAGAATATGAAATTTAATACAAGCATTAAAAAGCTCTGGAAAGCTTCCAACACAGACATTGCTTTTTTTGGTTTCAAAATGATGGATGGTTAAACAAATTTTAATCCAATTTTTTTCGGTGTTGGTACAATTTCAAAGTTGTTCGTACAAAGCAACTAATTATCGCTCGCGCCAAACTTTTCCCAACTAGACGCTTTTTCCGCCTCGACATCATCCCCTGTTTGTCTGTGTACGTCGTCACCAATTATTATTTATTTAACAACTTTAAACAACGCCATATATAGAACACACCCTCATCATTCGCCAGCCCGTTAGCCGTGTTTCGAAAAAGCTTTCGCTTTCTTATTTGCAAAGCTTCACGTTATCAATTACATAGTGCAACAACGAGCCATTTCTTGACAAACTCAACAATGATTGTAGTGCTCATTGTTGAGAGAGGAACGGTTGATAGTTGGAGAAGTTGTCGAGGCGATTATGGCGTTGATAAAGATATTCTGGAACAATAATGCGTATGTGTGTGTGTGTAAGTATTATATATCTATACATACATTGTCGTAATGACTTTGAACAATTTTCTTTGTGCATAAAGGGAATACTTAATACAGAGAAATCTAAGTAAGTCATGTTATAGAAGCAAAGAGCGAGTGAGGAGTGGAGCTTTTACACAAGCTTTGTTCTCAACATTTGCAAAGCTCTGAGCTTTAGGAGTTTCGACATTACAAATAATATGTAGATATAAAATATATATCTATATACCATTATAAATAGATACATTCAAACTCACTTCAACCCTCTCCCACCACTCTCACCCTTTTGTTGGGAGCGGGGGAGGGGAGGGGTAGATTCGAGCGCATTTTGCGAGCAAAACGAGAACAGATGAATTGAATAAAATAAATATGAACTCGTTTCAAGTTAAATAGAGAGACAGTTGTCTTGTATATTTAATATAATATTAAGTTAAATGAAGAGCTAAGATCGTCTTGAGTTGTTTCAAGAATTGAAAAAAAAGGGGGCTGTAGAATTTTATGTTGAAACAACATGAAAAATCTGTATTATTATAATATATACAATACAATACAAAAAATCTTTTGTTCATTCAACCACCAAAACTTGCTCAAATATAAATAATATATAATAAAATATATATAATTTATATATTATATATATAGTATAAATAAAACAAAATAATACGAAAAAGCTTCCTCAAGCTTCCTAAACACAATTGAAATTACGTTCAACATAAATAATTTTTAATTTTTCCCTCGATAATCGTGGACAATCTGAATGAAAATGGCGATTAATTTTTGAGCTTTCAAATACTGATGGCTGGTTTAATCAGAGGGAAAAAATAAAGCTTTCATCACTCGGAGGCGACGTACAGTACACAGCTGAAGTGAATTGATTCCCTCGTCTCCAGAAGTCTTCCTTCTGACATGTCTACCTCTTCTTCTCTCGGATCCAAACATCTTCAAATCGAGTGTCCCGCGAGACGCACTTTATTTATGCCTTATGAAAATATTCGCAACGAATACCAAAGCCGAAAAGTGTCTACCGAGATTTATCATTGTCATCATTTGCTCGTATCAAAAAGTTTTCCTTTCGAACAACAGAGTTGCATTCGTTTTCTCGCGTCCGACTCGAATTTGTGCAAATTCATGCCTCAAACCACCATCGACAATGTGCACCCCCTTAGGTATTGTGTGCTTTTGTAACTTGATTTTCTCGCCATGATTTGACAAGTTTTTTTTTTAAACAATAACAAACATTTAATCATCTAAGTACTACAGCAAGTGGCCAACAATCTCTTAATGTATACGACTTCTAATCAATAAACCAAAATTATTAGTTTGTGGTAAAAAGTGAAAAAAAATTATAGTAAGATGAAACCCACTAGAAGAGAAGAGAATATAAAAAAAATTAAAGGAAAAATAAATTACGGTTTATCTAAACTGGGGAAGTGTAAAATAAGGGTGATTTTAAGGGTATAAACGGTTTATCTCGATTTTCAACAAAACTACAAGTCCTATGAAAAAAAACTTAATAGCAAAGTTGTAGATAACAAGCAGGTCTACAACTTTTGTACCAACACTTTTTTGACACAACCTCAAAATTTATGTGAAAAATTCAAATTACTAAATTTTTGGTTTTTAATTTTTATCTTTTAGAAAAAAAAATGTACACGAAAGTTATTCATCTTAATTTTCAATCGAAAATTCTCACGTCAAAACATCTGATTTTCAAAAAGTCGGTAAGCTTTTTGTTCTTTAAAACCTCTATTTTCTGATGGTGCAAAAAATATATACATAACAATGTTAAATGTTCCCAGAAAATGCAATAGGGAAAGTGTAAATTTTAACAAATTGTTCATAATTTTATTATGTTCAATTTTTAGCAATTTATTAAAATGCACACTTTAATTATTGCATTTTCTGAGAACATTTAACATTGTAATGTATATATTTTTTACACCATCAGGAAGTAGAGGTTTCAAGAAACAAAAAACTTACCGACTTTAAAAAAAAACAGAGGTTTTGACATGAGAATTTTCGATTGAAAATTAGGGTGAAAAAATTTCGTTTAAAAAGTTTTTATTTTGTAAAAGATAAAAATTAAACATCAAAAACTTGATAATTTGAATTTTTCACATAAATTTTGAGGTTATGTCAAAAAAGTGTTCGTACAAAAAATGTAGATTTACTTATTATCTACAACTTTGCTATTTAACTTTTTTCTATAGGACTTGTAGTATTGTCGGAAATCGAGATAAACCGTTTCTAACCTTACCCCCCCCTTTTTCCACTTCCCCACCTCAGATCCACCGTAATTTATTTTTCCTTTAATTTTGTTATATTCTCTTTTTTTTCTAAAGGGTTTCATCTTACTATAATTTTTTCCACTTTTTACCATTTTCAAAGGCTAAAAGCACTATTTAACTGGTCTTTTTAACATTTTTAAATATATACATTACAATGTTAAATGTTATCGGAAAATGCAATAATTAAAGTGTTAATTTTAAAAAAATCTTTAATTATTGCATTTTCTGATAACATTTAACATTGTAATGTAAATATTTTTTTTTGCACCATCAAAAAGTAGAGGTTTCAACAAACAAAAAGCACACCGACATTTTAAAAAAATCAGATGTTTTGACGTGAGGATTTTCGATTGAAAATTAGGGTGCTTTTTCGATATTAAGTCATTATAAGGTGAAAAAATTAATATTTTAAATAAAATAAAAATACAGTATATTTGGGACATTAAAAGGTAAGTTTCAACCAAATTTTGTGTAAAAATTTTTATTTTCTAAAATAAAAATTAAAAACTACAAACTTGGTAATTTGAATTTTTCACATACATTTTGAGGTTAAGTGAAAAAAGTGTTAGTACAAAAGTTGTAGATCTACTTATTATCTACAACTTTGCTATTTAACTTTTTTCCATAGGACTTGTAGTTTTGTCGAAAATCGAGATAAACCGTTTCTACCCTAAAAAAGCCCCCCCCCCCTTATTCACTTCCCTACCACAGACCCTTTACCTTATATACATATCAGATATGTCCACTACGGACAACACCAAAATGACTACCTTTACCAGATGACACGGCTGTCATTACTTGCGACCACTGCCCACTGGCGGCTATCGGAAAACTCCAAGTCACATTAAGTACACTTCAAGAATGGTTTCACACAAGAACAATCAAGATCAATGAGTCGGTCAATGTGACTTTCACAACCAGGAGTGATACTTGCCCTCCAGTATTCATGAACAACAAACAAATTCCCCAGATGCCGGAAGTCAAGTATCTCTGAATTCACTTGGATCTATGACTCAGATATCCACGAAACGTCAACAACTTGGAATCAGGCAGAGAGATTTATGGTAGCTGTTAGGACGAGGATCACAACTGTCCCTGGATAGATAGTTGTACTCAGAATTCAAGAACAACTGACAAATTCCCCAGGCGACGGAAGTTAAGTACCTCGGAATTCACTTGAACCGACGATTCACATGACGGAGGTATATATCCATGAAGTGTGGAATCAGGCTGAGAAAATTATGGTGGCTGTTAGGACGGTAAACTAATTATCTATAAAACCGTCCTAATACCGGTCTAGACGTATGGAATCCAACTTTCGGGAACTACTAGCAGCTTCAGTATTGACATCATACAGATGTTTCAGTCCAAGGTGTTGCGACTAATTGTCGATGCCCCATGGTATATCACCAACAGGGACATCCATAAGGTATAGCTACCGTCAGAGAGGAGGCAGCCAGGTTCAGTTCTAAGTATCTCAGGCGCCTAAACGAACATCCTAGCCACCTGACTGTTAACCTCCTCGAAAACAGTGAGGATTCCGGAAACGCGTGTCAATTCAGAAGCTGCCCTACAGGTAGAGGTACAGCAGCCACCCTACCTGAGGTAACCTGCCCCATCTATACGTTCGCCAGATTCGCTTATTGTCTTGGAACAGATTGCAAAATAAACAGTAAAGAAAATAAAAACTGTTTACCAATCAGCACCAATTAAATTATGTTGGTGACCCCATTAATGGGATCTACCGCAGACCCCTAACGATAGATTTGCAAACCCTTAAAAGTCCGCAGACCATAGTTGGGGAATCACTGAACTATACTCTAATTGTTCCATAATTGATGAACTGTATAATGTTTTAACCTTTAACTCAAAGGGACAAACTTTGAGATATATTCTATAAATAAAAAAAAAACTGGACATGTATTAGTGTACATATGAAAGAAGTGAAACTTCTTTGGGTTATAAGTCGCATTAACATTTTTTTTTCCATTAAAACTAATATAATAGTAAACGCAACTGAAACAGAACTTATTAACGAATTTTTGAGAAATTTACAAAAGGGGTGATTTTTATGTCAACAACCACTGTAACTACGTTCCTCAATGATAAGTAAATAAACAAAATGTTCAGTCTAGCACATCTATAGATTCACCCTTAAAAATATCTCACAACACTAGATGTCACATTTTCTTATGTCATTCTTGCTTTTGGTTGTACAATAAGAACTTTCCTACTAGGTTTGATTTTAAAGATACTTGACTTGAATTTCAAGCTACTTGATTTTAACTTGGCTTGAAATCAAGTTTAACTCAAGTCAAGTGCTTACATTTGAAGATTAAGTTAAGCATTGCATTATTTCATCCCTATGAGTCCCTATAAAACACTGTTCCCAAATGATTTTCTTATCACACCCAAAGAAGGTTCACTTTAACTTGAACATACAATAAGCTTATTTCCATCTCAAATTGAATATTCACAATCTTTATTTATATTTATTTTATTCTAGTATAAAAGAAGCAAAGCACCGTCTAATAAATATTCTATGAAAGCTCATAAAAAGCTTTCTTTTGATAAAAAATTGAAGAAAAACATCCGAATCGAGGATTATCAGGAATAAATTAAAATATTAAAAATACAGAAAATACTTCTTATTTCTTTGCATGAATTTGTTATGAGGTAGAAATTTTTTTTTTGCCCTGCCCCCCCCCCCATTCAGATTCGACTTCATCCGCTTAAGCTCCACATAGAACATAATTCTCCGACTTCCTTTGTGTCCTATTAAGATTTTAAACGGCATACAAACAGTTAAATTATGTAAGACTCGCGTTCATACATCAGATTTGATACAGACGATGAAGAAGACAACGCCAGTGGTAGGTAGGTACAAGGGTGCAAACATTCGAATGGGGGAGAACAACCGAGCAGAAAGCGTTATCTCAAAGGAGAGCTTTCGGTAGGTACACCTAAGCCATTGAACGAAGAAGAAGAAGAAGAAGAAGGCGCTTTATGCTATCTACCACCCTCTCTACGTCCACCCTCATCACTCCAAACAACCTCTAATAGTTTCAAAGCTTTAAGTTAATGAAGGAAATTAGTCTGTAAATAATTTCATTGCTCAGGGATGAGGAGACTGGACGATTTTCAGGTTTTTCACAACAAACATAACACGAAGCTTTGAACCCGTTTTTGCATCCCTAATTATCTAAATTCCTTCATTTTTAAAGAACTTTTTGTCCTTAAAAAAAAAAAACAAGCAAATAAAAAATACTGCACTGCCGATGTTCTCATCCCCTCAACTTTGGGGATGTTTTGTATAATTTGATATTTACTTGTTTTACGATTGTATTTTTTTTTTTTGGCGAATCCTTCTATCTTTGTTGTGATTTTAAGAAATTTTTGTTTTTCTTGTTCTTTACATGCTTAAAGCTCTATTCATGTAAAAGCAGTCCCTGTCTCTCTGTTTATTTTTAATATTTACATTTCATTTGTCTTTCACCGCACATTGGAGGATGTTAAACATCCCTTTTATATATATCAGTGCTTTTCAACTATTTCAAAAATACATGGAAAAATTTAAATGTGAAAGCTTTTGTCTGAACACCGATTGAAAACCACTGTTTCTTTAAGACAGGGATGCTTTCTATTGTTGCAATCTAGTCACTAATACAATCCATTTTTCGTGGGGCATTCCGTCATAGTTGCCATTTATTTTAGCATAAAACGTAAAGCTCTTAAGAAAGCTCTTGGCATGCGTCTCTATTTGGTCGAAAGCTCGACGGTTACTCACTCAAATGCGGAACAAAGCCACGAAATTAGATATAGTGAAACGTTTTTACTCTTTTTTTTTTCTGCGAGCTTTTTGTTTCCATTCCCGGTTCTCGTGTGTACGTTTCCCGAAACGATGTGGCGTTAAGAAACGTCCCACACACGCAACATAAATATCATCCATTGTGCCTATTTACGGCTTTTCGTTACTGTTCCGGTCACACGTGGGAGGCATCGTAACGAATTTGTAATCTACTAGTTATGTTCTGAAAATGTCATTAAAAGCTCGAGCTTTTTTTTATTAAATCACCAATAATTTATTACAGTAAACCGAAATTTTACACCTTAAAATCCAATAATAAATACTAAAAGCTCTTTTTGATTAGTCTTAGGTATAAGTTTAGTATCAAAATGGAGCTTTTCAGCCAATCAATCATAAGCTTCTTGATAAAGCATTAAATAACACATTTTCAATTTATAAATAAAATGTTGTGTCAAGAAGATGAAGACAGACAACTTTGATAGGACATAAGAAGATTTTTTTTATTGGTTTTGAAGTGAATAATGTAAATCTCAGACTGGACCACTCTCGCAGGGGGGGGGGTAAGTGGCATCAAAAGGACATCTCGGTTTTGACTCGCTTTGTGCTTTGAGATAATGACGTTTCCACCCCTACAAGACTTAAAAGCCTACTAAAATATTTATAATATTAAAAACCCATCAATGTAAGCCGTAAATGAAATGGCCACAAAGAAAAAAAGTTCATCTCAATTTTTTTTTTGATCTTTGCACAAACGAGTGCACAAGGGTTTGACAAAAAATTAATTATCACTTCATTTGAACCTGAAGAACCTGAAAAAATTAACTAAATGGCTTTATATTTCGACGGACACTGAGAAAAACATGGCTGCAAGTGGCTTAATTTTTCAACAGGAGGGGTGGCGTTTGACCAAAAGAAAAATAAAAGTATCTTCTTTATTAGAATTTTCCCAGAAAAAAGTTTCAAATAAAAGTTGTAGGGTAAGATGAGTCAAAGTATTAAAGCAAGTTTAAAGAAAATCGTAAGCGCCATTTTCGAAAAAAAAAAACCTATAGAATAACAGGCTAGCCAGTTTCAACCAAAAACTTCGCGGCACAACTAGATGAAATATGAAAAAGCAAAATTTCAAATTTGAAAAATTTCGAAAAAAACTTTTCTGTTCCTATTATCGACAATGTACCTTTTGCCATTAAAATTTGAGTAAGTCAGTCTTAAAAATAGAAAAAAGTTAAGAGAAGTCAAGTTAAGATTTTTAAACGTTTATTTTATTTTACTCCGTTTAGTTCCTTTTTTAAACGTTGGTTTATTTTTTCTGTTAATGAAATTTTGTAATGATTCAACTATGCGATATTCCGACTTGTCGAACCTGGATCGATCCACAAGCGAATTGAAACAATTTGGAAAATAATATGGCGTTCATATCCGGTCATATGGCGAGATTCGGTCATTAATTCTACTATAATCTATATATGATGACATTCAAACCATTCATACATTCTATAGGTTTGTTCCAATCGTCCTTTTGGTGATGTTCAAGCATTGACCAAGAGATAAGAGTGAGTGAAGAACTGTTTCAGCTTAGGTCGAGGGTCGAAAAGGCAGTGCATAAACATCGCCGAAACAGTATCGATATAGCGTACAGTGGCGTACTATTGTCTAAATCTTACTAATATTATAAACGTGAAAGTTTGTATGGATGTTTGTTGCTCTTTCACTCAAAAAGTACTGAATGGATCTGGATAAAATTTGGCATAGATATAGATTATAATCCAGTTTAATATATAGTATACTTTATATCCAGAAAAAATGTACGGTTCCCGTGGGATAGAAATTTTTTTGTTTTTACAGTGCAAAGGAGTAACTTCCTTTTTGGTAATGTGGTAGTTTAGGGGTCAGAGAATGATATAGATTACTTTTCATACCGGAACAATAAACGGTTCTCATGGGATAGCAAAACAAGTTTGTATTCTATAAGAATCGTGTATTTAAAAGCAGTTTCATTAAATTCCACGAAATAGAGTCTTAACTCATTTTCCTTAAGAAGATTTGATCTACTTTTTACTCAGGAGGGATGTACTACTACCGTGGGATAGATATGTTTTTTTGTTTATCACAAGAGTTAAAGATTGATATGATTTTTGCAATGTGGTAGTTTGGGGGAAAATGATATAGATTACTTTTTAGGCTAGAACAATGCATCGTTCGCATGGGATGGTAAACCATTTATATCCTACAGGAACCGTACATTTAAAAAGTTTCGGTTAAGTTTGTGAAATAGAATTTTAACGCATGTTCTTCCAATTTTACACAATAACGAAAGAAATCTCTACAAAGTTGAATTTAAAAATTATCAATTTCTACTGGAAAACAAATATGAATTTCAATTTAACACCCGATAAAATTAATAATGAAATTTTTTTAAATATTTGAATTTTTTCATTGTTCATTGTCGAAGATATTAATTAGAAATAAACGTATTAAAATAATAAACTAAAAATTTTAAAATTTAACAATTACCTACTTAACGGAACGAATTTTAATGAAGTTTTGCTAAAGATCCTTTAGAATAGCTACTAATCTATTCTTTTAAGGGAACATCTATTAATTACGTGAGACGTTAAGGGGCTGATGGGGCCGAGCCGAATCTCATCTAATCTTACAATGGGGAAAGGGAAGGTCTGCCAAATATCAGATATTTTATGTTTTGAAAAATATCACATTAGATTGCGGGTTGGGGGAAAGGGTTATGCCAAATCTCATGACATCTTACCAGAGGGGAGGGGGTGGGATTTTAAAAATCACAAAAAACGCCTCGCGCAATTAATGGGTGCCCCCTAAAACAGCTGAACGGTTTTAAATGACATTGGTATGAAAGATTTTCACGTCCTAAAGGAAGGAATTCAGGTGGTTTTTTACTAAAAATCGTATAGAAGCTGATGTGAGACAGCTAACATCTCTTTCTTGAAAAGTAGTTTTACAAATTTTTATGAACTTTCTTTGGATCTAAAGTCTGAAAGTATATTTTTTCTGTCAAAATAGATTAATTTTTATATTTCGCTAGGAACGCAGGGAATCTTTTAATCAATCAGTTAAATTTACATACACTCAGCGAAGCGGGCGGGTATCAGCTAGTGTATTTATAAACTAGAGTCGAAAGTAGCGACAAAATGAATTAGCCCTTTAAAAACACTAAGATTTTGCGACAAACTTCTCTCATCGTACTGGTACTGTCAATATGACAGTGTCAGTTTCGTTTGTTACATACACAGACTGGAATTCACGAACAAAGCCGGCTGAATTGACACTGTGAGAACCACAGTTCCAGGCTTCATAGTTAAACGTATTCTAAGTAAGTTCGTTTACATAAAAATTGAACTGATTTTGTTTAACAATCTTATTATATTATTACTATGATTCCATCAATATTATTGTCATTTAATAACATGATTGTAAACAGTATTTTTGCGTTTTCTTTTCCTTAACCATCAACCCTTAAACAATTCACTTATTCACCCCCCAAAAATTTCCATATGATCGGCGTTGTCACACGCAGATATTTTTTTAAAAACCATTTTTTCGGACTCAGAAAATCTCAAAGCGTGTGCTTTTGATGAAAATTCGACCTGACCACTTTCGTTATTATATAGTATAATAAAAGAAAGCACAAACAATTGGACTATATCCACCATCATTAAGCTCACTAAAATTAAAAGTCAAACTTATCATAATTTTTTACACATTTTTCTCATTTTCTTCGTGGATAAAATTCGTTTTGCAATTACATTAAATGTTGCCTTCCATTTGAGCTAATAAAATACTTAAAATAAACCACAAAAATTCCATATAATAATTTAATTATCTTAATATCATATCTGACTGTGTATGTACGATTCTTTAACGGCTATCTCAATTACCACGTTTCAAACAATTTTATGTACCCCCCCCCCCACCACACACCTCTTCACTCATTAAATGTTCTTGGCAAAATGCAAATATTTACCAACTCACAAAAAAATGAAGATAATCCCAATCCAATTTTCTTTTTTCTAATTTAATTTGAACGAAAAATCGTTCCGTTCCACATAGAAAAATATTTAATTACAATTTTTTTTTTAAATGAAGATTTAAGCTCACTCTGATTTTTCTTAATGAAACAACAACAACCCTCGCCGTACATAAACCGATCCCGTTTTTGTTTCGGTTATCAGAGAGCCGAGAGATAGCGATCGGTTTGTAAATTGCTCTATAGCTGATATAAATTCAGCTGCTTGAGGGGGGTGGTGGAAAAGAAATTCAATAGAAAACGCTTGTGTATATATTGGCTGGCTGGTCGAGGAAGGGATGAAATGAGTAACAATGTTTATTGGTTCTATTAAATGAAGTCTTACGTAATAGACTCGGGAATAAGTCCCCGGGAATTAGGTTGGAAGACACACAGGAAGGTCCTTGTAATCGTGAAGAAAAAAACCTATCGGGTTGGCAGGCAGGTAATTCCCATAAAACACAACATAAAGATAATTGAATTTAATCTTAAATAAAATGTATGTTGTTACAAATAGACGTTGGGGTTGTTGTCTCGCGCCAATTTTCTAGAACCCACCCACCCCCTGTTCGTTCCATCAACTTTAGCGAGACAGCTCTGAGCGAGTTTTCTTTTAACTAGTCGTGGTTGGGGGGTGAACAACAAGAAACTGTGACATGAGAGATAAGGGGTTGAAATGATGGACAGTGAGCACAGGTGTTTGTTTAATGTAATCCTTGTACTTAAAGTTAATTATATTTTTTATTTCACCCTCTTACATTATTTTTTAAATGTCATCCTACGTCTAAAGCCTTAAGAAAAATAACGCAGCATTCAAACAAGTTAGTAAAAAAACAAAAGTGGTTGCGTGTACTTATGTACGCGCGTAAGAAGTTATACTTCTTTGGTATCATTAAAAATTAGTTTTTATTAATTTTATTCAAATAATCAATTTTAAAAAACTGTAATTTAATATTTAATAATAATAATAAATATATTTAAAGATATAAGTATTAAAAATAAAATTAAGAGAATAATATTTTAATTTGTATCAATAAATAATATCCAAAAAAAGCTGCCAGACGTTTATAAAATTTGTCAGGATCATTTTTCTGGTTAACAATGCATGCATGCCATGAAAACGAAACTTCATAGAAATTGCGAAATAAAGTAAGTAGCTACTTGTCAAAGTAAATGTGTTAATCTTATTCATATCTTGTGTTAATAAATTATTATTCTAAGATGGTTGAATCATTTCAGAATCCCAGATTTCGTGATAACTAAGAATATGCATGGAATGCAGACGTCATTTTCATCATTAAATTTCAAATAGTATAACAGCTACTGCAAAATTCGAGAAAAGTAATGACTTTTTTTTTTAATATGTGTCATTTGTTTAAACAGTTATTTTTAATTTAAATATGAAAATAAGTAAATAAGTAAATAAATAAAACAAAAATTCAAATTACGCGCGCCTAGTTAAAAATACCGAGCCGTTTTGCGGGCAACTTCATCTTGTTAATTTGTGATGATAAAATAGAACGCTACTAATGCTTTTGAAACTGCGCCTTGATGCAGACGTCATTTTCATTATTAAACTTCAAAAAGTACCTATAACAGCTACTGAAAAATTTGAGAAAAGTAATAACTTATTTATTAATAATATATGTCATTTGTATATATAATTATTTTTAATTTAAATATAAAAATTAATAAATTAATAAATAAATACAACAAAAATTCAAATTACGCGCGCAAGGAAACCCAGTGGTTTTGCGACTAACGTCATTTTGTTAATTTTTGTCTGAAAATGCGCGCGCATTTTAGAATTTCACTCTCATCATTTTTTCATAACGCTCCTAAGGAAGTATAACTTTAAAAAAACTTTTTTAAAAATTTTCCTTAATTCACTATCCAATGGGATTTATTTAAACTATTTTTCATATTAAAACTTATTTCAAGATTCAATTTATTTATATACATAAATCTTCCGGAAAAACTATTTCAAAACTAAGATAATTTATTCTCGAAACATTTTATCCGAGACGTTTTATTTCTGAGGTATTAAATTCCTCAAACCAATTATAAGTTGGTAAAGCTCATTCGTTTTGTCTCTATTTTTGTGTTGTTCTTAAGAAATTTATGTCAAGATGATAGGGGTAAGTAAACGTTAAGGTATTTTCTTTTCGTGTTAAACATAAATGGAGATAGTTTAGTTGTATGGTGATCCGGTCAAATATTCCGATTTCGGATAATCTCTGATTTTGATGACAACTTTTTTTACCTTCTTCGATTTGCGTGCGAATCTCGACCATTTATTTTAATAGATTTTCACACGTTTGGCCGATAGATAAAAAAGAAAGGTTTTTTTTTGGGGAAATCGTGTCGATGAATTAAGTAATGGGGATAAGTGATTGAGAAACTGGGATTGTGGACCCAAGAGTTACAAAACGATAACTTTTTTTAATAGTATAAATCTCTTCGGGTTTAACTTTGATTTTTCAAGTGTATTTGAAGTTTATATTAAAAAGAAATATAGAAATTTGGTTGGTAAAATATTAACTGAGCGGAAGAAGGGTCTAGCCAAATGAGCCTATGCCAGCGGGCTTAATTTTTTTTTCTCTAAAACTTATAAATATAACGGAACAAAATTTTCAAAATAATATTTTAATTAATAAATTCTATATTTTTTATTTTTTTTCTGCTCAAATCAAACTATTTAAGTGGTAAAAAAAATAATAAGAAACCTGTCTAAGTAAAAGAATCAATAATAACAATTCCTTGAGTTCTGGTATATTTGAGTTCAATTGTTTTTCTTTTAAACCGAAACTCGTTTAACAAGAAGGTAGACAAATTCTCACTGTGTCAACGGAACATTAAAAAAAAATAAAAAGTAGAGGTAGACTATGTGACTCTAAAACAATAAATCTTTACATATGAAGAATCCTTATTTAGAGAGAGTACCTAATTAAAATGGATAAAGATCGAAAAAAAAAACATTAAAATTAAAATCTAATTGGATTTGAATCAAAATTTAAAACTTTTATAGTGAAAAAATTCTATAATTTGGGTGAGAACTAATAAAATTTTGTATTTACAAGTATCTTGCAGGAACCATACAATTACTCAAAAAAAAAATGCATTAAATACATTCTTAAATCGATATAATTGGTTAGATATTTGGTTGTTATGCTTATAAAATTGTGTCAAAATCGAAATTTTCGTTTTGTTCATTTAGGCTACGTTCCACTAAGCGGTAAGAAGATTAAAACACCTGTTAAGAAACGCTCTTTTAGTCGTTTATTTCGGACAATGACGGTTATTGTGATGAGTAAAACGTCATCAACGACGTCATGGTTTGTAATCGTTAAGATATGGTCAAGTGTCATGAACGTCACTCGAATACTGACAGTAATCGTTGTAAACGCCTTGTGGAACGTACCCTTAAAATGTAAATTTTAACAACATATGAAGTAACTTTCAAGTAAATGCCAAACAATGACTCGTTGATTTAAATAAAAAATCGATTCATTTCATATTTAAAGTTTTTGAGGCTTAAAAAAATGCTTTGGAAAATTTTTTTAAAAATAGATCAAGGATCGACAGATAAAGATCCAAGGACTTTTTCGGAAAAAGAAATAATCAAAAAATCACAATGACTGCTATAAAATGAGATCAAAGAAAAAATTAATCATAAGTTCGAGGTTTTTCTGAGACATCCTGTATATGATTAAAGTTTAAATCAGAGGTTCTAAAACTAATGTAACCTAGCATCCCCCAAAAATCCGTCTACTTAAACAGCAGTCGGCAACCTTTTAAGTTTCAAATCAAATTTTAAATATCGCCACCAAGTATCAGAGGCAACTCACACCCCTAAAACACCCTCAAAATGGGTTGTCTCCCCCCCTTTTGTGTAAGATATAGATAATTGAACGAAGGTTCCAATTAAAAAACTGTTTTTTTTTTTCAATTTATTTCAATTCCACGCGGCCGTCTTCCTTTTGTTCATCACAAAACCTACGCTCAAATCAAATTCAATTTTTCATCCCGACAAAAGGGCTTCCAATTTTTAATTTAGTGCCCACCATCTTCTCGACTCGATACAATCCGTGATTGCTTTCAGGCAAATCTTTCCGGTTTTAATATTTCCGTTTTGTTCCCCCTAACATCGTGCCTGGAATAAATATGAAATTATGGATAGTGACGTTGAGCTTAATCTCTCCAAGTCGAGGGAAAGAAAAAATTTATTTGCGTGTACTTATGTACGCGCGTGAGAAGTTATACTTCTTTGGTATCATTAAAAATTAGTTTTTATTAATTTTATTCAAATAATGAACTTTAAAAAACTGTAATTCAATATTTAATAATAATAATATATATATTTAAAGATATAATTATTAAAAATAAAATTAAGCGAATAATATTTTAATTTGTATCAATAAATAATTTCCAAAGAAAGCTGCAAGACGTTTATAAAATTTGTCAGGATCATTTTTCTGATTAACAATTCATGCATGTCATGAAAACAAAGTTTCATAGAAATTGCAAAATAAAGTAAGTAGCTACTTGTCAAAGTAAATGTCTTAATCTTATTCATATCTTGTTTAACTAAATTATTATTCTAAGATGGTTGAATCATTTCAGAATCTCAGATTTCGTGATAACTAAGAATATGCATGGAATGCAGACGTCATTTTCATCATTAAATTTCAAATAGTATAACAGCTACTGCAAAATTCGAGAAAAGTAATAACTTATGTTTTTAATTTTATGTGTCATTTGTATATATAATTATTTTTAATTTAAATATAAAAATTAGTAAATTAAAAAATAAATACAACAAAAATTCAAATTACGCGCGTCTAGTTAAAAATACCGAGCCGTTTTGCGGGCAACTTCATCTTGTTAATTTGTGATGTTAAAATAGAACGCTACTAATGCTTCTAAAACCGCGCCGCGATGCAGACGTCATTTTCATCACTAAACTTCAAAAAGTACCTATAACAACTACTGCAAAATTCGAGAAAAGTAATAACTTTTTTTTTAAATAATATGTGTCATTTGTATATATAATTATTTTTAATTTAAATATAAAAATAAATAAATTAGAAAATAAATACAACAAAAATTCAAATTACGCGCACCAGGAGATTCAGTGGTTTTGCGACTAACTTCATTTTGTTAATTTTTGTCTCAAGATTCGCGCGCATCTTAAAATTTCACTCTCATCATTTTTTCATAACGCGCCTAAAGAAGTATAATTTCAAAAAAAAAAAACCGAAATTTACATCAAAGAATTATAATCGAAATCCACGACAAATTAAAATCGATTTTACAGACGAAAATTTTCACTTGAATTTTAGATATAGAAGAATATTGCATAGAACATGCAATTTTCTATTTGCAACAAAAACGAGTTATTTGGAAAAATGGGAAAACTAATTCTCCCACATGTTGTTGTTGTTGTTGTATTGTTGTGTTGCCTTCGGGAATTCGTTCAATGGCTGTCCGCAATCATACAATAATAACGAGAATATTATTACACTGTCTGTCTCTCCGTCCTTTATGTTTTTCTTTTTACGTTTGTGGAAAATTCTCAAGCGGACGATGATATTAAAGTAATCTATTTCCCGATACGCCCCTATTTATAATTCATTTTTCTCTCGCATACAAAGCAGCTTGGAGGAAAGCTCAAAGAAAATCTACGTGGCGCAATCCAATCCACTCCTGTCAAATCATCCACCCCATCATCATACCTCATTCATTCCGTATGATGGGAGGCCCAGACCAAACCACAACAGTCAACAGTCGGAAATAAGGTCAAAAATCGAACAAGACGAGAGCAGGCACAGGACGGAAATGAAATTCAACAAAAAAAAAGAAAAAATGGAAAAGATAATAATATACGAATATACAAGGGAAAGACCACCATATTCAGTGAAATTCTCGAGATCGAAAGCAACAAAAAAAGAACGGAGGCAAACACTATTTTCTTGTGTTGTGAAGCGTACACAATCCAATATTGGTTAGAAAATGGTAAATATGTCAACGATATCGTAGGTTAGTTTTTTTTCCCGTGCTTTTCTTTTTTAAGTTTGTGTCCTTTTTGCCGTTACAAATATTATATATAATATATATAATGTATTTGCTATGCGAGACGAATTTCATCTGATCGAACAAATCGTTATGCGATACTATGGGAGAAATTTGCGGGTCACCAAATCGTGATAGCGACGAGGAACAAAATCACGATGTCAATCTTATGAAAACGAATTGAGACGAGAAAATTGTCAATTGGATCCATTTTATAACAGAAAAACCAAGGCAAACGTAAGACATTTCGTTATAAAGACGGCATTTCACCGGTATTTCTCATCGAGACTTGATTTCAAAGCTGTTTGACTCGATTTTCAAGTTATTTAACCTAAATTTTATTTGAAATCAAGTTAAATTATTAATGTATAAATATATAATTATATATTATATATATAATATTGGATTGGCAAGAAAGTTCTTGCGGTTTACACTAGTAGTTAGCGTTATGTTTATTTCGTTATTCTTTTGTCAATGTTAGAATTTTTTTTCTTTTAAGATTTGGTAGTCGATATCTTCAGGTAGTTATATAAACTAATTTCGTGTAATTTTGTTTACAACTTTCAGTTTACGGTCAGTTTTAACATGGAGTGAAAAAAATAAGCCATTTCGACACATTTTACTTTTTTATTTTCATAAAGGCAAGAAAGCGGCTGATCGTTTTCGATTAACCTTATTGTATAAGATCCATTTTTCATCGCCAGTGATAGTTCGTTTCAAAAAAAAAGATTGATTGTATTACGTTAGATGTCTTATATGCTTTTCAATTGTTGTGTCTGATACATTTAACTGTTTTGCAATTATTTGCACAGCTATGTAACGATTCGATTCAATTATCGCTCTCATTTTGTCGACCAAAACGTTGTTCATCTTTCAGTGAGAAATCTCCAGAACGAAAATTTTTAAACCAACAATTGTGTTCTGTTAAACAATCAACACAAAACTTTACATATCTCTGCGTGAGGCTCAGCCGCTTTCTTGCCTTTACAAAAATAAAAAAGTAAAATGTGTCGAAATTGCTTATTTTTTCACTCCATGTTAAAACTGATCATACATTGAAAGTTGTAAACAAAATTAGTTTATATAACTACCTGAAAATATCGACTACCAAATCTTAAAAGAAAAAAAATCTAACATTGACAAAAGAATAACGAAATAAACATAACACTAACTACTAGTGTAAATCCTAAGAACTTTCTTGCCAAGCCAATATTATATATTTTATATAAATATATATATATATAATAAATATAATGTGCGTGTGCGACTTACACTCTCTTTTACTGTGCTGATTTTCTTATTTCAATAAAATCGTCAATTATTTTTATCAATTACCATAAAAAATATTGCTCTAAAAGTATTAAATATACAAGATTGTCGTTTTAAATTCACACTATTTCATTAATTCATGTCGTAACTTGAATTGTTAGTAAGTTTTTGTCATATATACCACATCAAATTTTCTTCTGCTGACTTACTCGCACATACAAAACGCATTTCAAGTCCGGTAACTAATTTTATTTGTAAAATATGTTTAAAAATATTGTGAATGTGAGTGTGCGACTTACACTGTCTCTTACTGTGCTGATTTTCTTATTACAATAAAATTGTATAGTATTTTTATAAATTATCATAAAAACTTTCGCTTTAAAAGTATAAAATATAAAAGATTGCTGTTTTAAATTCACACTATCTCATTAATTCATGTCGTAACTTGAATTGTTAGTAAGTTTTTGTCATATATACCACATCAAATTTTCTTCTGCTGACTTACTCGCACATACAAAACGCATTTCAAGTTTGGTAACTAATTTTATTAGTAAAATATCTTTAAACATATTGTGAATGTGAGTGTGAGACTTACACTCTCTCTTACTGTGCTGATTTTCTTATTTCAATAAAATCGTCAATTATTTTTATCAATTACCATAAAAACTATTGCTTTAAAAGGATTAAATATAAAAGATTGTTGTTTTAAATTCACACTATCTCATTAATTCATATCGTAACTTGAATTGTTAGTAAGTTTTTGTCATATATACCACATCACATTTCCTTCTGCTGACTTACTCGCACGTACAAAACGCATTTCAAGTTTAGTAACTAATTTTATTAGTAAAATATCTTTAAACATATTGTGATTGTGAGTGTTTTACTTATACTCTCTCTTACTGTGCTGATTTTCTTATTACAATAAAATCGTATAGTATTTTTATAAATTATCATAAAAACTTTCGCTTTAAAAGTATAAAATATAAAAGATTGTTGTTTTAAATTCACACTATCTCATTAATTCATGTCTAAACTTAAAATAAAGTTTTCTTCTGCTGGCTTACTCGTACATACAAAATGCATTTCAAGCCCGGTCACTTATTTTATATGTGTAAAAACTATGCCTTTGTAAGAAAAAAATAGACTTACACTTTCGCCCACACCGCTGACATTTAAATAACTAAAAATTCAATCTTACAAAAAAAGTTTGTATCAAAACTATTAGAATTCAATTAGTACAGATTTGCGATTTTTAATTTTTCTTTAACCTGATATCCCTTTTGAACTAAGCCTAAAGAAACTAATTACGAAATAAGAATATTTTCCCCGAAAATTTCGTTTAAACATTATCCCAGTTAAAGTTAACATTCAATTAGAACATTGTCGGAATTGGCAGCTTGATATCCAAAAGCTTTTCGGGCGCATATTAAACGGGATGACGTGCAATTATTACATTTGAACACAACGCCAATTTGCCTCCATCAAGTCTCATTTCGTCACGGTCGAAATGCAAAAGCTCACCGGGCCAAAAACACGGCCATATATATAAAGTGTTGGTGTTGAGGCAATGTGTGCACCCGCGCAAAATTGTACTCTATTCGACGTGCAGTGCAGTGGGTTGGAAATAGTCGAGGGGTTCTGTGTCGACGCAACGACGATGCCATCTATACGAATGATATAATTTAAATTAACATTATATTTGTGTATGAAATCAACGAGATAAAACATCAATTTCGAATGAAATTCGTTCGAATAAATCAACCCCTACGTTAAAAAAAAAATTAACCAGAAAAAATCAATGTACCACATGTTTGGGTTGAAAGAATTTTTTTTTTTTTTAAGAAAATCTCCGACGTACACAAGGAAAAATCGTACAAAAAGAAAATTTCAATATAATATTACCACATATGTTTGGATTCTTTCTCTCGAAAGTGGATATTTACATAACCCTTGTCGTAGAATTTTTCATGACGTTTGAAATTTCAAACGAAGAAATTCTACACACACACACACACACATATATACACAGAGATTCGATCCCGGTTGCATTACAGAAAGATATAGTTGAGATTGTAAGCGCCGAACAGAGACACAACGTCTTGGATATGTACCATATAAAAATCGTGTTGGCTTTGTGCGAATTCAAACCCGTTTGTGCATGTGTAAGGGATGGAAAAATAAGGGGTGAGATGTTCGTCTTGTATAGACATAAAGTAAAATCAAAATACTAGAGCATCGGTAAAGCAAAAAATAGGAAAAGATGGTCCGTTACCAGAACCACTGGTATAAGACTCGATGATGGCAGTGTATGAAGAATTCACACATTTCAAAGACAATATAATCCGGTGGAAGAAGCTGAAAGCAAAATCGGAATAACAAACACAGACTTCTGTTGAAATCAAATACGGTCTCATCCCCCTCCCCCGTGGCACAGCAGATGCCCCACGGACATATACACCCTTATTCATTCTTAATATTCCTTTGCAACATGACCACCACCACCGACATGTCTTCGCATTCGTATGGACTTGCTATCAGCTAGTAATATGACATGATATGCGCTCAACAAACACCGCGTTTACGTTCTATAGGGTATACACCGTACAACCCTCGGTATTATATATTGGTTATTGATATCTATATATATATATATATATATATCTACTGTTTGAAGACATATGACATCGTCATCACTCGCTCAAGTCGTTCGTCAGAGACAAAACCCAAGTCGAAAGAACATAAAATAAAAACGAAAGATTGTCATTCAAACGATGGACAAACACACACACACACACACACACATATATATATATCGAAATAAAATATTTATGTTTCATAAAAAAACCGAGCTTTTTTTATTGAAAAAAAATCCAGCTTTCCAAATGTCTTCTTCGAGATCTTAGCGTTAAATTACACTTTTATAATATTTAATTTTTGAAGTTATACTTATACTTCTTTAGGCACGTTATGAAAAAATGATGAGAGTGAAATTTTAAGATGCGCGCGAATCTTGAGACAAAAATTAACAAAATGAAGTTAGTCGCAAAACCATTGGGTCTCCTGGCGCGCGTAATTTGCATTTTTGTTGTATTTATTTTCTAATTTATTTATTTTTATATTTAAATTAAACATAATTATATATACACTGCCGGCCAAAAGTTTGAGACCAGTTGTAATATATTTATGCTATCACTTATTGTATTCAAAGTTTCGGTAATAAAATAAAAATTGTTGTCCATACATATTTTTAAATTACTGATGAACATCTAAAGAGACTTTTGTAGGTATGTTTCTCAGGTACAAATAGAATTAATGGGTTCTGTTTAAAAACATCCAAGACCGCAGGGTGTCTGGCCAGTGGAAGGGTCATCATTATATTTAAAGTAGCTCCGTATTAATTGTTCTTTAATTCTATTCTTCTTTAATTTTGCACTGGCTATTCTTTGTTATTATTTAGACTTTCTAAAACAGGTTATTTAAAATTTTTTTTTTAAGTTATGTACCATTTTGTACGAATAATTTAATTTAGTCTTAACTTGGGGTTTCTATAGTTAAAACGTTTTAAAAATGGGAAAAGTACGAGAAATAAATATCGAAACTCGATCTGCCATTGTTACTTTACATAATGAAGGCAAATCCGAACGTGAAATTGCGTCTCAACTTAAACTTTCGAAGACTTGTATTCATCGCACAATTATTCGGTTTAAGGAAACGGGTAGTTTTCAAGATTTTCCACGTTCAGGAAGACCGAGAGCTACTACTTCTAGTGAGGACCAGTTTATCGTTATTACCAGCAAAAGGAATAGACGCTTAACAGCACCAAAAATTCGTGCTGAAGTGAACAAATCTTTATATAAACCAGTTTCGCTTACCACAGTGAAAAGAGGGTTGAGGAACGCTAAACTGTTTGGTCGTGTTGCCGTTCGGAAACCTTTACTAAGGCCGCAAAATAAGAAAAAAAGGATGCAGTGGGCCCTATTCCATCGAAATTGGACAGAAGATGATTTTAAAAAAGTTCTTTGGACTGATGAGTCAAAATTCCAAGTATTTGGCTCAAATCGACGAATTTACGTTCGGCGTAGCACCGAAGAAAAGATGTTACCAGATTGTGTAGTGCCAACTGTTAAGCACGGTGGTGGTTCAATAATGGTCTGGGGTTGTTTCTCAGGCCATGGAATTGGAAATTTGGTTAAAATTGATGGAATTTTGAAGAAAGAGGAATATAAAACAATTCTCGAAAAAAATGCTGTACCATCAGGCTTAAGTTTAATTGGCAATGGGTTCATTTTCCAGCAAGATAACGATCCAAAGCATACTTCCAAGCTATGTAAAAATTATTTATTACAAAAAGAAGCAGAAGGAGTTTTAAAAATCATGAAATGGCCACCCCAAAGTCCGGATCTCAATCCAATCGAGCTTTTGTGGGACGAGCTTGATAGGAATGTCCGAGAGGAGTGTCCCTCTTCACTTGCAGACTTGTGGAGACTACTACAAGAAAGCTGGAACAAAATTTCTCAAGAAACCATAAATAAATTAATAAGTAGAATGCCGAGGCTAGTAGAAAAAGTAATAAAGTGCAAGGGAGGATTTTTTGATGAAAAAACAGTTTGAGTAATTAGTTCATTTTTTTTAATAGAATAATTTTTTATGTTTATTTTCTATACTAAGTATGTTTAAAGGTTATAACTATAATATTAATAAACATTTTTACTGTATTTGTCTTTGAATTTTTAAAAATATTTCCTTTTTTTGGCTTAAATCTATATGGTCTCAAACTTTTGGCCGGCAGTGTACAAATGACACATTTAATTAATAAATAAGTTATTACTTTTCTCAAATTTTGCAGTAGCTGTTATACTATTTGAAATTTAATGATGAAAATGACGTCTGCATTCCATGCATATTCTTAGTTATCACTAAATCTGAGATTCTGAAATGGTTCAACCATCTTAGAATAATAATCTAGTAACACAAGATATGAATAAGATTAAGACATTTATTTTGACAAGTAGCTACTTACTTTATTTCGCAATTGCTATGAAGCTTCGTTTTCATGACATGCATGAATTGTTAACCAGAAAAATGATCCTGACAAATTTTATAAACGCCTGTCAGCTTTCTTTGGATATTATTTATTGATACAAATTAAAATATTATTCTCTTAATTTTATTTTTAATAATTATATCTTTAAATATAAATATTATTATTATTAAATATTACATTACTGTTTTTTAAAATTGAATATTTGAATGCAATTAATAAAAAATAATTTTTAATGATACCAAAGAAGTATAACTTCTCACGCGCGTACATAAGTACACGCAACCACTTTTTTTATATTTATAATTTACCAATACCTGTTCAGTTTGTATTACTTTCTTATCTAGACTAAATAAGCATTTACCACCAAATTTAAAACATAAAAGCTTATGTTAAATATTATCCTTAGTAAGACATTAATCGTGACTGAATGCTGAAATCACCAATTGTAATGACATACAGCAAATAATCTCTGACAACAATCATATCGAATCCTTACTAATATTATAAACGTGAAAGTTTGTATGGATGTTTGTTGCTCTTTCACTCAAAAAGTATTGAATGAATCTTGATGAAATTTGGCATAAATATAGATTATAATCCAGCGTAACATATACGAGTAGTATACTTTTTATCCAGAAAAAAATGTACGGTTCCCGTGGGATAGATATTTTTTGTTTTTTTGCAGAGCAAAAGATAAACTTACTTTTTACAATGTGGTTATTTAGGGGTCAGAGAATGATATAAGTTACTTCTTATACCGGAATAATGAACGGTTCCCATGAGATAGTAAAACAAGTATGTATTCTATAGAAAGCGAGTATTTAAAAGCAGTTTCGTTAAAGTTCACCAAATAGAGTCTAGAAAAAATCAAATTTTCGTCGAATTTTTCGAATATATACAAAACTATCTCCCCTAAAAAGATTTTTCAAAATTCAAATTACATTCGAAGTTATAGTGCCGTTTTAGTGTCGTAGCAACTAGACCGATGGAGACTTAACGTAAAACTTTAAACGCGTTTTTCTCAAAATGACTTTTTCGATGCGGTAGCCCTAATATCTCAAGTTCTAATCAGCCGATTTACTTGAAATTTGGCATGAATGTTCTTTAAATATCTCTCTATCGCATGAACCAACAAAAAATAAAAATTTTAAATTTGTAATATTTTTTAAAAATTCGACAAAGTTAAAAAATGAGTGAAAAAATCGACCTTTATTTTTGAGTAGCCGCCATTTTATGAAAAAAATGTTTTTTCCATTTTTGCAGGTTCATGAGATAGTGCCATTTGTACTCGTCAAGAATCCATCATTGTTTAATTTTTCAAATGACCACAAGGATAGAAATCATGGCGACGGGGACACGGCCTTTTTTTCCCCCTCTACTTCAAAGACGCATAACTCAATGAAAATTTTTTTTTTGTTTTGAAATTAATTTTGTGTTTTCTCTAAATATAAATAAACAAACGATAAAAACATGGATACTAAAAACATCAAATGCTTACTTTTTATCAATTGCCAAAAAACGCTCGAAATTAAAAGTTTAAAAATAAAAAGTTTAAATTAAAAAATTGATTTCATTTTACTGGAAAATAAATATAAATTTCAATTTAACTCCCGATAAAATTAATAATGAAATTGTTAAAAATATTTGATTTTTTTCATTGTTCATTGTCGAAATTTCAAAATTTAACAATTACTTAACGAAACCAATTTTAATGAAGTTTTGTTAAAGATCCTGTAGGATAGCTACTAATCGAAGCTACTAAAAAAATATTTTAAATAAAAAAAAATACAGTGTGTTTGGGACATGGACATTAAAAGGAAATGTTTTACAAAATTTTATGAAATTTTTTTTTTGTTGTAAAAGATGAAATTTAAAAACCAAAAACTTTGTAATTTAATTTTTTCACATAAATTTCGAGGTTATGTAAAAAAAGTGTTAACATATAAGTTGTACATTTAGTTATTATCTACAACTTTGCTTTTTAAAATTTTCCATAGGACCTGCAGTTTTGTCGGAAATCGAGATAAGCCGTTTCTACCTTTAAAAACCCCCCCTTTTCCACTTCCCCAACTCAGATCGACCGTAATTTATTTTTCCTTTCATTTTTGTTATATTCTCTTCTTTTTCCAATGGGTTTCATCCTACTATAATTTTTTTCACTTTTTACCATTCTCAAAGGCTAAAAGCACTGGTCTACCTTATTTAAACCATTTTTCCACTTTTCATAAGGTCAAAGAATATTCTTACCCCTTTCCAAAAGGACCTGAACAAATCAATATTCTTACCTGAAACAAAAAGAAAAATCAATTAAAATTAATTTTTGAAAATTCAAGTTTCAAAGTTCGTGGTCAAAGAGGACTTGTGCTCGATTGCCAAGTCCCTGGACAATCTGGAGCACAGCTGCCTGTGTGTGTGTGTGCAGTGCAAGAATGTATGATGAGGCCGCCCGGAAGAAGTTTTTAGATTAGAGCTTTGGCGTGCCCCACGAGATCTCACATTGCATACATAAAAATTTAATACCAAAAACTTGGTGATTTGAAATTTTCACATACATTTTGAGGTTATATGAAATAAGTGTTAGGTCAAAAGTTGTAGATCTTCTTATTATCTACAACTTTGCTATTTAACTTTTTTTTCCATAGGACTTGTAGTTTTGTTGGAAATCGAGATATACCGTTTCTAACCTTAAAAACACCCCCCTTTTCCACTTCCCCATCACAAATCGACCGTAATTTATTTTTCCTTTCATTTTTGTTATATTCTTTTCCTTTTCCAATGGGTTTCATCTTACTATAATTTTTTTTGTATTCAAAAATTATATTTTAGTCATTTCAACACCATTTCAATTTATATTTTTCAGAACCAATGTGAACTTTTGAGCAAAGCATTTTGTCGGGTTAACGAGAAGTGTACCTACAGGTGCGTGAGTCAATATTTAAACGGCCCAAAACCATGGGGGTAAATGCGAGGTTCAAAAAGGGAAAAGTAAAATATCATTATGAATTATGTGCTTGCATCTCTCTATAAACGTATACAAAGGGATTAAATTGTTAAATTAAATGATACTTGATTTTAGGGTTGTTGCCTTTGAACAATATTTATGCCCGTTAATTTCTCTTTGACAAAGGGCAGCTCCTTGCAATTTTAACATTTACTTTTTTTCCTATATATAAAAACGTAAAGTTCTAGATATGGAAAATATGACGGGGGCCTCATTGAAAATTGATTGGCGACGAGCGCGGCAAAAATTTTTAGAATTTATGTTGCTCGAGTCTGCATTTGAAAAATGTATCGCTTATACAGAAACGGCTGCATGACTCAAAACAAGAAAACAGTTTTCCTGTTATTTATGCATTAGCCGTTTCATTCTCAATATTTATACCCTCTTATGTTATATATTTAGTGAATACGATATGAGTTTGAGTATTGTCTGCAAATCCTTTCAACCTGTTCGTCTAACTGAGTTAAAAATATTATCACATCTTGTACAAGCACTAAATTACGATAATTTTTTACCTCTCGCCAAAGACGAGCGAATAACGTTAACGATTTTTCTTGGTCTTGATCTTGGACCACGTCCAAATAGACTCCACATTTTTATGGTCGCAAAAGTTCACAGCCTTTATAGTCTAAGAGCTAGTAACGTTTTCGAGAGAGAATTTGAGGTCGGCCAGTTTTTATATATGTTATCTCTTGCACTATCCCGGACATCATACGGGCTGTCTGGCTGTCGGGAAGGGTTACGTTTATAAGTGCACATCGCACCTGTACAGGTAAAATATTGAAATTTTCAGAAAAAAGAAAAATTTTCAGATGAAATTTGTAGAAAATAACATTTTACATAAAAAAATGTCCGGTGACTAATTTTCGTGAAGTAGCTAGTTTGCCCGCTACAAGCTTGGAAAGGCTGACTCGACGTGACGTCATTTGAGTGGCCGACCGTTCAGAGATACAGCCGTTGTGCCGACATATGTATATACAATAGCTGGAGAGCCCAAGCGGGGATTTCGGGATTTACTAAAGCGCGGCAGATTAATATACAGGGTGATACTTTGTACCCAGTTAAGTACTTCCCACAAATATTAGCCCCATATAGATGGCCGCCCGTCAAGGATAAAAGATCAGATTAGTAAAAAAAAATTGATCATCTGATTTTCTCGAGCGCGTCAGATTAAGATAGGGTGAGTTAGTTACATGCTAAAATGTATATATTTCTCTAATCTGACAATTTGAGAGTAACGTAAAAAAGGGAGAGGGGTACAAAGTTGTAAAAAAAAACGTCATCTCGACATTCTCGAGCGTGGCTCAATTTTTTTTTATTTTGAAGGGAATAAATCAAGGATTACGAAAAATATATAATCTGACGATTTCCATAAGTCGAAATAACAAAAAATCATCGATAAAGTTTAATGCGTGCAGCTGCGTGATGCATATATTCGAATTTTCCCAGGAAAAAGTTTCAAATAAAAGTTGTAGCCATTAATGAGTCTAAGAACCATAGTAAGTTTAAAGCAAATCGTTGAAGCCGATTTCGAAAAAAATTGAAAAAGTTCAAAAGCTCCTAGAATATAGTAGAGCTCATATTATATCTTGTTTTGCCGCGAAGCTTTTGGCTGAAATCGGTTAACCAAAAGCTCTACTATATTCTAGGAGCTTTTGAACTTTTTCAATTTTTTTCGAAAACGGCTCCAACGATTTGCTTTAAACTTACTATAGTTCTTAGACTCATTAGTGGCTACAACTTTTATTTGAAACTTTTTCCTGGGAAAATTTTAATATAGGTTGTATGCAGATATACAAAAAAATTTTTTAGAATTATTTTCAGAATAGGTGAATCCCTCCTGATAATCGTCAGATTATGAGACAGCATGTCTAAGGCATAAAGATGAACCATATATATTTTAATCTGACGCGCTTGAGTATTTTAAAATGGCGATTTTTTTTGCACATTCTAATAATGGCAGCGCGTTTGCGTCACATTCAAATCGTCAGAGGTTTGTCTTAGGTTCACTTAACATCCCCTTAGAAAATCTGACGCGCTCGATTAAATTTTTTTTTCTTCATTTTCAACCCTTACGTACGACCACCCCCATCATGGAAACAATCAGATTATCATATGTACATTTTTAAAAATACGTAGGACATGGATGGTATCAATATCTGACGCGCTCGAGTATGTCCATGTAACAGTTTTTTTTTTAATTTTTGAAAATCTACAGGGTGCGCCATCTAGACAGGACTTATTGAAATGTTGAATAACTCCGCCATTTTTCAGCCGATTTTGGAAAATGAACAAGATTCATTTAGGGTATACAATGCCATTTATTGACAATTCACTCAGAATACAATATCGATCAAATGACCGCCTCCATTAGACACACAAAAAGCGGCCCTTTTTTGGGCATTTTTCATTGTATTTGACAACATTTCGGGCGTAATAGCAGCAATTTCCGCTTTAATATTAGCTTTTAGTTCTTCAATAGTCTTTGGTTTGCTGGCATACACCTTACTCTTCAAATAGCCCCACAGGAAAAAGTCTGGCGCCGTCAAATCCGGCGAACGAGGAGGCCACTCCAAATCACCCTTTTTTGACACAACGCGTCCCGGGAACTTGCTCTGCAAAAACTTCATAGTAGCAACTGCGGTGTGACAAGGTGCGCCGTCTTGTTGAAAATAGAAGTTTGTTAGACGGTGTTTCCGCATTTCCGGACAAACAAAGTGCGCCAACATCCAACGATAGCGTGCACCGTCGACGGTTTCTCCAACTTTGAAAAAAAATGGTCCAATAATCGTTTTCGAGCACACTCCGGCCCAAACAGTAACTCTTTGGTCGTGCAATGGTGTTTCGTGAATGATGTGTGGGTTTTCTGTTCCCCAAATTCGACAGTTTTGTTTATTGACCCCGCCAGAGAGCGTAAAATGAGCTTCGTCCGTCATCAAAATTTGGTCCCAAAAATCAGGCTCGGCATCGATCTTTCTTGCGATCGTATTCCCATATTCGAGGCGACGCGGCTTGTCCGTTTCCAACAATCTTTGGGTTAGTTGCACTTTGTATGGAAAAAGATGGAGATCATCCTTCAAAATTCTTCTTAAAGTGGTTCCACTCACATTCAGCGCCTGAGAACGACGCCGATACGACACACTTGGATTTTCGGCAACACTCTCTCTCACCGCTTCAACAACTTCATTGGAGCGTCGCGGACGCGGTCGAATGGGTCGCGGGCGAGTAGCTACAGACCCGTGTTCAAAGAAATTTTTCGCCAAAGTACGAATTGTCTTGGCGGAAGGCGCCGAATGTCTCCCATATTTCTTACGATACGCACGCACAGTTTTCACAGTTGAACGATTGTTTTCAATGTACAGCGCTACAATTTCAGCCCGTTTTTTTGGCGTAAACCGATCCATGACTATAATGGCATAGACTGACGTTTCAGAATCTTGTTCATTTTCCAAAATCGGCTGAAAAATGGCGGAGTTATTCATTATTTCAATAGGCCCTGTCTAGATGGCGCACCCTGTATAGACGCACCCCCCCACCCCCGCTGAAAAGGTATATATTATATGAAATTTTTTTCTTTTTATTATCTAAGCTTCGCAACCCAATAGGTCACGATGACGCTTGAATATATCCCGATTTAGCATCGTGGTCTCCCCTACTACAATGAGCTTTACAAGCTTGTAGCGGGCAAACTAGCAACTTTACGAAAATTGGCCACTGGACATTTTTTAAATAAAATGTTATTTTCTACAAATTTCATCTGAAACATTTTCTTTTTTTCTGAAAATTTCAATATTTTATCACTAATAAACGCAACCCCTCCCGACAGCCAGACAGCCCGTATGATGTCCGGGATAGTGCGAGAGATAACATATATAAAAACTGGCCGACCTAAAATTACTTTTTTTTTCGACGTCGCTAGCTCTCGTACTATTAGGTTTCACATACATACTCTATCTCTAGGTAGGTCTAGAGGTCTCATCTTCCCATTTCTTACAATGTTAATACAAATTGGTGGTTCAAATCGAGTACAGACGAGCACAATGTAACAGAAACTTGATACAAAATAATCGAGACATTAAATTCCCATTTCGTCTATTTCGACAATTTCATTTCAGACGAAATTGTTATTAAGTTAGAGGAAATGTGGATGTGAGTGTAAAAACGGATTGACGTTGAAGGGATTGAATGATAAAGGGGTTGGGTGTGGTGGTGCTGAACAGATAGAACATATAGTGCATGTTTATTACCCCCTCATCAAATTATTTCACTATCGTGCACCGAGAGCAAACCGCAGCAAGAAATTTAGGGGTTACAATTAAGTATTTGATTGTAACAGACTTTGAACACAACATGAGGGATGATAAAGCGGCGAGTGTTCACTCTGAAAAGGTACGATAAGGGTTTGACTCTTATTTATAATATAGCACATTGCGATAGAGATACGACAACGAACCACGCGGGTTCTTGCCGAAAATTACGCTCTAAATTCACCACATTATTATTATTCCTACAATATTATCAATCTCATAACACATGACATGAAAAGAAATCCTTATCGGTTCATATTAAACTCGACGGAATCAAAATTTGTGGTTCTATCATCCTTACAGTGACGGCTTCTATAATTCCATTAAGTATCAAAAAGGTGACCGTCGCTATTTGAGCTATGAAATGAAAGAACCTCGGTCATTTAACGATATCGTTTCGGTTTGGTCAAACCTTTATTGTATGAAATTAATCTCGATTCCATAACCTAGAATGTAGCCAATAGTAAAATTAACCCCTGATATCAACCCCTAGTTCTCAATATTGGCAATGTGAGATTCGTTCATAATTAAAATTAATTTTCTCACTAATAATTTACAGCAGACTTTTGGTCTGTTATTCTGTCAGTAATGGGATCGAGAACAAGGAACGAGGGTGAAGCATGTGTCGGTTTTAATCCTCTAAGGATAATTTGGATAAAATTTAGATTATAATGATCACTGGTTAAGTTATAAAGATCGAGGGAAAATGTTTTTGAAAGTTGACGTATTTAAGGAGAAAATTTACAGTTTAAAAGATCAACGATGTTAAATTTGCTTAAGACTTTTATTCCCTTTTTTATTTGGACAAAAAAAATTGGGCAAGTCTTAAACGGACTCACGCATATGTAAGCTATTAGAGGTCTCAACGAGAACTATGTGGGGATTCCTGGAGGACCTGACAAATTACAACCGAGTCTAACTTGATTGGATACCACGGCAGTTGGGAGTTGAGGGCAATGAAGAAGCTGATGCTTGCGCAAGGGCGATAACCCCAATCGTAGGCCCGGAGCCTGGATTGAGAATCCCCAAATCTACCTTCAAAGGGGCGATGAAAAGTCGGCTGAGATAGCAGCAAAACAAATACTGGTAAGAAATTTCCGGCCAGAAGCTCAGTAAGAGAATGACGGGGAGAATTTGCTTCTCGCACACCGCTGAGGTTTTACGGTTGGCAAGGAACCAACCCAGGACTCAGGAGGTAAAGGAGATAGAGGTCACTAAGGGAGCAGAACAGGAGTACAAAAATCCTCAGGCAGTGTGGGGGGAACGAGACCTAACCTGGTTTTCTTAAAGCCCTCACAAAGTAGGGAAACTTGTGCATGGGATAAATAGTCTAGTTTAGTACAGGGACTGCATCTGATAGGCATAATGCTGAACCTGGAATACACAAGAATCCTTGTACAACAAGTATAGGGGTCACTAGGGGAGCAGAACAAGAGTACAAAAATCCTCAAGCTGCAGTGCGGGGGAACGAGACCTAACCTGGTTTTCTTAAAGCCCTCACAAAGTGGTGAAAATACGGATAATGTCGTAAACATAGGATAAATGACCCCGAGTTTAGAACAGAGACTGCGTCTGCTAGGTAGAGTTCTGAACCTGGAATAAGCAAGAATCCGTGTATAACAAGGATAGGAGACACGTCGTTAGCGGAGCAGAACAGAAGTACAAAAATTCTCAGGCTGCAGTGCGGGGGAAACGAGACGTAATCTGGTTTTCTGAAAGCCCTCACAAAGTGGTGACACCTGTATGGGATAAATGACGGTTCCAAGCGTTTTGATCCTCGGAGAAAATATCCTCAGACAAAATATCTTCAGACAAAAAGACCTTATAGAAAAACTGCAAATCGTATTTGAGCATAATTTTGATGTTAAAACATTTAGTTTTGTGTAAAACTTCGCGGTCCCAAGAAGTACACATTCAGTCAATGAATGAAAATCGGGTAAATGAACAATGACTAAAATTTCTTTTGTTGGGGGCTCCGCCAGGGGGACCCCCTGGATCTCTTTGGCATTAATTAACACAGTTTTTGCGGATTTAACACGGAAACATGGTAGTCAAGTCAGGGATCAAAACGCCTGGTACTTAAATGACGCCAAAACAGGGACAAATCCCACCAGAAGCTTAGTACAGGGACTGCTTCTGCTAGAGAAAATCATTAGGTTTGTTCCAATCGTCCTTCTGGCGATGTTCCAACATTGACCAACAGACAAAGAGCAAGACAACATTGACAAAAGTGAGTGAAGAACTGATTCAGCTTAGGCCGAGGGTCGACAAGGAAGTGCATAAGTATCGCCAAAATAGTGTAGATATAAGCGCTCGTCACGTCGTGCAACGGCGTAACGATGGCTGCTGGATAGAGCTGGATGTTCGTACGGAACGAACCTGCTGAAAAAACTCTTCACTCACTCTTATCTCTTGGTCAATGCTGGCTTGCTCTTGGTCTGTTGGTCGTGTCTGTGCATCGCCATAGATGGATAATTGGAACAAACCTCCTAAACAACAGGGATACATGAACAAAACAGGAGTACAATAAGATAACCAATTACCTGGTTTTCTGCTAAAAAAATTTCCGGGAAAAAAACGGACTCATATTTTGAAGGTCCTGATAAAAGCTTAAAATTTTACTGGCAAAAGTAACGCGAAAAATCAATTCCGGGACCACAGACAAGCCTTCATAAGAGTGCACCCACATGCATATACACAAAATTGGAAAACCCACCACTAATTAAACGTAAAAAATCGTAACGTTTAACAGGAATTCAATAACGGATGTAGCCCGAGTGAAACAGGAACTCCGTTCCCATCGCTCCGCACAAAGAAAATAATAACGAGCGCGAAAAAAAAATCGGAACAATAAACTCTTTACTGAAAATCAATTAACATTATTAAATTTCCCGCTGCGCGTTTTACGCGCGCTTTTTTTCCATCTTTGTTTCCACAGCTTTGTACCCCCCCCCCTCACACACATATTGTTCAACGTGTTGACTGCATAATTTATAAAAAATTTTCATCCAGGAAACACATTAAACATGTTCACTTTTTTCAAGTTGATAATAAGCCGGAATTTCCTTGATGGAACGATTATTAAATAAAGCGCCATTTTAATTGTTCGCAATGAATGCGTTTTTTTTTTTTCCCGTTGCGATCAATTATAATTTTATTTATTTACGATCGGCTCATAAAACATTTTGTGCTAATGTCTATGAAATAATTATGACGAAATTAGATTAGAGCACACAGTAAGCGTTCATCGGGCGCGTGATAACTCGAAGACGACGTGAAAATAAAAAGGGTGGCGCGAACGAACATTAAGGGAGATCTTCAAGACACGAGGCATATTCTGTTTATGATCGTCGTAAAATCTCTGAGAGAATAAATTAATAATATGTTACATAAACATCGTATCGTATCGTATCGTTACGTATCTATATATATATATATATATATATATATATATATATATATATATAACGTATTGTTATATCGTAACCTAACGTTCTTATTATTATTATGTTCGAATAAATTTCGTACTTGTTTGATTATACTTAAGGAGCACGAATCTCGTCGATCGGAGCTTATGCGTTATAATGCGTTCATTTCATCTCGTTTTCAACTCCTGCCCTCGTTTCATCCCCCTATACGCATTCAGCATAGATTGTAATTTATTAACGAAGCCATTAGCACAGTTTCGTAACATTGATGCGAATATTTGTGTAGCTATCGTGATATAAATATGGATCATTTAACTGAACAAGTTTCGGGCAAATGAATAAAAACTTTAGAATCCTCAAACGGACTTTCGTAACAACATTTTCATATCAAAATCAAAAAAAGGAAGATTTTAATAATCTAGGATTCTAGAACTAAATAATATGCTGCTTAAATTACCGGTAATTGTTGGGAAAAATGGGACTTAGTTTAAAAGTACCCAAGTATAAAGCAGATAATTTTATCGCCTTACAATTCTAGTCTAGAAATCTGAAAAAAATATTTTCAAATTATTTTATCAAATATTTTCAGGAATCGCTGTATAATTACCTACCATTGTACAGCCCCTGCAACTTGACCCGAAACTTTAAAAAAGTTTTTCTCAAAACTACTTTTTGACTTAATATCTCAAGTTCTAATTCACTGATTTACTTAAAATTAGTTCCTGATTTTTTTTTTCAAAAATGGCTCGAACGATTTTCTTTAAGCTCCCTATAGTTCTTAAACTCACCAACGCCTACCACTTGTATTTAAAACTTCTTTCTGGGAAAATTCAAAGTAGGATCATAACGAGGATTCTGGGGTTAACGGTAGAAGTTCGTGTATATAAAGAGGCTGTATTCATAAACTATACATAGCTCTGTTTATTTAGATATTTCAATATAATTTATCCGCAGAGAGGAGGTGGTCGAGGCGATTGAGAGAATGAAGAACGGAAAGGCAGCGGGACCAAGTCGAATAGCGGTGGAAGTTTGGAAGGCTCTGGAAAAAGACAGGGTAGATCTTTTGTGAGATTTTGTGTCGAAGGTGTACCAGGAGGAACGTATACCGGACAGTTGGAGGTAAAACCTGCTGGTACCCATATATAAAGACCAGGGAGACATCCAGGTCTGCAAAAACTATAGAAGACTAAAAATGATAAACACGTTCTTAAGATTTACGAATAAGTGATCGAGAAGATACCAAAATCGGGGGGGGGGGTTGGCTTTATTCCCGGTTGGTGCATTGTTGCGCTGTTTGTCCTGAGGGAGGTGATGGAAAAGTTCAACGAGAAGAAGAAGTAGCAACTGCATATGGTCTTTATAGAACCAAGCCCAAGAAAAGGCCGACAATACCGTTCCAAGAGTAAGTCTCTTGGATGTGTATGAGGAAGAAAGGCGGAGCGGAAAATTATGTGCGGATTGTACGGAATATATATCATCAGTCACACACCCGAATGAGAACAAGTGTGGGTGTGACGGACGGATTCCCAGTGACGATGGGTTTCCATCAGGAATCGACCCTGAGTCTGTACCTGTTCAAAGCCTATAACTTTTATTTAAAATTTTTTCCTGGGAAAATTCAAATGAGGGGCATAAGGAGGGTTCTGGGATTAAGAGTGGAAGTTCGTATATACAAAGAGGTTGTATGCGTATATACTATACATAGCTCTGTTTATTTAGATATTTCAATATAATTTATCCGCAGAGAGGAGGTGGTCGAGGCGATTGAGAGAATGAAGAACGGAAAGGCAGCGGGACCAAGTCGAATAGCGGTAGAAGTTTGGAAGGCTCTGGGAGAGAAAAGGATAGATCTTTTGTGAGATTTGGTGTCAAAGGTGTGCGTGGAAGAACGGATACTGGAGAGTTAGAGAGAAAGTCTGCTGATCCCGATATATAAAGAAAAGGGAGACATCCAGGACTACAAAAACTATAGAAGTCTAAAAATTATGTAACACGTTCTTAAGATCTATGAAAGAATGATCGAGAAAAAGATAATAGAAGAGACCAAAATCGGAGGTGAGCAGTTTGGCTTCATGGCTGGTAGATGCACAATAGATGCGCTGTTTATCCTAAAGGAGGTGATTAAAAAGTTCAGGAGGATAAAGCACCCGCTGTATATGGTTTTTATAGAACCAAGCCCAAGAAAAGGCCGACGATACCGTTTCAAGATTAACTCTCTTGGATGTGTATGAGGAAGAAAGGCGTAGCGGAAAAGTATGTGCGGATTGTACGGAATATGTATCATCAGTCACACACCCGAATGAGAACAAGTGTAGGTGGGACGGACGGATTCCCAGTGACGGTGGGTCTCCATCAGAGATCCACCCTGAGTCCGTACCTATTCAAGTCAGGGTCATTCAGCATCTTCTGGACCTCAAGGTTCGGGTGTACTCGTAAACGCTGTTGGTGCTTTCCGCATATTTCTTAAATTCTTCATCAATCGTGTTGATATTTAAATCTCTGTGTACGTCAGAGTTCCTAACCTATCGGAGTACATTAACAATGCCCCTGAGCACTTTATTTTGAAATGTTTGGAAGATTTTCTAGTTCGCACAGCCCCAAAGCTGGATGCCGTATGCCCAGATGGGTTTTAAAATTTGTAGCACTTTAATGTGTGTGCTCAGTTCTGCTTGTTTTCCAAGCAGCCAGTGTATCCTTCTGTACTTCATTTCAAGTTCCCACTTCTTGACCTTTACGTGTTCCTTCTAACGTAATTTAGTGTCCAGCGTTAGTCCCAAGTATTAGTTTCTTTAAGGAACACGTTGCAAGTATACGTGGATATGTTGACACCTTCTATAAGTAAAGTTGGAGTGAACTGACTTGGTTTCGTTAAGCTTTATCCTCCACTTTTTAGTGCAGTGGTCTACCTTGTTTAAAGCCCTCTGCAAAGCACCTGTTGACTCCTCTATAAGTACCTCCTAATGATATCATTGCAAAGTCGTCTGTTAAAGTTCCCATGCCAACTGCTTTTGTCTGGGGAATAACTCTGGTGTATAGAAGGTAGAGAACATGCTCAAGAACGCTCCCTTGCGGAACGCCAGCGGCAATACTCTGAAGTATGGTGAGAAGTGAAAAAAGTTGGTTGCCAACTAAGTTTTTAGCTATCCTATCTAGTTTCCTCGACTCATTAAACGCATTTCCACCATTTTAATTACTGCATTTTCCAGTTTGACTTTTTTGTGTTTGTTTCATTTAATGATGAAACATAGAGCTTTGAGACACTGCGCTATTATTCACAAACTAAGCGGATTTTAGCTTCAATATGTTTCATTTATGATCTATATAACGATTTTCTTACAGAAACAAATAAATTTTAATAAGCATATTTACGGAGAACGAAGCAAATATCTTACATTTCCAAGAGAGAGAGAGAAAAGGCCCGAAGCATATAAACAAACAACAAACAAACAAACACAATAATCTCAAATTTATGCAACATGAAAATAAATTCAAGTCCCTATACATACTGGCATGCATTTGTGAAAATGGAACAAAATATAAGACCATATCGATGCATTTCACATTTTTAAAGAGGTAATTCTCATGAAATCTCGAAATTACCTATCAATAAATTAATGAAAAATATTTAAATTAATTAATCTTCATTTGCTCTTAAATTTGTACTATTTATCTTACTAGAAGTGAAAAATATCGTGGTCCCCCAAATAAATGAGTTTTGACGATTTAAATGTGAGGGAATGATGACTGAGGTGAGGAAATGGTGATTATATTTATCTTTCATATGAAATCGTATTATTTATTTTTTAAATATATTTTGAATTCTACTAGGTTATATTAACTTACAAATTAAAAAGTTTCTGTAAGCAAAGATGTACGAAAACCGAGTCGATCTAGTCTGAAAGTCATTACCTCATAACACATCATCCCCTCACTTTTAATCAAAATGAGGAAATGACGGTGAAGGAATGACAAAAGTGGTTCCCTCTGTTTGGGAGCCTCAGCCGCTTTCTTGCCTTTATGAAAATAAAAAATAAAAGCCTCTTATCGAAAATGGATAATCTGCACTCCACGTTAAAACTGACCGTAAACAGAAAGTTGTCAACAAAATTACACGAAATTGGTTTCTATAGCAACCTACAGGTATCAATTACCAAAAAATTGAAAAAAGAATAACGAAACAAACATAACGCTTACTACTAGTCCTGACCGAAATTACTTTTTTGCCAACCCAATAATTATTAGAAATTTTTTTTTTACAAGAAGGGCCTGAAAAATGAGGGTATCAAAAGGTCAAGAACCTACAGTAGTATCAAAAATGTTCACCGATATTCGATACTAGTATACGAGTCGATCTAGTCTGAAAGTCATTACCTCATAACTCATCATCCCCTCACTTTTAATCAAAATGAGAAAATTACGGTGAAGGAATGAAAAAACATATCATAACCCAAAAAAATCTCGCAACATAACCGTTCGTTACCAGCTAGCTTTTTGCTCCGCTTTCTAACCTCTAAAAACATACTTTTGTACGTCATCGAAATATTATAATTATATTTTTTATTCTTCACTGTGAGGGAATGATTGAATAAAATGTAATCTTTAAAATATTGCAATGAAATCTTATTCCAACAATTACTCTAACAAACTTGAAGTCAATTTGCCATTCCGAACAAGTAACCGTACTACCAACTGTCAAAAACTAATGAGAATGTTACCAAAGTCCTCAAAAATATATCTACTTATCGATGGTTGGTAATGCTGTGAGGGAATGCTTATTTTTCATGGGACAAGTGTGTAGTTAGCATTAGACAAGTTGTTGATGACTTATAATCCTAAATTCAGAGAAATTTTGAAAATTTGTTGTATTTAAAATAGACAAGTCATAGTTACAAACGGATTTTTTAAGAACTTCTCAATAAAAACTTGAGACAATGTTCTAATCTGGAATTTGGGACATAGTGAGGGAATGATTTTCAGAGTACTACATATTTATTATTCCTCACAAATTGCACGTACAATCCCAAAGTTATTACCAACATTTTTAGCCTTGATGATGTTCTTTCGAAAAAAACATCTTAAGTCAGTTAGGTTTATTCTAAAAACTGCTAGGACAGAAATTTTGAGATTTCATGAGAATTACAATATTTAATCTTTAGATTAAATATTGAAAAGTTGAAAATGTCCTCTTTGTTGCACTCAATGCAAAAACCAACATTATTGTTACAGATCCATTAATCAACACATTTATAACTTGATTATCAACATTTATAAAAATTCATTTTTCGTTAACCGAGAAAAGCGTCAGACTTTTAAATTAATGGATCACGAACTTTTGCAGACAGTGCAAAAATGGAGGACACGAGAAAAATGATTTGCACCTCATTCTTAACAACGATTCTTCCGCTCATCTCGCATCATTTTATTCGTTTAGACTTTGGAGATTGTTCATTTGAAAATTTTATGTAGGTGTGTGTGTGTGTGTGTGTGTTAAATGAGTGGTTGGTTAGTGAGACTCGGCTATAGCAATATGTACATCAGGAAACGGAAATGAAGCAGCTTTAATTTCCTCCAAAAGCTCGCAAAAGCTTGTCGCGTGCACTACGCACGCGTCGTAAATTGCAACACCTGAACATTAAGCTATTGTTTACGTAAACAAAACAACCGCTCATTCTGAACTAGTAAAAACTTTTTTATTGAAAATTAATTTCTCTTTTTAGTCTTGGTAAAATTAAATTTAATTGTGCAAATATGGGTCGAACGGAGGCTACGTTTCCTGGGGTCTCCTGAGCCTTGTCTGCGCTTTTTTTTTCCGTCCCAGTCCCGGTTTGTCGACGACACGACAATATTAAATGACTATCATTTTCATAATTATGCCATAAACATTAGACTCACTCACTCAAATAAGGGTGGCTCTTTTTTTTTTTCTCAGCGAGACAAAATTCCCCAAGTATTTTATATTTTCGAGGTAGAAAAAAAAATTTACGTGTGTTTGTTTCCCTTGAATTTTTTTTTTTTTACTTTTTATATATGGGGATGAGTCGTTAGTGTTATATATAAATGGATGGAATAAGAGTGGCAGGGTTGAAATATGAGAGGGCGTATGTATGGATATATGACAGCGAAAATAGGTCAAATGGTTCAAGTCGTTTGATGTATTCACATCGTTAAAAATGGACGTAAAAAGAAATGAACAGAAAATATAGGGGCACACACATTATATGTTGTTTCTCCATCACGCTGTTTCATCCCCCACCTACCCGATAAGCAACTTACATCGCATATATATTATAGCAGTCGAGATCCATAAAACTTTTATGGATGGTCGTTATAATCGATAGTGTTTAACGTAAATATGGCATTAAAGCCAAACTCTCCGGTCGAGAAACGACGAAAATATAAGAAAAATCAAAGTTTTACGAAAAGCTATTTTATATATAAGTAGAGAACACCACAATGACTTACGTGGTAATCACGTCTTCAATAAGAACCTTGACGGAAATGCACTTACCTAGAACAGAAAAAAGAAGCTTTAGTATACAAAGAACTTAAAATATTAACATTTCTCTTATAAAATCTTCAGTTAAATAAGTGGAAAGCCACGTCATTATTTACAACAGTAGTTAAGGTTATGTTTTTTTCGTTATTCTTTTGTCAATGCTAGAATTATCGTGTAATTTTGTTTACAACTTTCAGTTTACGGTCAGTTTTAACATGGAGTGCCAAAATAAGCATTTTCAACACAGTTTACTTTTTTATTTTCATAAAGGCAAGAAAGCGGCTGAGCGATTGACGTTATTGAATACGATCCATTTTTCATCGCCAGTGATAATTCAAGTTTCAAAATAAGGTCAATTGCAATACTTTTGAAATGGGTATCACAAACATTAATTTGTTGACTTTCTTTCAATTATGCGGAACCTAATTATCGATCTTCTTTACAAGTCCAAGACATCTTATACGATTTTCAATTGTTCTGTGTGATACATTGAACTGTTTCACAGTTATGTGACGTTTCGATTCAATTATCGCTTTCACTTTGTCATCATCAACTTCAGAAGGTCGACCAGAACGTTGGTCATCTATCAGTAAGAAATCTCTAGAACGATAGTTTTTGAACCAAAAAAATGTGTTCTGTTAAACAATCAACATCATAATAACTCTGTTTAAGAGCCTCAGCCGCTTTCTTGCCTTTATGAAAATAAAAAAATAAAACCCTTTTATCGAAAATGGATAATCTGCACTCCAAGTTAAAACTGACCGTAAACAGAAAGGTGTCAACAAAATTACACGAAATTGGTTTCTATAGCAACCTACAGGTATCAATTACCAAAAAATTGACAAAAGAATAACGAAACAAACATAACGCTAACTACTAGTCCTGACCGAAATTACTTTCTTGTCAACCCAATACTTTTTAGAATTTTTGTTTTTTCAAAACGGGCCTGAAAAATGTGGGTATCAAAGCTCAAGAACCTACAGTAGTATCAAAAATGTTCACCAATATTCGATACTAATATACGAAGCCTATTTTTACTTAAAGGAAGTATTGTAATCAGGTCGAATTTTCGAACTCAAGCTTTCACCGAAAACGTTTGAAAAGTTATTAAAAAATGTCTTTGTGTAAGTGTTAAGTGTAAGGGTGGGTGTGACAGCCATATCATATCAAGAGCTTTATCCGAATTACACCAAACTTGGAGTTTTGCCTTCATAGTATATCTTGTTGTGCCGCGAAGCTTTTGATAAAAATCGATTAACCAGAAACTCCACGTTATTTTAGGATTTTTTGAGCTTTTGCAATTTTTTTCGAAAACGGCTCCAACGTTTTTCTTTAAACTTTCTATAGTTTTTAGACTCATTGACGCTTACAACTTTTATTTGACACTTTTTCCTACTTAAATTCGAATAAGGACGATTCTGGGGTGTAAGTTAAGAATTCGTATATATATTATCACATTGTAAGATCTTAAAGATGAAAGAATGCCGCCATTTTCAGAGTCTGGAAGTATCACCTACTCCATCAACCAGTCAATGAGGAAGCGGTGTGGTTGTGGGATGGAGGTGGCCGGGCGGAGCATTCTCGAGGTATCTTCTTGCACAATCTATGGTTCCAAGAAAACTAGAAAGTGGTGGCGACAAATAGCTTCCAAGAAAATTAGAAAGTAGGGGCTCCTGTCAAAGAAATAATAGAATCGAATGTACTAGAAAGATTCCGAAATCGTATATAAGCCCCGGACAAACATAGGCGAGTCAGTCTAAAATAAATCGTGAAAGTGATCAGTCTTACAATATATATAGTGAACGTGAACAGTCTTGAAATAAATCTTCGACAAGTGTTAAATAAATCGTGAAACTGATCATTCTGAAATAAATCGTCGACGAGTCTTAAAATAAATAGTGAAAGTGAACAGTGTTAAATAAATTGCGAAAATTGTTAAATAAAGTGTAACAGTGAAAAAAAACTACTGTGACGCCCCGCAGCAGATATTTTAATATGCCTAAATGAGCTACACAAGTCGTATAGATAGATTGTGAAAACCTTGAACATAAATCGTCCAATATTCAAATTTTACAATCACAAAAGCAGTCTGTGTCTGGTTAACAAGACATTGTTTCAATCAAACAAGAGACTGAAACTCGTCGGGGTTGTACGGGCACCCCTGGGTCAACCTCATTCGACAAGCCAAGATGCTTCTCCGACTATATTGAACTATCAATCTAATTGAATCTCTTCCCCGATACGTACTAATTTCCAACGGCAGCTTCATTAAAATTAATGATCTGATGCTTCTATTTTAACCGGAATTCATTTCTAGCTATACATACAAATTAAAAGTGAATTTATGAAAGGCAAAAAAATGACTTTCATTAAAACAAATTACAGGTAGGTACAACAACCATTTCTTTTGTCAAACAAATCGATTCGTAATGGAAAGAAAATTCGAGGAAACATTTTTTTTTTTTTCGTTCTATATTAAAAAGCTCGTTTTGGGGGTTTGGTTGTTTGTCTTAAATCGATTTTAAATCAATTTAAAAAACAATTAAGCGTTTCCAAGGATTAAGCTTCGGCTCGTGATTTCCCTTGTAATTGATTTAGAGTGAGTGTAATTTGTCCTTTGTCCTTACTGATTGGGCATTAACGAGTAATTTAATTAAAGTTTTAGTCGGAAGCGAAATAAATAAATGTTTTTCTATCGAAGAGAATCTCTTTATAGTTGTACCCAAATTGCGTAAGTAGTTTTACTGGCCAATTAACTTACAAACTGTCGATTCGAATTATAGTCAAAATCTGAACGATTCGTTCGAGAAAACTGGATGAAAGATTGACTTATTTTCTTGAACTGTGTGTATATACTTTGTTGAGTTTGACGTGTACGAAGTCACAGGTAGCCATTAGCTCATAATAACATTGAATATCCTAGCATCCTAGCTATCTCTAGCATTTCCTCAAATCGTACCTCCAAGATTGCAACTTAAAGTAACTCGCTTTAAATACAATCTGGAAATTCCCAGAGAAATGTTTTGGGGCTTCTGTTATACAATATTGGCTACTACTGTCGAAGTTGTAAATGGTAAAATAAATTGTAAATTTTATCGATAAATCAACACCTATTTATTTTTTTTTTCTACCCCATAGCGGAATGACTGCCATTTGCTTTACTTTAATACGAACCTACGGATTCTTGTATTAATTTAGTCATAACGTCCCATGTAAGAGTCCTATTGACCTAAAAAAATAGCATTTAATAGCTAAACCTATAAATTATAAAACAAGACTAAACATTTTCTAAATTTTATTTTAAAAGGATGAACAAAAAAAATCACAGAAAACCTTACTGATGCAGATTTGCATCGACACTAATATTACCTGCTAGTACATAGGTGTAAAATCTATATAGTACTAGGGTACCATATAGGGAATGGGGCGGAAAACGCGGCCCATGTCATTTTTGACTGAAAAGCCCTCACAAGGTGGCGACACCTGTATCTGACTGCTTCTGCTAGGCATAATGCTGAACCTGGAATAAGCAAGGATCCCTACATAGCAGGGATGAATGAGCAGAACAGGCGTACAATAAGCCTTAGGCTGCAGTGCGGGGGGAACGTGCCCTAACCTGGTTTTCTACTAAAAAAAAAAAAAAGTGCAAGTGACTTTCAAAAAAAGGAGTCAACCTCCCTGTCAGCTGGGGCTCAGCTAAAATTCTTTTATTAGACACCATCTCGAGAGTCCACTTCGACCGAAGACTCACATGGAAGTACTTGGAAACACAAAAAAAACAAGTGCATCCACAACTTCTCTGACTACTATTTAGGAGCTCAAAACTTTCACTAGAAAACAAGATCCTATAACAATATTGGTCCCTGGTGGGACTTTATCAGCAAACTAAATATAAAACTGATCGAAGCTCCGCAATTAAAAATACTAAGACAACTAGTAGATGTCTCAAGCTACGACACCAATAAGACGCTGCTGAGGGATTTACATATTTTATTAGTAGCCAACACCTTTCTGGGGATAGCAAATGACTGGGTACCCACTGTATACAGGTTTAAAATATAGAACCAAATGATGAACTGGTGTGGTTCAAGGATGGGTCGGTTATGGACGGAGTAGTGGCAGGAGAACCAAAAAGGAGCATCTCAGTGCCACTTGGGGGCTCGACCATCGAAATAGGAATATACAGATCCTCTCTGACAGTCGGGCAGCGCTAAAAGCAATCGCCAATACATCGATCAGCTCTAAGCTGGTGCTAGAGCATCAGTAACTCCTGGAGAGTAAAGCACAACCGAGCCAAGTTTGGTTGAGTGCCAAGGCATAATGAAGTTGAGGGCAGTAAAGAATCTGATGCTTGCACAAGGGCTGGTTCGATGACCTCACTCGTGGGCTCGGAGTCTAGAGTGGGGATCACCAAATCCACTGTCAAAAAAGGCTAAAAATTTCCGGTCAGAAGCTCAGCAAGAGAATGGTGGGAAGAGTTTCCCCTACGCTTATCGCTGAGGTTTTACGGTTGGGAAGGAACCAACTCAAGACAGTAACCAGTAGGTTGTCTCAACAAGACCCCAAATGTAAACTATGTGGGGATGGGGAGGAAAACGCGATTAATCTCATTTTTGGCTGCAATATCCTCACAAAGTGGCGACACCTGTATGGAATAAATTACACCCAAACAGACACAAATCGTGCAAAAAGCTTAGTACAGGGACTGCTTCTGCTAGGCAGAATGCTGAACCTGGAATACCTAAGCCAGAATCCTTGAACAACAGGGGTATATAAGGAAAACAGGAGTACAATAAGCCTAAGGCTGCAGTGCGGGTGAAACAAGCCCTAACCTGGTTTTCTGCTAACGAAAAAAAAATGACCAACACAGTTAAGCTTTACTACCTTACTACAAGTTGAACCACTAATGATCCAAGACATCCAAAGAGGGGGTGCTAAACGATCATACTCGTATCTAAAAAGATTCCACCCCTGCGAGAGGCCACCAACTCCTGCCACCATTTAAGACTCTAAGACACAGATTCTTAGAATTTAAAAAAAATAGTTGTCTGTAAAGTCGGTTTACTGTATAATTATTTTTTTTTTTTTTTTTTTTTTTTGGGTGTTTATAGTCGCTTTAACATCTATGGTCATATCACGACTGTCTTACACACAGAAATATTCTGTAGGTCTTGAATCTTAATTGTTAATCTTATATCTAGGTATTCGATGGGGATCGAACCCAGAACCACTGGCGCATGTAGCAGAGAGAGCAGTTGCTCTAACCACTGCGCCATCAAGTGGGTTGTGTATAATTATTATTTTGTATAATACAAACAAGCAGTTAATTGAAAAATAACAATTTTTTCAAAATGAAATCAGAAAAGAAAAACACAAAACACGTTGTCTAGGATTCAACAATAATATCGTGCCTCTCTATCATTTGTATTGCGTTCTCGTTTGCACGCACTGGCTCCAATGGAACGTGACAAAATGGACGTTATTTTTTTTCAGACTGGCTGCCGTATAGTTTATCAGTTTATAAGACGTTATCACGTCAAAAACTTCATTATATGGACTTGGACCATTGTTACAAAAACAAGACTCATCGACGTAAACTTGAAAAGTTTCAAATGTTTAAGCTTATTAAAATTAATTTTTCCTCATTAAACTCCGACCCTGTGCCAATTTTCCTGATAATTAGATCGAATAATCGATTTTCGTAACGTAATTAGAACTTAATATTTTAATAAAAACGTCAAAAAAGTTTCGCTTAATTTCAATTTCGTGCTTGTGTATACACATTACACACACACACACACACACACGCACACAAAAGCGCCCATCTCTACATTTCCTTTAGCGCGCCACTCAATTTTCATTTACTCAATTTTTCTATCTCCGTCGTACACGTGCTGAAGATTACGCCGCGTTACACTTGCAACAGTATTTACTTGATCCCCCCCTTTTTGTATGTAAGACTATTACGCTTACTTCCACTTCGACAATATCATTTACGTGGAGGCCATGAGGGTTGGAAATATCGTAGTCATCAACCACCACCCCCTCCCTCCCCCATATCAACGTAGTTGGTCTGTTATTTTGTGTTTTGTCTTTTTCAAGGGGGGCATTTTCCTCGTGTAAAAACGTCTCGAGTGTCTACCCGTGAAAAATGTGTATGGGGGCCACGGGGGGGTTGGGACGTTTTATGTTCGTAGAATTAAGACAAAAGATTTTTATTCAGTCCTTGTTGGTGGTTTAATTGCATCTGTGTGTGCGTCTGTTTTTTTTTTTTTTTTTTTACTTAATTAGTCTCACTTTATAGCCCTTTTACGCACTTATTTAACTCACTTTTTTGATAATAAATACGAATAACGTCGTCTTTGCAATTCATTCTCTCTACCTTTTTGGAAAATTAAAAATAAGTGCACTTTGTTGAATGAAAAAAAAAAAAAAAACGCCAACCCCTGACACTAACAATGTGTCATCTTTCTCAGTCAGTGAACAAAACTACTTAACCCAATTTTTTCCCCAACTTTTTCCACTTTTAAACTTGACCTACCTACTACATTTTTCCAAACGTTCAATCGACTTTAAGACAGTTTCATCCCTCACAATCACACGAGCAATACAATTCCACCAAATAGATAATAGAAAACAGGGTGCATTTATTTCAAGCTATTGTATTATTTGATTGTTGCTTCGACCCTATTCCTCTCGATCGAACGTTTCCCGCACGTGATATATTGATAACGCCACTCTTCCACATGGCAAAATCATTAATCTTCGACTCGAGAAAATCGTTCGCTAAGATATTTTCACGATACTTAATCTCGACATTTTCACTTCAGTTTTATTGAATAGAACATACATGACCTAGGCAGCACGGATGATATTAATCAATAACACAAAACGCTCAAACTAGAAAAAAGTTTAACTAAATTGAAACAGGGGATGAACGAAAGTCTCAGCTCACGACTGGACTGGATAAGGGTTAAATCGTTTGGAATAAAAACGAATCAAATTCAATGATTGAAGTAACGCAATGAGTTGAAATTTGAAAGAAAAATATTGGCAAATTCAATGTTTGACATTACTTGAACTTTCAATATCAAGATCTTGGCTTGATTTTACGCCAAATCATAGAGTGGATTAGCTTGAAAATCAAATCAAGTCTCTTAAAATCAAGCAAATTCACAGTTTGGCTAAGATATTTGAAAATTAAGATACAAGCATTCTTGTAAGAAACATATAGACCAGGGTAGATAATTTTTAACAAAAAAAAAAAACTATAGTAGGATAAAGGATAACGTAGGATAAAGAAAGAGAATATAACAAAAATGAAAGGAAAAATAAATTACGGTCGATCTGAGGAGGGGAAGTGGAAAAAAGGACGGAGTAAGGGTAGAAACGATTTATCTCGATTTTCGACTAAACTACAAGTCCTATGGAAAAAAGTTAAATGGCAAAGTTGTAGATAATAAGTAGATCTACACTTTTTTCACATAACCTCAAAATTTATGTGAAAAATTCCAATAACCAAGTTTTTCGTTTTTAATTTTTATCTTTTACAAAAAAAACAATTTTTACACGAAATTTGGTGAAAACTTACTTTTTAATGACCCAAACAAACTGTTTTTTTTTTTATTTAAAATATTAATTTTTTCACCTTATAATGACTAAATATCGAAAAAGCACCCTAATTTTCAGTTGAAAATTCTCACGTCAAAACATCTGTTTTTTTAAAAGGTCGGTAAGATTTTTGTTTGCAGAAACCTCTACTTTTTGATGGTGCAAAAAATATATACATTACAATGTTAAATGTTCTCAGAAAATGCAATAATTAACGTGTACATTTTAATAAATTGTACACAATACAATTGTACGTAACACAATTTTGAACAGTTTATTAAAATTTACACTTTAATTATTGCATTTTTTGAGAACATTTCACATGTGTGCACAAAAGTTGTAGATCTACTTATTATCTACAACTTTGCCATTTAAATTTTTTCCATAGGACTTGTAGTTTTGTCGGAAATCGAGATTACCTTTTCTACCCTTACCCCCTCCTCTTTCCACTTCCCCACCTCAGATCGACCCTAGTTCATTTTTCTTTCATTTTTGTAATATTCTCTTCCTTTTCCAATGGGTTTCATCCTACTATAATTTTATTCACTTTTTACTATTTTCAAAGGTTAAAAGCACTGGTCAAATACAGACATTTTGGTTAGTTAAATTAGTAGATATCCCTTTTTTTAATTAACTGTCCATCCAATGCTAGAAAAAGTGGTTGCGTGTACTTATGTACGCGCGTTAGAAATTATACCTCTTTGGCATCATTAAAAATTAGTTTTTATTAATTGCATTCAAATAATCAATTTTAAAAAATTTTAATTTAACATTTAATAATAATAATAAATATTTAAAAATATTATTATTAAAAATAAAATTAAGAGAATAATATTTTAATTTGTATCAATAAATAATATACAAAGAAAGCTGCAAGACATTTATAAAATTTGTCTGGATCATTTTTCTGGTTAACAATTCATGCATGTCATGAAAACAAAGCTTCATAGAAATTGCAAAATAAAGTAAGTAGCTACTTGTCAAAGTAAATGTCTTAATCTTATTCATATCTTGTGTTACTAAATTATTATTCTAAGAAGGTTGAATCATTTCAGAATTCCAGATTTCGTGATAACTAAGAATATGCATGGAATACAGACGTCATTTTCATCACTAAACTCAAAATAGTATAACAGCTACTGCAAAACTCGAGAAAAGTAATAACTTATTTTTTAATAATATGTGTCATTTGTATATATAATTATTTTTAATTTAAATTAAAAAATAAATAAACTAGAAAATAAATACAACAAAAATTCAAATTACGCGCGCCGGGAAACCAAATGGTTTTGCGACTAACTTCATTTTGTTAATTTTTGACTAAAAATGCGCGCGCATCTTAAAATTTCACTCTCATCATTTTTTCATAACGCGCCTAAAGAAGTATAACTTCAAAAATCAAAACGCTCGTCTCAACACAATTGGGAGCCGACTAAGAAAGCCTCCTCACTATGTTTAAGACATTAATAAGATAAAAAATCCACTATGGGGCTATATGGGGTTTTTTAACCCTTCAACCTCTCCAGCTTCAATTAAAAAACTTGTAGCCATCCAAAATACAGTGCTAATATTAACCTTGGGAGCCTATAGAACGAGCCCAATAAACAGCATATTAGCTGAGTCAAACGAAATCCCCATTACCCTTAAGTGGAGACAAATATCGGTCTAATTCATTCCCACCAAGCCTTAAAACCCTCCAACCTCCCAACTGAAGCTCAAAATAAAAACACCGCCGAACCCCTACCGATTAAAGTCAATAAATAGCTTTCATGACATAAGCTTCCACATTCCATGGAGGAACCACACTCCAAAAACTCTCCTGGACCTTCATGAGTACCCAAAAGAAGGTAACCCTACCAAAATTGTTTAAAAACATTTTCCTAGAAATAAAAAAAAAACAAAGGGCACTACGACAACATCCTCTACATGGATGGATCAATACTAGAAGAGAAAAGAGGATGTACCGTAACAGATGAGAGCATAGCAATCACAAACTACCATCTACCAAAGTCCTTTTCAATCAAAATGGTGCTTGGGATAGTAAGTGACAACAACAAAGGCCAAATTCTAGGGTGTTCCGACCCTTTATCATACCTCTAATCCATCGCCTCTGTTTTTGCATGTCCCAACCAAAAAATATCCACGATCCCATCCTATATGGGAATCAAGGGACATGAAAAAACCGACTTCGAGGTAAAAAGCCACAAAACTGCCCCTATCCAGGGAAACGCCAATTCTGGGTACACTCGAGGACTACAAAAGGTATCTATTCACCCAATGCAAGATGATATGAGAGTAGACGAGCTAAGCTTCCAAATTCTTCCTCATGCCAATCAACCTTCCAAAAGGTACCAACAAACGATCTATCCCGAAGATATGAATGCACTTAAGAATTGGACACTCCAACATGTCCTACTCATAATTACTTATCAAAACTCAACCACCCCATTGCGAAAAGTCCCAGTGTCCACTCACAATTTGCCACCTATTCGATTACATCCACCTTCAAAAGAGCAGAGAGGAGACCGGCCCGCCTAACGCCATTCAAGATGCGTTAAAGGAGCTAAAGTCGTGAAACATTACAATTACCAATCTCAGAAAAATTAACCTTCTAACCAAATTACTTTAACAAAATAAACCAAACAGGAGCTAATAAAAATGCTACCACTAATGGCCAAGACCGGACAAGCGCAAATACCACTTACAACGACTTCAGAAAGCCAGTCCGGAAATGTGTCCAAATTCGTTCCACCAAAACTGGTGGAACAAAAAATGGAAAATTACACCCTCAAAGTTACATAGGGTTTGCGAAAGCGTTTGGAAGACCGTTCCAATGCTAGGCCAACGATCGGATCAATACCTGTTGATCAGATTAAGGATTGGACACATGGCCTTCTCTCATCGACACATCTTAGAAAAGACAATCCCGAAAAAGTTCCTCAAGTGAACTAACACATGCAATTAGTGAGTGTCCCTATTTTTAAACACACCAATCAACCCCAGGGAACTGACCCTGAACAAAAAGACAATGGATCTCGAGAACATTAAAAGCTGATTAAGACTCCTGGGTGTCCTGGAGAATATACCGTGGTACCTCGACATACCAGTTTAATTCGTTCCGCAACCTTGCTCGTATCTCGAAGCAAATTTCCCCATACAAAACAATTGAACTACCATTAATCCGTTCCAACGGATCCTACATTTTTTTCGCTTTCACCTGTAGGCCGTTTAGAAAAAAAAAACATGTCCAAGGAGGTTTGTTTCTTCCTCCCTCTCAGAATGTTCCGGAAATGAGTTAGACAAGTGTCATTAAAAAGATCAGATGTACGACCTGTTACAACTTTTTCTGGGAGTTTCTTTTCCAAGAAACGTGAAACTCTTTCCCACATTCCAAAGTTCTCCTTTATCTCATTTGTAGAAATAACCTCCTCCTTCTCCTCTGCCTCCTCGAAACCAATTTCTACTACGGGCCGACCTGCTAAACCGAACTCGTATCTCGAATTTCGCTCGTAACTCAAAGCAAAAAATCACTCGCTCGTATCTCGAAAAACTCGTATGTTAGGACACTCGTATGTCGAGGTACCACTGTATAAACAAATCCAGCCAACACAACCATTATCGCTAAAGACAGAAATTTTGACGTGACATTAAAGAACCAGTTAAAGAACCAGCCAACAACTATAAGCTTCGAAGTGAATAGTTTCCCTAAATATTTATAGAACTACCTGAAAGGTATCTTGTTGTTTCATCTTTCAAAAAAAAAAAGGTTAAGTTCGTTTTCGTGTTGGGAAATTTCCCTCGGAAAAAGCGCATCTAACACGTCTTTGTACTTACCGAAGAAGAGATGAAATATGTTTCTGCACCAAATATTTGCGTGATTAACGCCATTTAACCGACGACAACTAAACAACCCCATCGTCCAAGCGACTAAAACAAGCTCATTCAGTACCATCAAAATTTCACCTAATCACCCATACAGGGAGAAATTTTTGATTAATATCAAACGTACCATAACGTCGTCATTATCGTTATCGTCACCATATAAACGAGGCGGTTTTACGCACATTCGCAACGATGAACACATCGAAACAGGATCAAAACATAGACAATAATAATAATAACCGTATAAAGTTTAAAACACAACGGGAAAGTCGAAACAAATAGGGTACGAAATGAAAATGTATGTAGGCTTTAGGTAAATTTGCCGGGGCTAATAAATGCCATTTTACGTAACGGGGGGAAGGGAGGGAGGTAATTAAAATTGAGATTAATAATCATAAAATTATATGTCGTAAAACTCGCATAAAACCGTTTCGAGTAAGAGCCAAAGGCCAAATATGGAACGATACGAAGGAATGATGTCACAGAGAGAAGAGCAAGAGAACGCTGCTTTTCACAACCCTTCAATTTAGAAGATTACCCTGTAACGCTGCATACAAGACATACACAGAGATATTTCCAAGTCTGTGGTTCAAATTCCATCTTTCTAATGGCTTCGATGCGTATAATTTTCTCAGTAACACGAATATGCGATGCCAAGTCACACTTCATCCCTTCGGGGTGACTTCCACTGCAATGCCATTTGTTTTGGTTTCAATCCAACCCCCCACTTCTAGCGACTGTTGCACTACAAACAGAGATTTCAATTCTCTTATATGTAAGTTTGTGACGACACCTTCTTAAATCGATGTGGCGTAAATAACGATAAATTCTAATCAAACCAAAATACGTCCTCAATGCAAATCGAGTTTCACTCAAGTTCCGTAATTACGCGAACCAATTTGTCTAAATTCCGAACCCCTTTTAACAGGGGGTAGCAAAAAGTTCGAATATTTGATTTGATTTGTCGCGAGGGTGTTATAAATGAGGTCTTTCACTAACTATTAGGGTGTCTTAAAAGTTTCTTCCGCACCACGCTATGAATGTATCTGATTGACTATGTTTATAGTAGATGCCACTATAAAGCACTATAAATAAAATGGATAGTGGATACCACTAAAATTATCAAGACAACAGTACATAAGCATTTAATCAAGATGGGATATGCGAATCGATATGAAGTTAGGGTTCCGGACCTATTGACGGAGACCGGACTTATGAACCGGGTCTCTACGTCCGATTTACTTCTTCAGCGACATGAAAGAAATCCTTTCTTAAAGAAGCCTGGTCACTGGAGACGAGACTTGGATTTTGTATCATAATGTGCATCGAAAACGCACTTGGTCTCAAAAAACAGACCTTCAACTGTTGCAAAGTCTGAAGTTTATCCAAAGAAGATTCTTTTATGCATTTGGTGGGACTGGAAAGGTTTAGTGTACTACGAGCTGCTTCTTAAAGGTAAAACGATCAATGCTAATAAATATGGCAATGAACTTGAAGAAACGATCAGAATTGGCGAACCGACGAGGAGTCGTTTTAAAAATGGTAAAAATTATAGTTAGATAAAACCCATTGGAAAAGGAAGAGAATATAACAAACATCAAAGGAAAAATAAATTACGGTCGATATGAGGTGGGGAAGTGGAAAAGGGGGAGGGGTATAAGGGTAGAAACAATTTATCTCGATTTTCGACAAAACTACAAGTCCTATGGACAAAAGTTAAATTGCAAAGTTATAGATAATAAGTAGATCTACAACTTTTGTACCACCACTTCTTTCACATAATCTCAAAATTTATTTGAAAAATTCCAATAACCAAGTTTTTGGTTTTTTACTTTTATCTCCCGAGAAAAAATGTTTTGTCTAATCATATATAATCAGATCTAAAAATTGGCCAGGTATGATTATATATAATTATATATGATAAGACAAAAATATTTTTTCTTGGACAATCACTTACTAAAAGCAAAAGCACATTTTTCGAGAGTATTATTATAAAAACTAAATTAAATAAACTAAAAAAAGTATAGCGATAACTAAAAAGATATTACAATATGAGTGAGGGCCCGACAAAAATATTTTTGTCTAATCATATATAATTATACATGATCATACCTGACCAATTTTCGGATCTCATTATATAAAATTATATATGATTTGACAAAAACATTTTTTCCCGGGCTTTTACAAAAAAAAATTTTTTCATGAAATCTGGTAAAAACTTACCTTTCAATGTTCCAAACACACTGTAATTTTTTTGATTTAAAATATTTAATTTTTCACCGTTGTTCAGTTGAATTTGTACAATTGTATTATGTAGGTACAATTTTGAGCATTTTATTAAAATTTACGCTTTAATTATTGCATCATCTGGGAACATTTAACATTGTAATGTATATTTTTTGCACCATCAGAAAGTAGAGGTTTCAACAAACAAAAAGCCTACCGCCTATTTTAAAAAAGTGAGTATTTTGACGTGAGAATTTTCGATTGAAAGTTAGTTTGTTTTTTCAATATTAAGTGAAAATACGATGAAAAAATATATATTTAAAATCAAAAAAATTACAGTGCGTTTGGGACATTAAAAGGTAAATTTTTACCAAAAAACATGAAAAAAATTAATTTTTTTGTAAAAGATTAAAATAAAAAACTAAAAACTTGGTTTTTGGAATTTTTCATTGCAATTTTGAGATTATGTGAAAAAAGTGTTAGCTCAAAAGTTGTAGATCTTCTTACTATCTACAAATTTGCTATTTAACTTTTGTCCATAGGACTTGTAGTTTTGTCGAAAATCGAGATAAACCGTTTCTACCCTTAAACCCCTCCCCATTTTCCACTTCCCCCCCTCAGTTTATTTTTACTTTCATTTTTGTTATATTCTCTTCCTTTTTTAATGGATTTCATCCTGCTATAATTTTTTTTTGGGTTCAAAAATTATCGACCCTGGTCTATTGGTGGTAAGGTAATGATTATTTAAGTTTGACTGGGACGTTCTAACTCATCCTCCGTACTCCCCAAATTTTCCATCCAATTATTACCTGTTCTCCTTAAAAAATTTTCTTCGTGGCAAATCAATAAGCAAAATTACAACGCTTTTAGATGAATATTGTCACAAATCTAAGACACCAATTTGTGTCTGGCGCCCGAAGGGTGGCTTTAAACAATCACCAGCGATAAGAATTGTACAAAAGGATGGACCCCCTGAAGTAGTTTTATGACCACGGATTAATATTACAAAAGAAGAGACAAGGTACGCATTGTTCTAGTATTTTCTCCATTGATTTACCAATGGAGGAGAGAAAGACAGGCGCTAAGATTACAAATAGAATCTTCTAGTAACGGATGATTTATGGCTTGGAAAGTTCTCGACCGATGATGAGTTACTATCAATAATCCGAAAGATGGGCCAACAAGTCAGTATTCAATAAACCACCGAGGAGTATTAAAATAAATCATCGAGTGTTCAAATAAACTCATCGACAGTGTTAAAATAAATAGTGGAAGTGCTTAGTGTTAAAGTGAACAGTGTTATATAAATTGTGAACATTGTTAAATAAAGTGTACATTGTGTATTTAGTGAAATATAAACAGTATTGTGACTCTTGTTGACAGTGAACATTGTTGTAGTGCATAAGTGTTAGATAAATAAATAAACAATTGTTAAGAAATAAATTCGTAGTCATTATACACAAACCAACGAACCCGTAAAAACGTTACATTATTTACTAAGTAAGCCTCAACAATTTTGGAAAGAAGACATTTTGAGGCTTCCTGAGAGATGGAACAGTTCATATATAACACAATAAATCAATATTAAACAACAAATATTGTATATTTATTTGTCATCAAAAAAGGGAAGAGAATTACGGTACACCTTATATGGAACACTTATGGTTTCTAAAAAAAAAAAAACTGAAGCATCTCGGAAAGACGGACATGATGCCTAGCGAGATAGCAATAACAGCCCCTAGGGAGGTGCTGGCTTTCTTAAAAATCCTGATGCTCCCCTACTTAACACAGAGGATCACATCACAATAGACCTCCTTGGTCGCGGTGATCCCATAAAACGAAAAAAAAAATGGTACACCCTAATAAATTTCAAAATTTTAAATAAGTATCAACCCCTTTATTTAATAAGTGAAAATTGTTTCGACAAGTACTCATGCATCTAAACAATTCGCTGAAATATTGGTGAGGATCGATCGGAAATGGGACGGCACTAATTAAGACGAAACCGGTGACCTAAAAATTCCCTCACACAACAACCACCTTCCGCCATTGAAAACACCCCCCACCACATCTTCGTTCATTATTTCCATGTAAATTACATGGAGGGGTGGGGTGGGTAAAAAAAAAATAAAACGTTTCTCGGTCGTAAAATTAAAAATAAAATTCGTGAAATGGAAGACTCGGCACCCAACCGGCGGGCCGCGGCGCGGCGCGGCGTTCGTTCCCCGAACAGCCAAAAGGCACGGGAGACGCGAACGGGCGATGATGGCGTCGATTATTTCACTAATTACAAAACTGGAGAACTAATTGGAAAAGTGAGAATATTTAAATTTTCCAATCGAGTGTGCATCTGACAATTAATTAATTGTTTATTGAACACGTCATTCGTGTGCACGAGAAAATCGGTGGTCGATGAAAAGGGACGAACGGAATGGGGTTTTTTTTTTCAAAATATCTCTCTGTTGGTTGTAAACGTGTGGAGTTTCAGCAAATCGGCCGCAACTTTTTTTTTTTTGTTGTTGTTTGTTCTGTTTTTGAACTAATAATTATCAAATCCATTTAGCGATGGGGAGGTTTCGGTTTAATTTGTAATTTGCACTTGGTACAATTGGAACGTTATTGTTGTTTACAAGCTACCTATCACAAATCAATTTCTGGAATTGATGTTAATTATTTTTTAAAACACGTTTAAAGGTAAAATGAAATTTTCAATAAATCTAATATGTTCAGTATTTGGCTTCTAGAAGAAACTTAATTTGAAAATTATATTTCACAAATACCACTCACTAAAATCCACAACACAAATTATAAATTAAAGTAAAATAAATGTAAAAATCACAAAACGAAAAACCCAAATTTCGTATCTCCAGATACGTACTTCAAACGCCATGCGTTCGTCATCGAAATTGTCCTCGAAGGCACCTCAATTTGATCCACTGATGACTTAATTTTGTGATTTTTACATTTATTTTACTTTAATTTATAATTTGTGTTGTGAATTTTAGTGAGTGGTATTTATGAAATATAATAATTAGTAAGTCAGCGAAATTTTTTATTCATCTCAAAAGTTTAAAATATGTGACACACGGTGTGACCACGATGTAAAAACTACCTAAACTCAAGTTAGAGGACTTCTTTTTAATATTTGCATGTCGATACAAAAAATAAGAATTTGAAAAAGTTGATAAGTTAAGAGCAGAACTCATATAAAACTTATAACCCCCTACTTATTTAAACCGTTTAGGGATGGGATTTTGAAAAATAATTCTGTGGTGGAAGTCAATGTCTGTAAGGCAATCATGATTAAGGATTTATCAAGTCAAGTAAAATAATTTGAAATAAATTTTTTGTATGAAATAATAAATGAAATAACTGAAAAGTCACTTAGTGGAGTGGTTGACTAGATAGTGTCCCTATACGCCAGTGGTCCTGGGTTCTAATCCCAATAAAAGCCTACACGGAAAAAAATAGTGGTGTAAAATTTACAACACTAAACTAGTAATATTTTTACTGCACTTTGTGTTCATTATAACCACAAATGTAACCTTAGATAACACACTGTGTTTTATTCAGCTCTAACGTATAGTATTTTTTACTACCATAGTGTAGCAAATATATGTAACTGTTACAATTGCTGAGTGTTGTACAATTAACAAATTTTGGGGTTTGCGCATGCGGCGCGTACAACATAACCAATAATTTTGACAAATAAATGCAAGTGTCAAAAATGCAACTTAATTTTTACTAGTTTGTGTTGTAAATAATACTACAGTTTTTTAATTACACTTGATTGGTAAACGTTACCACACGTGGTGTCATCCTATATAATACTAGTTAATGTTGTTAAATTAACAAGGAATGTTGTTAAATCTACCACACATTTTTTTCCGTGTAATATTTTAAATTATCTCTTTATTGTCATTTTACTTTTCATTGTCATTACATTTAACATAGTAATGTATATTTAATAAGGTTAAAAAATAAATATTATAAATAAAAAAAATATTGAGTGTTTGGAACATTAAGAGGTAAATTTTTCATAAATTCACAAAAATAAATTTGTTTTTACAAAAGATAAAAATAAAAAACCAAAAACTTCAATATTGGATTTTTTTACATAAATTTTAAGGTTATGTGAAAAAAGTGTCAACACAAAAGTTGTAGATCTTTTTATTACCTACAACTTTGCTATTTAACTTTTTTCCATAGGACTTGTAGTTGTGTCGAAAATTGAGATAAACTGTTTCTACTCTTAAAAACACCCCCTTTTTCCACTTCCACGCCTCAGATCGACCAAAATCTGTTTTTCCTTTCATTTTTGTTGTATTTTCTATAACTATAGACTATATTAACTATTTTTTTTTTCACTTTTTACCATTTTCAAAGGCTTCAGCTTTGGTCTATAATTGCAACTAATACAAGTTGCACACACGGGGTGCTCACTTTCAAGGTTATTAGCTTGCTCTGACATCACTGGTTTGTTGTTTCTGACAGAAGCTAGTAGAGGCGTTAGACGCCATTAGATATCTGCTAAAATCGGTTCTTATCGTTACTGTCTTTCTTATTGCGCAGGATTTTACTACGCTCTATAGTTTGAAATTTCATTCACTTTATTTGTTTTTTTTAAGAATATTGTTTATATACATTTTCTTTTGTAATCTTCCTAGGCTCATCAAGTTTAAGAAGGCGGGCTTTCTTTCACAAAAAAATGAAGTTTCATTATGTTAATAATTAATTTTTATGAACATAATAAATATCAATTTGATTTTTCTTTATTACTTTATTTGAATTGAATAATAATGATATATCAAAACAATGGTTTGTTGATGGACGCGGGAATTCAAAATTTATAGCTAAGTAAAGTATAAATTCTAGAAGAAATATATCTTCATTATTCAATTAAAATAAAATAACAAAAAAAAATCAAATTAACATTTATTATGTTCATAAAAATTAATTATTGACATATTGAAAGTTTAAATTTGTTGTTCAAGGGATTTAATAACCTAAATAAAAAGAATATTTTATTAAATATGATAGTGCTAACCAAATGCAGTCACCAGGTGAAATCCCCCACAAATCAACGATAGCCAATGGCCTTTAACGCCTCTACTGGCTTCTGCCAGAAACAGCAAACCATTGACGTCATTTTCAGAGATCAAAGAAACGCCGTCTAGTAAAGTGAGCATACATTTTGTATCTAATAACCTTGAGTTGTACAGGCTTAGAAATTTCAATAAAATGTTTTTATTTTTTTTCAGTAGAATTAACGATGATTTACTTTCAAAATTTTCAGGTCAATCGGAACAAAAAGCTATAAGAGAAATCCACGAAAAGTTCTTCTAGAAAGATTTCTTATAACTTTTTCAAAATATTTTAATTTTGTTAAAATTGTTTTTCACTGAATTATAATAAAACTGGAAGATTTCAATTTTGCAAAGACAGAGTTGAGTTGCCAAGGTCGAAAAACAAGTCCACTAATCGGATTAAAAATTACGTAGAAGAGCCAAATGCAGTTTTTAATTCTAAAACTTCAAACGAATCATTCAAAATTTTATGAGAGAATTATTTTCAAAGTTATTTAGCAGCTAAAAATATTTTTTTTCTCTTTAAAATATTCCGTATTCCGAAATTTAAACAGTATTTATGGGGGTTAAATTTTTTTTAGTCAATTTTTTTAAGGATGAAAATTTTATTGATTAATATAGAAAGTTTTTGGTTGATCAAAAAAATTGTTCTTCTCAAATAATTCCTTTTTAAGATCTACTTTTCATAACTCTCTACAGTAAGAGTAAATAAGAGTTGATTTGGGCTCAGGAAAAGTTATTCAATTGGAAAGAGAGCGTAATCCCTAACATTTCTAGCTTATGATAGTTAGCATAAAAGGAACTTTCTAGAATTTACCTTTATTGAAACACAAATATAGCATCGAGGAAATTCAAATATGATAGGGCCAATAATTAGTGTTAAACTGAAGTTTCTAGAAACCTAAGAAACCACCTAAGCTCAACAATGGTTAAATAGGAAATTGATTTAGATCCCACAGGTTTAAAACACGGGAGTTCAAATCAAGGATCATAGTTAACATTGAATCAATAAACAAATAACCAAATTAAAGTAAAAAAGATGAATCATAATCTAACCTTTTTTACGCAAAATGGATGGCTCAAATCATACTCGAAATACGACTCGTTCTAACCATTTTCCGGATCTCGAAATTTCGTCAAGAAAGTGACAAAAAACCACTTTAAAACACTTTCATACATTTTCACAACTAATATTAAAGTAAATTAAACAATTTCCACACAAATTTTCTCCAAAAAAATGAAATAAATCACGTAAAGAAAAGCGAGAAACTTTAACGACGCACTGACAGCGGCACCGCATCGGCTCGATCTGCGACGTTTTTTTGTTTCACTAACATGAAGACAGGGGCAATAAAACTGACTGTTTCAAATGCATTACGTATAATTAGGAATAATTAAAATTGGTGTGTTTAACATCCACAATTTATGCGTTCAGAATTGTTCAAGAACCTAAAATTTGTTTCTTGAATAAAACCCAAGATGTCTTGAGGTTAATTTCATTAATATGTACCGGCTTTTAATTACCTATTGTTGACAATCAGATTATAACGTAGACGTGTATGTTGGGTTGCCTATCCTTTGCAATTTAAAACGTTTAATGGACGGTTTATAAAAATAAACATTTGTATCTCAATTTAAGAATTCAATTAAAAATTAGAAAAAAAAACCTTTTACGTAATTATTTAGGTACCTGTGAAAATGATGGTCAAAATAAACAACTTCCTTAAGACAGACTTTGGCTTACGGCATTTAAAAAAAGTCGAAATTAGTTTATACAATCTTTATTATGATCTCTAAAGTTCAAGAATTGTTAACTTCAATTTTGTCTAAACGGCCAAGTGGTTGATGTTGAAGTTTTTCTTCAATTCTAAGTTGTCGACAAAGAAAAAGTGTCAAAAGTATCAAAATATACTAACGTTTAACTAAACACATTTAAGATTTTATCAAGTCAAGTAGTTGAAGACTTTTTCAAATAAATTATTCTCGATAGTTTGATTTGTAAATGAGACAACTTGAAAAGTCAAAGGTTTACTTGATTTCAAGCCAAATTAAGTCGCTTGAAAATCAAGTCAAAATGAACATTATCTCCCATCTAATTTAGGGGTTGCTAATGATATTTCGTTCCTTTCTTATTTTTAATGGACTTAAAAATTGGTATTTATAAAATTATATAAAGTAGTTGTGATTAAGATGAAACGTTTTGAGCAAAGCTTTTATTATCTGGCAAATGTTTTAAAAATCCACGGTGAATTACCTACCCTTGAAATTTAAAAATCACAAATCTAGTTTAACTAAGTGATTTTAGAGGTAAAAACCCATTATGAAAGCAGGTATCAGGTAAGCAGACAATCAGGTAAACATAAAATATTTTTCAACGATTTCAATGATATCTACACGGAAAAAATGTGTTGTAGTTTTTACAACATTTCTTTTTAACTTTTAACTTTTTACAACATTAACTAGTATTATAAAGGATGACACCACGTGTGGTGACGTTTACCAGTTAAGTGTAATTAAAAAACTGTAATATTATTTACAACACAAACTAGTAAAAATGTAGTTGAATTTTTGACACTTGCATTTATTTGTCACAATTATTGGTTATGTTGTACGCATGCGCATGCACACCAGTAACAGAAAAATTTGTTAATTGTACAACACTCAGCAGTTGTAACAGTTACATGTATTTACTACACTATGGTAGTTAAAAATACTATACTATCTGCTGTTACGTTTGTGGTTATAGTGAACACAAAGTGCAGTAAAAATATTACTAGTTTAGTGTTGTAAATTTTACACCACTATTTTTTTCCGTGTAGACCAGGGTAGATAATTTTTGAACAGAAAAAAAATTATAGTAGCATGAAACCCATTAGAAAAGGAAGAGAGTATAACAAAAATGAAAGGAAAAATAAATTACGGTCGATCTGAGGTGGGAAAGTAGAAAAAGGGGGTCTTTTTAAGGGTAGAAACGGTCTATTTCAATTTCCGACAAAACTACAAGTCCTATGGAAAAATATTTAATAGCAAAGTATTAGATAGTAAGTAGATCTACAACTTTTGTGCTGACACTTTTTTCACATAACCTCAAAATTTATGTGAAAAATTTCAATAACAAAATTTTTAATTTTTTATTTTTATCTTTTAGAAAAAAAATTTTTTTTCATGAATTTTTGTAAAAATTTACCTTTTATTGTCCCAAATACACTGTAATTTTTTTGATTTAAAATATTAAATTTTTAATAATGACTTAAGATCGAAAAAACATCCTAATTTTCAATCGAAAACTCTCACGTCAAAACATCAGATTTTTTTAAAAAGTCGATGAGCTTTTTGTGCGTTGAAACCTCTACTTTCTGATGATGCAAAACATATATACATTACAATGTTCTCATAAAATGCAATAATTAACGTATAAATTTTAATAAATTGCTCAAAATTGTGTTATGTACAATTGTACTATGAAAATTAGGGTGCTTTTTCGATATTAAGTCATAAGAAGGTAAAAAAATTAATATTTTAAATAAAAAAAAAATCAATCAAAAACACTTGCAGAGACTAAACGAACATCCCAACTATCTGGCTGTCAACCACCTGGATAATTCCGGCCACCATCAAAGGCTGAATCGCGTCTCACTTCTGGAGTTACCTTTCAGAGAAGCACAAACACCTTAAGGAGGTATTCTAGTCTAAAGGCCCGAATTTCGAGCGTTTTTTGGCAATTGATAAAAAAAAGCATTTGATATTTTTTTATCATTTGCTTATTCATATTCAGAGAGTACACAAAATTAATTTCAAAACAAAAAAAAAATTTTCATTAAGTTATGCGTCTTTGAAGTAGAGGGGGAAAAAAAAAGACCGTGTCCTCGTCGCCATGATTTCTACCCTTGTGGTCATTTGAAAACGTAAACAATGATGGATTCTTGATAAGTACAAATGTCGCTATCGCATGAACCTCCAAAACTGAAAAAATTTTTTTTTTTTTCATAAAATGGCGGCTTCTCACAAATAAAGGTCGATTTTTTCACTCATTTTTTAACTTTGTCGAATTTTTAAAAAATATTACAAATTTAAAATTGTCATTTTTTGTTGGTTCATGCGATAGAGAGATATTTTAAGAATATTCATGACAAATTTCAAGTAAATCGGCTGATTAGAACTTGAGATATTTGGGCGACCGCATCGAAAAAAGTAGTTTCGAGAAAAACGCGTTTAAAGTTTTACGTTAAGTCTCAACCAGGTCCAGTTGGCACGACACTAAAACGGCTATAACTTCGGAAATAATTTGAATTTTGAAAAATCCTTTTAGGGAGATATTTTTGAATATATAAATTATCGGATTATGAAAAAAAAATTTTCTCGATTTTTTCAAAATTCTAGACTAGAATACCCCGTTAAGGTACCTCTTTTTAGGAGGGGCGTCTTTCCCACTTGTACATTGATCATATTTGCTTAATGTCCAGGGACAGATTGTAAATTCATAAATGACTATTAAATAGCTTCTTGTAACAGGTTACCATATCTTAAATGTAGATACTAAAATTATTTTCTCATACAATGTTATTATTATTAAAATACCCGGAGAATCAAAAATAGTGAAATCCGGAGACTAGAGATTTGTGATAAGCAAATCAAGACCAAGACCAAGACTGTTCCAGCCTTAGTCTTGGTTTTGTTAGTATAAAGACTTGGGCTTGACCTTGCAAAAATGCATCAATTTAACTCCTAGTCAAGCAAACTAAAAATTTCAATTAAAAAAAATGTTTTGTACCACTACTTATTCGTTAAAAGAAAATCCGTTCCATTTCTGCTAATGTACCATTTTCGCAGATAACCAATTTGTGTAAACTCTTACAAGATGTATATACGATAAAATCGACGAGTGAAAGAGAAACGCGGTTTTTGTTCGACGACGAACGTGTGTCTATTGTGTGACCTGCTTGAAAACTCCGTTTTAAAGCTCTCTAAGCCCATTTTCTCCAAGAAAATTTAAACGACGCCCACGTGTACAGCATTAGACAAGCCTGGAGAAACGAATAACGTCTAGATTTAATTCATACGAGTACGAAGAGGCGAAAAAAAAAAACGCCACAAAGCTGATTTGGATTTTTTTTTTTGGGATAAGATCTACGGAAAATATTGAGAAAAATAAGGTGCTAGCGGAAAATAAGGAAAAATGATGACGTTGTCGGTAAACGGTGAAAAATTATTTATTTCAAAATTCAAACAGATCCTGGCGTTTCTGTCCCGCTTTAGTCTCATTCCGGTTTGAGTTATTCGTCTTTGTTTCCAACGGGAACATTCTTTATGTTTCATATTACATCTTTTATCCTCTCGTTCCTCATTTTTAACCCACCCGAATGGGGAGCGGATAACGGTAGATAACCCATAAATAATAGGAATAACGAAATCTAATTTATGTATGTATATATATATATATATATATATATATATATACGCGCCAGACAAAAATGTAGAGCGGCTAATTCACGAGTTATGGTCGAAATGTTGCTCAACGTTGTACGGCTCTGATGGATATATCAACCGATTTTTACCATTTATTTATTAATATTTTGTCCCTGACTCATCCCTTGACTAACAATTTTTTGCAGCTCGCCAAAAATATCGCTCATCATCTCGTCTCTGTGTGTGTGTGTGTGTGTGCATCGCATCGCGGACGTGTTACTTGGTTTGATTTATTATTTTCATCGTTCGTCTGATTTTAATTTGAAAGATTTATTGTTTCTGTCTTTGACAGATATATTAAAATTCCATCGCTTGTTGCTCTCGCAAGAGTACGAATTATTTTTTTACACACACACACAAAAAATCCTATAGATAATTTCAGCACTTCAAAAATTAAACAACAAATGGCACAACAATAAATAACCTCGAAAATTAATGAAAAAAAAAATAATCAAATACCCGAATACAAAGATTTTAGTTCAAGTCAAACTTGCATGAAACAGACCTAACAATTGGTAAGCTTAGTTTGGCCTCAACAAGTATATACAATGGAGGTTTCAAAAATATTACTAATGAAAATCAAATTACCGCCAGATGGCGTTATAAGACATGTGTTCAGAACACATAGTGGTGTTCTGCATTGCCCACCCAACTTGTTATAAGTTGTGTAAAATCGTATTGTCACACTCTACAAATGGAGGAGTGTCACCATTTTGAGAGTCTAGCAGTACCCCCTGCCCAACTAACCAGTCAATAAAAGAACGGCGTGGTTGTGGGAAGGGGTGGCCGGGCGGAACATTATCGAGCATCCTTTCTCAACAAGACGGGACTTTGAGACCACCTGTCGCGAGGGTTTGACCAAAAAGACTACTCGGTCAACTAGCACATTCTATGGGTAAAAAAATACTGGAAGTGTTGAAAACAAATTGTTCTAACAAATATAGAGAGTTTTGGTAAAGAGATAATAGAACCGAATGTTCTAGAAGACTGTCGAGTTCCTATATAAGGGGAAGACAAACACAACCAGTTCAGTCATAAATAAATCGTAAAAGTCAACAGTCTCAAATAAATCGTGAAAGTGATCAGACTTAAATAAAACGTCCACGAAGTGAGTGATAAATCGTAAACAGTGAATCTAGAGAGTAAATAAATTGTGAATATTGCTAAATAAAGTGCAACAGTGCAATAGTGAGTGACAATTAGTAAACTGACTTGTTAAACAGTGAAATAAATCATTGTTAACGTGTAGTTAATAACTGTAAATAGTGTAAGATAAATCAATAAAAATTTGTTAAAAATAAATTTGTCGTCATTAAACACAAACCCATTAAAACGTTACAGTATTAACAGAGAGAGGAAGGTAAGTGCAAATCAAACAGTGGTCAGTATTTTGAAAGATTTTTTCCAACGTTGAACAGAGATGGCGGGGCAATGTCCAAAATGTATTTAAGCATTACGGACTTGCGCTGTGATGATCAAACAGACCGATACTAACGCCTCTAAGAACAACGCACCGTACTAATAGCCTAAAAGTAATCTGACGTTTAACACGTTTTTTCCGAGTCACCGTTTGTGTGGTAAATTTGTATTTTTATGACTATTTAATGGCTGAAATACTGTGAAAAACTATGGTTGAGCTAAAAGACGTTTATACAATTTGTCAGGATCATTTTTTTGGTTAACAATACATGCATGCCATGAAAACAAAGCTCCATAGAAATTGCGAAATAAAGTAAGTAGCTACTTGTCAAAGTAAATATCTTAATCTTATTCATATCTTGTGTTACTAAATTATTATTTTAAGATGGTTGAATCATTTCAGAATCCCAGATTTCGTGATAACTAAGAATATGCATGGAATGCAGACGTCATTTTTATCACTAAACTCCAAATAGTATGATAACAGCTACTGCAAAATTCGAGAAAAGTAATAACTTATTTATTAATAATATGTGACATTTGTATATATAAATATTATCTAAATAAAATATTAAAAATATATTTAAAAAATTAATTATTTTTAATTTTAATAGAAAAATAAATAAATAAGTAAATAAATAAAACAAAAATTCAAATTACGCGCGCCTTATCTTAACATTTCACTCTCATCATTTTTTCATAACGCGCCTAAAGAAGTATAACTTCAATAAGTATTTTGATTTACAAAATGTTTAAGTTGATTTTTAATCAAATTTAGGCCAAGTAGTGTAAAAAGTCAAGTTACTTGAAATTCATAAGTACCAAATAAGTTAATATGATTTTTAATCGCAAAGCTCACTATAAGGTTTTTTTTTGTAAATTATATAAATACCCGATAAAAACCATCATAAAACATAGAGACAAAAACATCAACCATATAACGACCGATAAATTGGTAATCTTAAGGTTTACTTAAACCGTAGTTTTATGACTTTCCTAGGATTAAGATTTGATTGACCATTACAGTCCTAATTTATGAATTAATTAAGCGGAATGATCAAAGCGGCCATGGCACTAAGCTTTGATAAAACAAAGATTTGGATTGGTTCGGTAAAAATAATTGAATATCATAGCCTACTGTTTGAAGTATGTTAACATTTTTTCGTATTCATATGTATTTAAACATACGCATATATGCACTTATAATACATACAAAGCGCAAAACGGTATATACAGGAAGTCAAAGAAGATTATCGTGAAAAACGTGAAAGAAAGGCCAGGAGGAAAAAGAGGCGGAGAGATTTATACGAAACGAAAATGAGAGACGAGCATAGAAACAGCAAATCTGTGGTCCTGGCACGTCGGGGAATTTGTGAAAGGAATATACATTGCCGGCAGGACGAGAGCTTTTGTTGGGGGGAGGGGGGGGGTGTTCTTGCGACTGAGACGAGGCAGCAGGGGCCGCTATTAAAGTCACGTTTGATGTCCGAATTACCGTGTGTAAGTAAAACACGAGCAGCTGAAAAACTTAATTTGTTTTTCAATTTTCCTTTTAACATGATTTTCTTTTACACACGAGGACGACGACGACGACGACGATGACGCCTTCGTGCTTTTCTCGCCTTTTGTGTCCTCCCTCATTTAACCTCGTGCATATGTATTTTTTTTTTTTTTTTTCATTTTCCACTCGATTTTGTTTTCATCAAACACAAATGATCACTAATTGTAAACATCTTTTGGTCTCTTGTTTATCATTTTTGTATTGTCCAGTGGAAAATGGAGGCGTCAGCTATTCGGACGCCACGAGATAATCAATTTTATCGTCACATATTATCGTGTCTTATATACAAGAGTATAAAATGACACTTTTTTCGAGACCAAAAGAAGTGTGAAAGAAACTAAAAATAACCGAATAAAAATAAAATACAAAACCTGGAACAAGTCAATCGTAAAAAAATACTTTTAACAGCATCTTTAGCCTTTTAAGCTTCACATCTATGCATCATCAATAAATTTGTTTACTTTTTTTATTACTAATTTTATTAGATCTATTTAAGTCTATAGAAGTCTATTGAAATCTAGTGAAGTCTATATTGAAATCTATAGAATCTATTGAAGTCTATGAAATTTGTGGCGACGACATACATGCATAGTCCGCACATTACACATAGCGATCAGTAAGTGTAGAAAAGGCTAAAGAAAAATACGTCCAATTGACCAGGTTGCCATAGCTATGTTAAATGTAGATTTTTTCCTTGAAAAATAGATCAAAGCCATGCTTTTGATTTATTAGTTTTGATCCTTGAAAATGATCCCAATGTAAAAAAAAAGACTTGAAAAAGTTTCAAGTCTTTGATTTCATGTAAAAGTTTTTCAAGAATTTATTTTTTTAGATATTAATTTAAAAGTTTCGAAATAAGTATAAAAAAAATGAAAGGTAAATAAAAGTGAGTTTGATGCATGGGCAAGAAAAATATTTTTTTGTCATCAAAAAAAAAATGTTGTAGGAAAAATAATGAACGATAATCCTGAATATTTCCCTATATGAAAATAAAAGTTGTCCAATCAAATCGACTATAAATAACGTGAACGACTAACGTTTATAACCACCTGTTGAAAATTCACATGAACAAAAATTAAAGCGATGCTAAAATGAGAGAAATAAAATTTTAAGTTGATGGCTAGGAAAAAATAATGCAATCATCATTTAGAGGTGTAAATAAAAGTTATAGGTCTCTGTGTTTAGATAGTCGTGATATGACCTTGGCAGTTAAAACAACTTAAAACACCCGAAAAAAAAGTTAAAGTAAGACATTTTAATTTGCACCCTTTTCAAAATCGGGTATTTTTAAATAACATTATAAAGTTCGAAATAGTAATTTAAGGTGAGTTTCAAACATTATGAACTTTTCCATACAAGTTAGAAAGTTTTTCAAAATATGAGGGTTCTTTTTGGGCATGCCTCTATGCAAACAGGGTTGTAAGCGTTATGTTTGTTTCGTTGTTCTTTTGTCAATGTTGGAATTTTTTTCTTTTAAGAATTGGTAGTCGATACCTTTAGGTCGCTATAGAAACAAATTTCGTGTAATTTTGTTTACAACTTTTAGTTTCCGGTCAGTTTTAATATGGACTGCCAACTTTTACTACGTTTTGGATTTTTTTTTCATAAAGGCAAGAAAGCGGCTGATCTATTTATGTTATTGTAGACGATTAATTTTTCAACGCCAGTGATAATCCGTTTCAAAAACGGGTCGATTGTATTACGTTTGAAATGCGTATTATTATATAAACGACGAAAAAATGAAATGAAAATCTATTTTATATATATGTAGAGAACACCACAATGACTTACGAGGTAATCACGTCTTCAGTAAGAACCTTGACGGAAAGTGCACTTACCTAGAACAGAAAAAAGAAGCTTTAGTACACAAAGAACTTAAAATATTAAAATTTCTCTTAAAAAATATTTAATTAAATAGGTGGTAAACCACCTCATTATTTAGTAATGTCACTTCGCCATTTTATAGTGGTTCATAAGCAGGTAGATATCTTCGAAATTTCATAAGGCCAATAGTTTTCGAGAAAAATAATTGTGGACATAGAAAGATGTTTATCTATCTACCTGAGAACCTAAGGAAACAAACAGTGGTATCATTGACAATAAATCATAGGTATATAGGACAGATAAAGCAAGAGATGCTTTCAGAAGCCACCTGTGTTACTAGATGTTCTCCATAATATGGTAATGGAATTCAAGACATTGACTAAACATTGACTAAAGCAATACAAAAGAATCTTGAGAGCTTCGAGATGTGATTTTACAGACAGATTCTTATTATATAGATAATTGGAGTGACCAATACAACCGTTCTGATAAAAAAAATTTAGAATAGAAAAGCTTAAATACAAACATGATCATGAGAAGGAAACTAATAAAAAATGATACAAAGTAAAAACTTTTAAAATCCAGTCTATTGGTTGGCAAGGAAGTAATTTCGGTTTGTCCAATAGTAAACATTATGACTGTTTCGTTATTCTTTTGTCATTTTTTTTTCTTTCGAGAATTGGTAGAAGATACCTTTAGGTCGCTATAAAACAAATTTCGTGTAATTTTGTTTACAACTTTCAGTTTACGGTCAGTTTTAAGAGGGAGTGCCAAAATAAGCATTTTCGACACATTTGTATTTTTTATTTTCATAAAGGCAAGAAAGCGGCTGTACGGTTAACGTTATTGAAGATGATCCATTTTTCATCGCCAGTGATAATTTGTTTTAAAAAAGGGTCGATTTACCCAATTATCGATCTTCTTAACAAATCCAAGACGTCTTATATAATTTTTAATTGTTGTGTCTCATATATTTAACTATTTTGCAATACCTCGCACAGTTATGTGGACGATTCGATTCAATTATCGCTTTCACTTTGTCATCATCAATTTCAGAAGGCCGACCAGAAACTTGTTGGTCATCTTACAGTGAGAAATCTCGAGAAAATTTTTAAACCAATTCTGAGAAACCAAACTTTTTTTGCCCACGACACAGTAAAAGTAAAAACCAAGATTTTTCGCGACACACCTGTTTACACCAATATATGAATTTCTAAGAAATAACGAAAAAAATTGGTTTCAGGCGTTTTGATCCCCGGATAAAATATCCCCGACATAATATCCCCGCACAACATATCCTTAGAAAAAATATCCCAATGACACAAATATTTGCGATAAAATATTTCATGCAATTTCAAAACCTCACAATTTTCTGATAACATTTTTTTTAGCTCAATAACTAAGATTTTATATGTAATATTTTTTAGTAAAAACGTGTTAAATTTCCCCCCAATTATGTGTTGAAATAATGTCAAATTGACTCTCATGTGTCCCCCTAGCGAGGAGTCTCCAACAAGAAAAAATTATAGTCATTGTTTGTTTACCCGATTTTCATTCATTGACTAAATGTGCAGTTCCTAACGCCGCGAAGTTTTGCACAAACCTAAATGTTTTAACATCAAAATTATGCTGCAAATACGATCTGCAATTACTCTTTGAGGACTTTTTGCCTAAGGATATTTTGCCGTGGGGATATTTTGTCCGTAGATGAAAACGCATTAAGCTAAAAAATTGAATCAGAAATCAGAAATACAATTTGTTTGTCACAATTACTCTTAAAATAAAATATACGTTACGCGTTACGCGTTACGCTTCCTGGTAGATACATATTTTACGCCAAAAAAAAAAGTGGTTGCGTGTACTTATGTACGCGCGTGAGAAGTTATACTTCTTTAGTATCATTAAAAATTATTTTTTATTAATTTTATTCAAATAATCAATTTTAAAAAACTGTAATTTAATATTTAATAATAATAATATAAATATATTTAAAGATATAATTATTAAAAATAAAATTAAGAGAATAATATTTTAATTTGTATCAATAAATAATATCCAAAGAAAGATGTAAGACGTTTATAAAATTTGTCAGGATCATTTTTCTAGTTAACAATTCATGCATGTCATAAAAACGAAGCTTCATAAAAATTGCGAAATAAAGTAAGTAGCTACTTGTCACAGTAAATATCTTAATCATATTCATATCTTGTTATACTAAATTATTATTCTAAGATGGTTGAATCATTTCAGAATCCCAGATTTCGTGATAACTAAGAATATGCATGGAATGCAGACGTCATTTTTATCACTAAACTAAAAAAATGGTATAACAGCTACTGCAAAATTCAAGAAAAGTCATAACTTATTTATTAATAATATGTGTCATTTTTATATATAATTATTTTTAATTTAAATATAAAAATAATCAAATAAGTAAATAAATACAACAAAAATTCAAATTACGCGCGCCAAAAAAACCCAGTGGTTTTGTGGCTAACTTCATTTTGTTAATTTTTGTCTCAAGATGACCACCCATCCAAAAATTTCACTCTCATCATTTTTTCATAGCGCGCCTAAAGAAGTATAACTTCAATAAATGTAATACTCAAAAACCCTAGCAAATTTAAATGTTTTTTGAAAATCTCGCGACACACTTGTTATAGAATCAACACTATATAAACTACATTTACACTCTTTGTGAGCTTCAGCCGCTTTCTTGCCTTTATGGTTATAAATAAGTAAAATGTGTCGGAAATGCTTATTTTGACACTCTATGTTAAAACTGTCCGTAAACTGAAAGTTGTGAACTAAATTATACGAAATTTTTTTTATAAAGCTACCTAATGGTATCAACTACCAAATCTTAAAATAAAAAAATGAACAAAAGAATAACGAAACAAACAAAACGCCAACTATTGGTACAAATCGAAATTACTTTCTCGCCAACCATATATATGAAATGATCTTAATTAACGTTGGTGCGTTGTATATACATATAAAGTTGAGAACTTTCTCCACTTTTGAACCAGAAATCGTCAACATTTCTTCAAAATTCTTAAAGCTTTAACTTTTTTTTTTTTTTTTTAGGAAAATACAAAAGATGGACGACCAAATTGGTTATTGTTTGATTGGTTGTGCAAGCTGTGTTTCGTGTCGTTAAATAATCGTTTGTATTTCATTAAGTCGCTCGAGCTTTTCCTAATGAAGTGCTAGTGCAAACATGAGATGTGCGAATAGTGAATGCCGAATGGGGCGACCAAGTGAACGTGGCGAAGAATTACAAATTTTCCTTGAGCATGTTGGCGTCGTGACGCTCGGGGACAAACAGTTCGTAATGGAATTTTATATCTGCGCGTCTTTTATAAATGTCCAAGCTACGTATATTGTACATCCACACACACACACATACACACATAGACTATACGACAACCGTCCAGCTTGTGATTGTGACGTAAAATTTATATTTTCCATCCCTTCATCCACTTAGAAAATAAAATGAAGTTGGGTCACCGCAAGGAAACGATGGATGAGAGGCGAGAAAGCCAAGGGGGTATGTATGTATTCATATGTCTTCGCCGAGTCTCTTTATATGTATGTCGCTCCACGTTGTACCACACGAGCACACATCCCTCGTGAATCACGTAAACAGATTACAGTAATTTATTTATGTGTACAAAATATAAAACATCCGATCAAATTATGAGTGTCAATTTTATGACAAGAAAGATCTTGAAAAAAATCTCCGTCTAAGCGGCTTATTATATTTTCCATGTAATGTGTTTGATTTCAATCAAATGCTATAAAAAAGCTCTACACACACACAAACAACAAAAAAGCTCCTTCTCATTTATATGTCGCCATCTTTTCACCTTTTTAACTTTTCAACAAGCGTAACTCTTTATGCAAGACGAGTACACAACACGGAAAAAAGCTCCTTTTCAGCCACTTTATCATCGTCGCGAAAGCACATAGAAAGAGGCTTTTCAAAGTCGAAAAATAACCGCAAAGTGAGTTCTATAGTCGTTCGTCTCTCGTTGATAAGTGATGAAAAGAGTGCAAGCTTTCTCTTTCTCGCACATGTCTCAATCTATACCGACACCCCCTCAAACCGTTTCAATGCGTTTTGTTTACGAATTTCACTTCTGAAGAGGAGTTCGGTGCGTGGCTTAGTTGTTATTTTTGATCGATACATTTCGTTTTATCAGGGGGAGGGGCTGGTATGTGGAGTAAAGTTGAAAATTTTTTCATTAAAGTCTCTCGGCCGCGTCAAAAGTTGGCAGAACGAGAACTTATCAAACAAGAAAAATAATTTCCTTGATAAGTTGCGATGAATACACAACGAACTTTGAAACAGCTTGACATAAAGAAATTTTCTAAAGTAAAATATTTTGTAAATTTAATCAGTTATTATTTTTAAAAGAGGGAAATATTGTAATTAATTTTGAATACTAAGCTTTCAAAAAGCTTATTTTAACGATTTGTTAGTTGGAGATTCACTACTTGACTTGATTTTCAAGCTACTTGATCTTGAAATCATGTCAAAATCGAATCAAGTATCAATATTTGAAGAACAAAGTCAAGTCAAGTCAAAATTGGTCTTCGTCTTGCGAAAATGCATGACCAAGATTTTATACTAGAAAAACTAACAATAAGACCAAGGAAGATGAGAAATAAAAACAATAGTAGACTCCTAGAAAGTCTAACAATGAGACCAAATAAGAAAAAGCAAAACCAAACCTAGGATAGTCCTGGTCTTGCAGCCTTAATGTTGGTCATGTTAAAAAGCAAAACCCAAATCAAGATTAAAACAGTATTTTAAGTAGTAAGACCCATACCAAATTGCCAGACCGAGGCAAAAATTTCTAATTATGTCAATAATGAGCAAAATTGCTCATCGTCTTGCAAAAATGCATGACCAATACTGTTTTTATTCTAGCAAGACTAACAATAATATCAAAAACAAATAAGCAACATCAAGACAGAGGCCTGGTCTTGTAGCCTTAATGTGGGTCTTATTAAAATGCAAGACTCAAATCAAGATTAAAACAGTATTTTAAGTAGCAAGACCAAGACCAAATTGCCAGACTAAGGCAAAAATGTCTAATTTTGTCAATAATAAGCAAAAATGCTCATCGTCTTGCTAAAATGAATGAACAAGACTGTCTTCTTGCTAGCAAAACTAACAATAACATCAAGCACAAATAAGCAAGATCAAGACTGAGATAGTGCTAGTCTTGCTATCTTAATGTTAGTCGTACAAAAATGCAAGACTCAGATAAAGATCAAGACAGTATATTGAGTAGTAAGACTAGACCAGTAAGAACTATAATCTTGGTCTTGATAGTATAAAAACAGTCTTGGTCTTGCATTTTCGTAAGACCAAGACCAGTTTGACTAATCAATAGTTAAATTTTAGCAAAGAAGCTGAAAATTGAAAAACTAAATAAGCAAGACCACTACCAAAGCTTGAACAACCTTGGTCTGGCGATTTGGTCTTGGTCTTACTACTTAAAATACTGTCGTAATCTTGATTTGGGTCTTGCATTTTAATAAGACCAACATTAAGACTGCAAGACCACAACTATCCTAGTCTTGGTCTTGGTTATTCTTCTTTGGTCTTATTGTTAGACTTTCTAGTAGTCTACCAGTGGTCTTATTCCTCTTCTTCCTGGGTCTAATTGTAATTTTTTTTAGTATAACAATCTTGGTCATGTATTTTTGCAAAACGAAGAAAAATTTTGCTCATCATTGAAATAATTATAAATTTTTGCCATGGTCTGGCAATTTGGGGTTGGTCGTACTACTTAAAATACTGTGTTAATCTTGATTTATGTCTTGCATTTTAATAAGACCTACATTAAGGCTGCAAGACCAGGACTATCCTAGTCTTGGTCTTGCTTTTTCTTATTTGGTCTCATTGTTATACTTTCTAGGAGTCTATTAGTAGTCTTATTCCTCTTTTTCCTTAGTTTTATTCTTAGTTTTTTTTAGTATAACAGTCTTGGTCATGCATTTTTGCAAGACGAAGACCAATTTTGCTCATCACTGAAATAGTAAGACATTTTTTAAAAAGAAATTGTGTTTACCTTAATTTGATATTTAAATATTGATAGTTGATTTGATTTTGACTAGATTTAAAAATCAAGTAGCTTGATATCAAGTCAAATATTGTACCCTCAATCAACAAATCGTTAAAATGAGCTTTTTGAAAGCTTTCTGTTCAAAATTAATAAAACTATTTATAATTAACTGATTTAAATGACAACATATTTTTTTTGTAAATTTCTCTGTCACGTCTTTTTAAAGTTGAGGATTAGCTAATAAATCGAAAGAAGGGGGGGGGGATTGGCTTCGTCTAAAATAGGAATATATTATAGTTCCTGTACAATTATAAGAACTAAATACGGTTATTGGTTATTATTCAGGAATATAATTGGGAGTTCATGTTATTAATAGTATACGTATAGTTTATGGATTCGACGGTGCAATATGTACCGATCTTTTATCCTGGAAAAATGACTAATTCTTGCGGGTTAGCTTTCACTTACACAGAAAAAGTATTTTTTTGGTTTTCCCACAAAATCAAGAAACGAATGACGTGATTTGAATCCTTAAAAATTCTTAGAAATCCTTAAAAAATTGCGTTCAAAAGTAAAAAAATTCCAAAAATATCCACTGATTTAAATCCAAATGCTTCAAATTCAAATACCAAACAATTTTTCCCCCCGTTATCCTCGGTTTCACTCACTATGTTTCACAGACGAAACGAATCAAACTCCACATTTTACCATTGTTATTTCATCGCTGACTCGCATCAAGCTCAACAATACACTCCCAAACAAACAATAAATCAACTCCACTCAACTAATTCCGTTCAAAATTCCAACACTGAAGCCCCCAAACTCCAGCAGCAATATTGATTCAATTTTCACACTCGCACGAAAATGATGGACAGTACGGCACACACATTAATGCCTGCATGAGCTTTAATACTCCCAAATTCACACATTCATTCCACTGGAAAAAGATCGAAACACAATCTAATACTTATGTTATAAGTTTATTGTAATATGTCAGAGTCGTAGCAGACAGAGAGTCGACGCTTCGTTGAACTTCAAGTTTCGTAATAACTGTAATCAGTAGAAGGAACATATCAGAAGGGTGAAAAGGGCTTTAAAACACACCACTAATATATCTAATAAATACATCTATGCTGTACATCATTTTATAATAACTCTCTGTAGCTTACATATAGGAGCACTGCTACGGGCAACACTACAATGTTACCCGACGAATGAATTAGAATAGACATAGGTGGCATTCATGAGGGTAAGAAAAATCAGTCTCTCCTGAGTTCATGTCTACCACCCCTTTATTTAACTCGCCTATTAGAGCTTCCATTTAAAAATTATACTAAATATTCAAGATTTTCAAGTGACTTGAAATCAATTTAAAATTGATAAAATAACAAGCAAAATTAATTTTTAAAATAAGCTATAGTAGGATGAAACCCATTGGAAAAGGAAGAGAATATAACAAAAATGAAAGGAAAAATAAATTACGGTCGATCTGAGGTGGAGAAGTGGAAAAGAGAGGGGTTTTTATGGGTAAACACGGTTTATCTCGATTTTCGACAAAACTACAAGTTCTATGGAAAAAAGTTAAACTGCAAAGTTGTAGACAATACGTAGATCTACAAATTTTGTACTAACATTTTTTTCACATACCCTCATAATTTATGTGAAAAATTCCAATAATAGTTCCAAAACATCTGATTTTTTTAAAAAGTCGGTGAGCTTTTTGTGCGTTGAAACCTCTACTTTCTGATGTTGCAAAAATATATATATTACAATGTTAAATGTTCCCAGAAAATGCAATAATTAAAGTGTAAATTTTAATAAATTGATCAAAATTGTACATAATACTGTCACAAGTCTAAGAATGGGACGCCGTGGCGCCATTTTATGATTGGGGGTTGGTGGGTTATATTAATTATAACAAAAGAGGAGCAGGAATACTATGAGATAATCGTGTTTCTAGCAATTTCTCCATTGATTTATTAATAGATGAGAAAAAGACAGACACCAAAACAAGGGAATCGAATATTCTAGTAATGGAGAATTTATCGCTTGGAATATTCGAGAACGATGATTGGTTGGGTATAATTAAGCCAGAAGAAGGACCAGCCAGTCAGTTGTAAATGAACCGACATTACGAGTGATAACTTTACAAAGTTAAATAAATATTCGACGGAGTATTAAATAAATCTTTGCACGTGTGATATAAATCGTAAACAGTGAATCACGAGTGTAAATAAATTGTGAACATTGTTCAACAGTGCAATAGTGAGTGGCAATAATTAGTGAATAAGTGACTGTGAAAACAAACTAATTTTTAACATGTAGTTTATAAGTAACAAAAGTGTAAGATAAATAAATAAACAATTGTTAAATATAAATTCGTAGTCATGAAACACAAATCCTCGAACCCGCACAGAAAAAAATAGTGGTGTAAAATGTACTTTACTAAACTAGTAATATTTTTGTGTGTTGTATTCAGCTCTAACGTATAGTAATTTTTACTACCATAGTGTAGTAAATATATGTAGCTGTTACAACTGCTGAGTGTTGTACAATTAACACATTTTTGCCTTTCTGTTACGCCACGAATTTTAACAAATTTGTAATCGTTACCATTTTTGCTGTATATAATACTATATACAATGTACAATTTACTCCAATATGTTGCAAAAACCTTGTAAAACGGCTGAGAAAAAAAAAAACATCAGAGCCATCTTTACCTTTTTCTATAATTATATTTTTAAGATTTGTAATGGTGCGCATGGGGCGCGTACAACATAACCTATAATTTTGACAAATAAATTCAAGTGTCAAAAATTCAACTACATTATATTATCAAGGAGTCATTTTTACTAGTTCGTGTTGTAAATAATACTACAGTTTATTTAACTACAGTTAACTGGTAAACGTTAGCACACGTGGTGTCATCCTAAATATTACTAGTGTATGTTGTAACTTTAACAAGAATTGTAGTTAAATTTACAACACATTTTTTTCCGTGCGTAAAAACGTTAGAATAAAATTGTACATAACACAATTTTTTTAAATATACACTTTAATTATTGTATTTTCTGAAAACATTTAACATTGTAATGTGTATATTTTTTGCATCATCAGAAAGTAGAGGTTTCAACGAACAAAAAGCTCACCGACTTTTTAAAAAAGCAGATATTTTGACGTGAGAAATTTCGATTGAAAATTAGGGTGCTTTTTCGATAATAAGTCATTATAAGGTGAAAAAATTGATAGCACAAAAGTTGTAGATTTACTTACTACTACTTACTACTATGTTTGGAACAATAAGAGGTAAATTTTTACAAAACTTCACAATTTTTTTTTGTAAAGATACCATTAAAACCAGAAACTTGGTTTTTGGAATTTTTCACATAAATTTTGAGGTTATGTGAAAAAATTGTTAGCACAAGAGTTGTAGATCTACTTATTATCTATAACTTTGCCATTTAACTTTTTTCAATAGGACTTGTAGTTTTGTCGAAAATCTAGATAAACGGTTTCTACCCTTAAAAACCTCCCCTTTTTCCACATCCCCACCTCAGAATGACCGTAATTTATTTTTCTTTTAATTTTTGTTTTATTCACTTCCTTTTTTAGTGGGTTTCATCCTACTATAATTTTTTTTCTGTTAAAAAATTATCTACCCTGGTCTATAAGCACAATTTAAATCAGAATATCCTAGACCAAAAAAAAATGGTTGGTACGCCCATGGTAGCGTCGTAATATAATCAAAACTTGCCAAACGCATGCGAACAATAAATAGATGCACGTAGAATTTACACGATATAAGCGTGATAGTGATTTTAGTAGAGACGATATAATATACTGATGATGATTGTGAAGAAAACATCCCTCTTGATGTTCCTGATGGAGTGCTCGAAAGCTCCGACTTGTTCATGATGACGACGGTATGAAATGTTTGTTACTCTTTCACTACACCATTCCACCTACCCTCCATCACCATCTCCATATACATATAATCTATTATTTCCGAGCGATGTATTTTGACACGTGTTATCCTTAAAAGGATAAGTCTTTAACAACATCAATGCACACACACACAAACATACATACATCAACATACACACATAGTCGAACAAAAGGATAAATTTACTTGCCTTATTCAAATTTCAACATTTAAGATATTTTATCTTTTTTGCTATATTATAATGATTTGTTGTCAAAGGGAAGGGAACACACAAATACTACGACATTATATAAAGGAGACCATTGGGCAAGAGAAACGGGAATAAAAACAAATAAGACAATTGAAGTGATTGAGTCCGTTCGTGGGAGAGCGTGTCCATGAACTCCCCAGGGAACGGTCACCCGGCAGGTAGTCGCTAGTTTTTGTGTTCCACATTGATTTACTAATATTGTCTTCTATGTGCTTTTTTTTGTTGGTGTCTTTCGCAAGGCCTCCATTTCACTAATGTTGAATCGGGGCGAATTTCAAAGACAATAAGTGGTTGCGTGTACTTATGTACGCGCGTGAGAAGTTATACTTCTTTGGTATCATTAAAAATTAGTTTTTATTAATTGCATTCAAATAATAAATTTAAAAAAATTGTAAATTAATATTTAACAAAAATAATAATATATGTATATATTTAAAGATAAAATTATTAAAAATAAAATTAAGAGAATAATATTTTAGTTTGTACCAATGAATAATATCCAAAGAAAGCTGCAAGACGTTTATAAAATTTGTCAGGATCATTTTTCTGGTTAACAATTCATGCATGTCATGAAAACGAAGCTTCATAAAAATTGCAAAATAAAGTAAGTAGCTACTTTTCAAAGTAAATGTCTTAATCTTATTCTTATCTTGTTTTGCTAAATTATTATTCTAAGATGGTTGAATCATTTTAAAATCCCAGATTTCGTGATAACTAAGAATATGCATGGAATGCAGACGTCATTTTCATCATTAAATTTCAAATAGTATAACAGCTACTGCAAAATTCGAGAAAAGTAATAACTTATTTATTAATAATATGTGTCATTTGTATATATAAATATTTTCTAAATAAAATATAATAAATATATTTTAAGAAATAATTATTTTAATTTAAATATAAACAAAATAAATAATTAAATTAATACAACAAAAATTCAAATTACGCGCGCCAAGAAACCTAGTGGTTTTGCGGCTGCCTTCATTTTGTTAATTTTTGTCTCAAGATGGCCGCCCATCTAAAAATTTCACTGTCATCATTTTTTCATAACGCGCCTAAAGAAGTATAACTTCAAAAATAAAATAACGAGGACAACTTAAATTTCATTTTAATCAACATTGCATTTACTTCATACTATATAGCAGCATAGAAAATTTTACTTGTAATGCGTTTTTGGTGCAATGTTTAGAGTGTTGCATTACAAAGTGCATTATCGTGTTTTTATTTGAATTAATTTCCTTTGAAATTCTCACAACCTACTGTTTCTCTGGCATAGATGTAAGAGAGAGTATAAGCCATTTGCATTATTACATCTATTGAATAAGTCAGAGAGCTTTTTTTCGTATATAAATTATTATAGTGCTAGGAAAAGGTATTATAGATGACACGTTGTAACGAAGCGTTATGTTTTTTAAAATTATTTTTTGGTAAGCGAGCTAATTCGCTGCGGACGGAGTATTTCCATTTGTTTCAGGTCCAGTTGGAGAACCGGTGTCTTCGGGTCGTCGAGGAAAAACAAGTCGAATTTGGTTGTTTTGTCGGCGACTTTGGGGACATCGGGTGGAGGGACGTAGTCCACTGGGTTCCGAGGCAAATGGAAAAACTCAACACGACCCTGAAATTTCGCCAGTCGATAAGCGAGCCTCGCCGAGTTAGTAATTAAAACTTTATTTTTCAATAATTTTATTACTTATAATATTTTTAGTGTTAATTTGGGTTTTCTTTAATTTATAAGAATAAATCATTTTGTTTTGTTATCATTAATTAGTGTTTTATTTATTTAAAAATTTCGTGTAGGAGAAGAAACTGCTTTCATTTCAAGATTCAATTAGAATAAATAGGATAAAAAGAGGTTTAATCTCCATAATCAAAAACTTTTTATATATATATTTCTGACATGAACTATAACTACTTTGAGTAGAAAAAATGTTGAGTATGCATTGAAGATTCTTTCCTAGCCTCTCAAGGGCTACCACCACCAGAAGCTTATATGACATGATAGGACTTAAGGGCTCGCATAGCTATAATATAAAAAAATCTGCTTATTATATTTGAACCAAACTTGAATCCTTACATCTTGGAAATTTCATCTCAAGAATTCTCAAGAAAAAACCATAGAATCCTAGAAACTATTTGACTTGATTTTCAAGCTACTTGTATCAAGTTTGTCTTGAAATTAAGTCAAACTTAAGTCAAGCATTGATTTACAAGGTATTTCATTTAGAAATTTAAATTTTAAGCTTAATTTATTGTATAATTGTCCAGTTGTAAAATCCCTAGTTATAATTCTTCTAAAATTCAAATAACCACAAAAGTTTTTACTTTGTTGTATCTTTATCAGTGGTTTAAAAAAGTGTAAGTCGTACATTCACATACAAAGCCTGAAATATGTTGTAAATGTATGAATATACAGCCATGTGAGAAGTGCAAGAAATGAAACTAATTTCGTCTCAAGTCTCAACTTGAAAGAATACGATAGAAAGAGTGAAATTAAATCCACTCTTTGAATAATTGATTATAATTGGCTAGCAAAAATAATTTTGTCCAATCCTCTTAAGAGAAGCCACTATTAGGAGTTTAATATACAAAGGACCAAGGACTGACAAATAGAAGACACCAAAATGAGGATAAGTTTTATCATTATTTTTATATTAGTGTCGTTTGAGAACGTCTATTGAATCTATAATGCATCTACGATTGTCACGACACTAAACGATGTACGAGCAGGCCAATCTGGTTCACCGACTACTCAGTTATGGATGGCAAAGCAGGGATGGACATTTATTGGTCATATGGCCAAATTAAACAAGCCCTTGGGATTTCCAATACCATTTTCCTAGCTGAAGTGCTTGCAATAGATGGATGTGCCCGACTAAACTTTGTGAGGATTTTGAATGGAGCATACATCAACATTGTAAGTGACAGTCAAGCAGCGTTAAAGGCACTACCATGTAAGACCGTTAAGTCAAAGGTGATGTCAACAAGCTCTTAAGGAGCTGGCAGCTTGTAACAAGGTCTACTTATGGTGGCCTCCAGGACATAAGAGTATAGAGGGCTATGAAAAGACCAATCAACTGGCCAAAATGGCACCTCATCAGACCTGAATCCTTTTGTGGAATCACAAAAAGCAAAAAAAAATCTTAGGAGACCAAAACCAAGGCCTTGCAGTGGAGGAATAATCCGGGGCATAGACAAGCTGAGAAATTCATAAAGTACTCCAAGAAGAGATCTCTAGAAATATCGTCACTCGGAAAATGGATGTAAGGTTCCTAACAAGCCTCTCTATACAGTCCATTGTACCCTAAATTACCACCTTCACAAGCTCGGTTAAGTCGACACCAACACAGGTAGTCTCTGCTGAAAAGCAGCAGAAACGGAGGAGCAAATTTTGTGCTCATGTAAGATAGCTTTCAAAAGAATACTCCATCTCTGGTGAGATAGTAATGGAAACCCCTAGGCAGGTGCTGGCTTTTTTTAAAAACCTGATACTCCTCTAGTTAATACAGAGGGTCACATCAATAGATCTCATTGGTCGCGGTGATAAAGGGAAGAAATTTCCTGAGACCCGTAAAACAAAAACAAAAATTTTGAATGCCGTTTTCCAGTTTTCTTTTTTTGGGTTCATAAACCCAGTTCTACTTCTTCAAACATTCAAAAAAATGTTAAGATAAATTTTAAATGACATTGAATCCTTTAAAATTTTCTCTTCGTGAAATTTGAAGAAAAAGTTTAATTAAAAAAAAAAAGATTTAAGCTAACGTTTAGCAAAGCGGGCGGGTAATAGTAATGATTTTTTCATAACACAAAAAATATGCTTATTATAAATTAACCAAATTTGAACCCTTTTTACCTGGACTTTAGTTAATTAAACGAATAATTCAAAAATCTTCAGGGATTTAACACTCTAAAGGATTTGTCCTCTATTTCCGGTTTTCTCTTAAACTTTAATTGCATCATATATAGCAAAATCATGTATCACTTGATTAAGATTTTAACATTCAAACTTTTCAAGCCTTAATTAATTTTTTTTTTTTAATCAAATTAATTGGTGTGTACAACATGGCGGATTTGCGGTAGTGGACAAGAAATTATTCATTTACATCCCCTTTATAACCTCGAGGGACGCGAAAACAGTTGAAGTTTGACCTTTAATGTGTTAGGAAACAAAAAAAGTAGAACGTACAAAATAAACACCGAGAAAAATCTTCAACTCGGTCGATTGAAAAAAAAAAAAATTACGATACAAAACTCGAACGGAAATAAAAGTTTTTGTTTCCAATATGGAAAAAATGCGGTTTCCCGTCAATTGTGTTTCGTTAAATGTTTTACGGTTTGCTTGCTCGTGTATTTTCCTGGACATGGAAAATCCGTATTAAATTTTCAATAGGAGCTTTAAGACAAAAATCAATCAATTTGTGATTTCAGAAAGCATTTACGTGAAAATTGGAAAATTTGTTTGCTTTTCGTGTTAAAATAATAAATATATTAGTAGGTTAGAAATTTAGTCGGGAAGGTGGGGTGAGGTGATGATATTTGTTAAGGGGTGTCATTTACATAATAACGTTCATAGCGCACATAACTGTCTGGATTGTAGATGGCAATGTAATAGAGAGGAAGAAACGTGGCTGGGATGAGAAGGGTTGCCACGGAACAGGGGTCGCAAAGGAAGGGGCCGGAAGGAAATGACGCTTGGTATGAGGAACAGGAAATAGAGAGACGGCCATTGTACGGTTATTTCCCTTGAGATGTCACCACCATCGCCCAATGTGCATGTATATTATTATTATCATCATCATCATCATCATCATTATCATCATCACCACCAGCAGCAGCATCCAATCCATAGCATCAATATCGCTATCATTATTTTGGAGTGAGAACGGAGCACAGACATTCCATGTTCATTTCATGCACCACAAAAAGAAGAATAAATGAATCATATATCGAAAAGATTTTTTTCTACCCCGAAATTGCCGTCTTTTTAACTCGCAATTATTTAACGTGGATGAACATATGGTGGGACCATTGGGAATTTCGTCCCTTTTTATTTGCCTCAGCTTGGCGGGAAATAGTTGTTTTGTGCCAGATTTTTCATAGTTTACGCTTTCTATTAGAGGGTTGACGAATAAGGGTGTGTGTGACTTGTGGTGAGTCATTGCCAAGACGTTTTTATTTTGTTTGTATACACACATATTAAAGAGTACAATTACGTAAGAAGAACAAATAATGAAAATTCGTGGTTGCAATCGTTGTTCATTTTGACAAAAATTCCAGTTGGGATATCAAAAAAGAGGGGACAAAGACGAAGCAAATTTTTAATATCAAACTTACGAGGAAGTGATAAGACATTGAGAAATCATTGAAGATTTTTAAATAGAAATATTGTGAACATTCAGTCAATAGGACCATAGATCAAGTATTTATCAAGGCTACAGAAAGACACGAATGCGCTGAGCATACATCAGAGTGCCTGATAATATATAGCAAAACATCACGACTTGATACTCTCGTTGAATTCATTGTAAATCCTGATCCATTGCCTCTCTAACTATATCTATAAATGCAATTGAAACTATAAACGCGTTATCTCAAAACTATTTTTCAAGTCGGTGACCAAGATTTCTCATAAACGACTAAACCGAACAGTCTCAAATTTTAACACAACCTTCTGAAGTATATGTTTTAGTAATTAACTGAAGACTTTTTTACACCGATAAATTAATTTTCTTTTCATAAACGATTTAAGGCCAAAACTTTGATCAAAAATCGATTTTTTCATTGAGAAGCCGCCATTTTGTCAAAAAAGGTTTTTTTAAATTTATTTCTTCAAGTAATTACAAGACTAGAGATTATAACGAATAACGTTTAGTTTTTTCATTTTAAATGATCCAATCCAGAGATATCGGGGTCAACGCAATATACCTTTTTTAAGAGAAGCTTTTGGAGATCAGCCATCAGCAACTTTCAAAATTGTTATTTTTACAAATTAAAAAAAAATGTTGAATTACAGTTTAAAGTTACCATAATAGATGCTTAAATTTTCATAGTAATACACTCAAAACTCTGTTCAAAAAAAAATTCTTAAAAATTTGATTTTTTTTCTCTGGGCCTCCTAACTGTATAACCCCTAAAAGGTGTTAAAATTGCGATCAAGTAGTGAATCCCAATTAACAGAGTATGGGTACAAACATTGACATTCTAAGTAAGTAGAGAAATTTTATTAACTTAATTTCGAAAATCGTTTAATTCTTAAGCTGGTATTCCTTTTTCCCTCTTCCAATAGGTTTGTTCGCGGGTCTCATTCTGAACTGATTACGAATCAGTTGAAACGGATTTAGGAGAATTGCCAAGCGCATACACACTTATGAACCGATTAAGGGTTTTTTTCTTTGAACGAGTATGAAAATGTTCGGAAGTAAGCCGAGGATTAACGAGAACTCACGAAAATTTTACGTTGACAACGAAACTGGACTTTGAACTAGCCACGATTTATCAATCATAACTGATTCAGAATTGGTTCTAGTGATTCTCAGGTTTTTCTAGGACAAATAATTCGATTCTCATGCGCAGTTTGATGAATCGTGGCTAGTTCAAAATCTAGTTTCGCTGTCACGCTGCGTTCACACGAGTCAACTTTAGTTGCCCGATTTTAGTTGATCAACAAAAGTTGAATGAAGAACCTCGTGTAAGAACCGTGATCAATTTTTTACTGGATCAACAAAAGTTTTGATCGACCAACTAAAATTGGTTAACTAAAGTTGACTCGTGTGAACGAGGCATCAACGTCAACGGTTTCATTAACTTAGTCGAATACTTAAAATGTATTTAGATCCTTATTATTTTGAATTGATAGATATATTTAAAGGGGCGATGGATCGGGATTTTAGAATGAATGCAACAAGAGTACCAAGTCGTGACGTTTCACCATATATTAGCCATATGTCAGGCTCTCTGATGCATGCTCAACATTCTTGTCTTTGATGATTGTAATATGGTGACAGCAATTTTCATATTTTATTATCAACCATGAGTGTTAAGAATGCTGAGTATACATCAGAGAGCCTGCTTAAGCTACAATATATATATATATATATATATATATATATATATATATATATATAGGTATAACTTTGAAGAATATTTCTTTAACCTTCTTCAAGAATATTTGGTACTTAATGTGTTGGTCTTTACTTCAACATGGACGAAATTTTAATCCAGTGGTAATCAAAATATTATGTCTAATTTAAATAATATCCCTACTTCTGATGTCTCACGTTCAAAACCTATACATCCTAGAGACAGCACCGTTAATCACGCGTACAATAATTTCAAATGAAAAAAATCCATTTCCAAGTGTTTAAACCAAGTCTAGATTTTTCTTATCTTAACATTTTCTTCTTGTTTTACAAGCTTGAATATTAAATCCAAGTTTATTGAAAAGTAACAAAATATAACAAAGAATTTTGTTGAATAATTAAGCTGTTCTTTTAAGGGAGCATAAAATATTTTACTATCCATAAGACAATATGAACATTGTAAAGCTCCACCTCTGAAAGCTCATAAAAACCAAATATCAGAAATATAATGACATGATTTTTTTTTGACCAAGTGGATAGGAGATAAATTAAGAGCTTTTATATAGCTCCTCGACAACTTTTCATGCTCAATAGCGACATAATTATCGTTAATTTTCAACGAAAGTAAAAAAAAAAAAAAACTAAACACAATTTAACAGAGAAATTATTTATGATGAAAGTTAAAAAGTTTCATTAAGTATAACTTAATGTTTAAGTTCATAAATAATAATAATAAAAAAAAAATTCTGTACATTTGTATGTATTTAACGACAAAAACTTTAACAGGCTTTTCTCGGATATGTCATTAACATTGAAACAGATTAAAAAATGTGAAACGTTTTTATTTTAATAACATCACATTTTTAATATAATTTATGTAGTATATTGTATCAAGAAGATGAAAAGTGATGAAAATTTAAATACACAACAGAAAAAAATGGATATAATATAAAGTTATAAAAATCGACTCGCTTTTATGTTTTATTTATTTGATCACGAGAGTTGGTCGGTTCTTTCAAGTTTCTCTTAGTTGTAATTTTGTTTTGTGTTTAATTTTAATATGGAAATGTCTGTCATTTGTAAATTTTTTTTTTCGCTCAGTCGTCGATCAACATATTTAAATGGTCTAGACTTTTGATGAACATTTATCGTTATTTATTATTTGTGATGTGCTGTATTTTTCGGCTGTTAGTGTGGAGCGTCGATAAACGACGCCCAATTAATTATGTCTCAGATAAAAGTGGCACCGTCATTTTCGTGTTTTTAATAACTATTAACGAAACCCCCTGCGATGGAATGGGACAAATGAATGAAAACACCCCTCAAATATTCGTCATTTAGGTAAGTATAAATTTTTTTATTAAGGATGAAACAATTAAAAGAGCTTGAGTATATGTTTTCCTTTTTTGGATAAAAAATATGTGCTGCGAGGCGTCACATTACTGTCTTTTACTTTCATTTATGAATTTCACTGTTGGTTAAAAGAACTATAAGTACTACATCACTATACATATAAACAAAACTATATGCATACAGCCTATATATTGGTAATTATCATGAAATCTCGAAATTATCTATCAGTAAATTAATGAAAAATATTTAAATTAATTCATCTTCATTTGCTCTTAAATTTATACTATTTATCTTACTAGAAGTGAAAAATATCGTGGTCTCCAGAATAAATGAGTTTTGACGGTTTAAATGTGAGGGAATGATGACTGAGGTGAGGAAATGATGATTATATTTATTTTTCATATAAAATCGTATTATTTATTTTTTAAATATATTTTGAATTCTACTAGGTTAAATTAACTTACAAATTAAAAAGTTTTTGTAAGCAAAGCTGTACGAAAACCAAGTCGATCTAGTCTGAAAGTCATTACCTCATAACTCATCATCCCCTCACTTTTAATCAAAATGAGGAAATGACGGTGAGGGAATGACAAAAGTGGTTCCCTCTGTTTGGGAGCCTCAGCCGCTTTCTTGCCTTTATGAAAATAAAAAAAATAAAATCCTCTTATCGAAAATGGATAATCTGCACTCCACGTTAAAACTGACCGTAAACAGAAAGTTGTCAACAAAATAACACGAAATTGGTTTCTATAGCAACCTACAGGTATCAATTCCAAAAAATTGAAAAAAGAATAACGAAACAAACATAACGCTTACTACTAGTCCTGACCAAAATTACTTTCTTGCCAACCCAATAATTATTAGAAATTTTTTTTTTACAAGAAGGGCCTGAAAAATGAGGGTATCAAAGCTCAAGAACCTACAGTAGTATCAAAAATGTTCACCAATATTCGATACTAGTATACGAGTCGATCTAGTCTGAAAGTCATTACCTCATAACTCATCATCCCCTTACTTTTAATCAAAATGAGGAAATTACGGTGAGGGAATGACAAAACATATCATAACTCAAAAAAATCTCGCAACATAACCGTTCGTTACCAGCTAGCTTTTTGCTCCGCTTTCGTACGTCATCGAAATATTATAATTATCTTTTTTATTCTTCACTGTGGGGGAATGATTGAACAAAATATAATCTTTAAAATATTGCAATGAAATCTTCTTCCAAAAATTACTCCTAACAAACTTGAAGTCAATTCGCCATTGCGAACAAGTAACCGTACTACCAACTGTCAGAAACTAATGAGAGTGTTACCAAAGTCTTCAAAAATATATCTACTTATCGACGGTTGGTAATACTGTGAGGGAATGATTATTTTTCATGGGCAAGTGTGTAGTTAGCATTAGACAAGTTGTTGATGACTTATAATTCTAAATTCAGAGAAATTTTGAAAATTTGTTGTATTTACAAAGACAAGTCATAGTTACAAACAGATTTTTTAAGAACTTCTCAATAAAAACTTTAGACAATGTTCTAATCTGGAGTTTGGGACATAGTGAGGGAATGATTTTCAGTGTACTATATATTTATTATTCGTCACAAATGCCCGTACAATCCCAAAGTTATTACCAACATTTTTAGCTTTGATGATGTTCTTTCGAAAAAAAAAACATTCTAAGTCGGTTAGGTTTATTCTAAAAACTGCTAGGACAAGAATTTCAAGATTTCTTGAGAATTAACCATATACATAACGAATTCCCAACCTTCTCCCTAGAAACGTCCTTATTCAAATTTTCCCAGGAAAACATTTCAAATAAAAGTTGGAGGCATCAATGAGACTAAGAACTATAGAAAGTTTAAAGAAAATCGTTAGAGCCGTTTTCGAAAAAAATTGAAAAAGCTCCAAAACTCCTAGAATAAAGTGGAGCTTTCGCTTAATCGATTTCAACCAAAAGTTTCGCGACACAATTAGATATAATATGAAGGCAAACTTCCAAGTTTTGTGTAATTTGGATAAAGCTTTCGATACGATATGGCTGTCACACACACAGACATGTTTTTTGGACTTAAGGGACCTCAAAACGAGTAATTTCGGTGAAAGCTCGAATTCGAAAATTCGACCCCCAATGATTGTCCAAACCATGAGCTGTGGTTCTGTTAAAAAAAATTTTTAAGTTATCTTTTTATTCGATAATCAAATTTTTATAAGTGGGAATTTTGTGTTATTAACATATAAAAGATTATTAAATATAAACACAATATATGTTAAGTAGCTTTAAAGGTTTTGCTATAGTAATATTTTGGAGAACTCACCAAAAGAAGTATTAGTAAAACTAACCTAACACTTTCAACCATGTCGAATTTAAGCATTTATGCACCTAAGAAGACATTTTTTATTTGCATTCTGAGCTTTACCTTAATTGTATCTGACTCCGAAATAGCTGTGCATTTAGTAAGTGAATTAAAACCTTATCTTCCTTGCAAAATTTAATTTTTAGAATATGCATTCGACGTCAACATTCAAAAAAGCAATGAAAATTTTAGTGGTACTGTCTGGAAATCGACTTCAAAATCATCTTAATCTGGTAAAATGTCTAGAGTATTATAGTTGCTATTAAAGATGCATTGATTTTAAGCAACTTGACTTAATTTTCAAGCTACTTGACTTAAATGTAATTTACAATCAGATCAAGTTAAATGAAGCATTCAATTCAACCATTCAATTTGAAAGTAAGAAAAAATTTAAATATTTAGTTCAAGCCATTGTACAAAATGATCAGTTACTTGACTTGACAAATCCTTATTTGTGGTACAATGAAAAAATCCCAGTTCTATAGTAGCAAAAAATTCGACTACCTACATTAAATTTTATCAATGAACGCCAATCTTCAAAACTTGCATAAGTCGAAGAATATTAGTCAGCCCATGATTTAAAGTACAAATCAGTACGAGATTCATCAAGTCAAGCAACTGTACATTTTGCACAGTGAATTGTTGTCAAATAGCTTGAAAATCAAGTCAAATAGTTTGAAAAATGAAGTCAAATAGTATATGTTAGATATGGTCTCGAGTCGAAATTTTAAGACCCCGATTGAAACTTGTGGAGCCTGATTCTTTTGGTGTGATAATTTGTCGTTTCGATTCAAAAACCTTCCTCAACCTATCTACGCTAAAAACGAACGTAATTAGGTGCTACCCAAGTCGAAAAATTCAGCATTATTTCAACCTGCTCAACCTGAATTGAACATGAAAATAAACTGCCTACGTTGAACTGGGCCTTACTTAAAACTTTCTACGCAGAATTGAACCTTAACTGCTCATCATATTTAAATCTACTATATAATAAAATTTTCAGCCTGAATAGAAGCTGAACAACCTCAAACCTGCTATATAATAAAATTTTTAGTCTGAATTCAGGCTGAAACAGGGTTTATTTTAATACATTTCTCTAGATCTTAAAATCCATTTCAACCTGCCACGCCCTGACTTCAGGCTATTTAGGTTGAAATGAATTTTAAGATCTAAGAAAATATATTCAGCCTGTTTCAGCCTGGTAATACTCACTTACGTTCGTTTTCAGCGTAGTTAGGTTGAAAAAGGTTTTTAAATCGAGCTGGCAAATGAACACATCAAAAGAATCAGGTTCTACAAGGCTCAATTAAGGTTTTAAAATTTCGACTCGGGATTAATTAATTTTTTCCATTTTTTTTTTTAAAGACCAAAGCTTTGTGCTTTAGTTGACCATAAAACTTAACAACTTTCTACTAAATCATGATACTTTTGAAAAACAAAAAATTTTCATCGATCGGTTTGTTTCTTAGATTTTCAAGGACTTATTGAACGACCCTCGTATCACTGAAATGAACACCCCGTGTAAAAAATTGTCAACAAAAGTTTCTTCCTGAACAATCACGGACGACTAATAATTTCATATTCACTAGCTAAATAATAAAAAATGATAGAGTTACCAGTTTATTTTTATAACACGTTCCCTTCTTCCGTACATAACAATTAGAAAAGCATAGTTGAGCAGAGAAAATGAAAAGCTTTCCGTGCTTTTAAGAGGAGACTTCAATGTTAATGCTAGTCCTAAAAGCTCTAATCCATTGATTTACTTTTTATATAAGGATTTTTATTTAACAATAAGTTAATATTATGGTATCTTTAACAGGTCAAAGCTCTACTTAATTATCACTACCAAATTTCCACATAACAGAAAACAAGTCAATCGTAAAAAATACTTTTTACAGCATCTTAAGCCTTTTAAGCTTCACATCTGTGCATCATCAATACATTTTTTTAACTTTTTTTAGTACTAATTTTATTAGATCTATTGAAGTCTATTGAAAGCTATTGAAGTCTATGAAATTTGTGGCGACGACATACATGCATAGTCCGCACATTACACATAGCGATCAGTAAGTGTAGAAAAGGCTTAAGAATAATCTTTATTAATCCAGGATTTTGGTAAAAAGGTAAAAATGTCTTGGTCTTTGTCTTTTATGACATGTTTTCAGGTAATGTTGAACAGCCGCGTTTTACGGAAACAAATCGGAAATGGACAATCGATCGTATCGGGGTGCTTGTAAGTGAGTCGATGGCATTTGTCGGGAGAGTCTTAACCGAATGGGACAGGAGCACAGGACGAGCACAGGAACAGAGAGACACGTCGAGTTAATCGATGTGTCGGAGCCGGCCTTTCATTGTATGGGTGAGCGTCGTTTGTTGTGTGTTGAATGCCATTAACAACGCTACGTTACAAATAATTAGAGGTTTTCAACTCGGTATCTCTCCATCAGAGCTTTCTGACTCTTTGTAATGCAGCAAAATGAACTGCAGAGTGCATTTACCCGACGCTTCCACCATTTGCCTCGTAAATATTAGATATATATATAGTATTAGATCATACCTGCGACTTTATTTGATTTCAACCCTTGTGAAAACCGACCCCAAACAAATGGCTACTTACAAATAACACGATCTAATGTTTGTCTTTTCTTTGTATCAGACAAAAAGGAAAAATTTCAAACTCTTCCCGATAAAAACATTCCAGAAAATATTTGTTAAACAAATAACGCGAGCAAATCAATTGAATAAATAAATTGCATGTAGAAAAACTGCAATGAACACAACCATGAAATGGTGGATTTATTAAACTTTTATTTAAAAAAAAAAAACATTTTTTTTTTTTTTTTTTTTTTTTGGGAGTTTGATTCGCTTCATTAAAAGTATTTCAATTAGTCGATATATTGTTTCATACGATACAATTTAATTGAACCGAAATCCAAACAATATGAAATTTTCAAATATTAATTTAAAATAAATCAAATTTTTGCTACGATTCGATTTGAATTTTCAGTTATTTAAAAGTTATTTTATTAAAAAAAAAAATGTAATTAACTTATTGGATGTGAGATAATTAATATCTAGTTCTATTACAAACTGAGTTATTTCATATTTGGGGATTGTAATAAATTTTTATCGATGATTTTCATATCAGAGTTGTATTTAAATTAATCCAATACGACATGTTGTGTGCCATCTAGAGTTTAGTTTTTAAATTAAAAAAATGATTACTTTGCAGGTGGTTATCTCTTAAGGGATGAGTTTACAATCAGGGGTTGTATAAAGAAGGGTTTTGTTTAGAAATTTTGTGGAGATCATTTTAATGATGCTCCCTGCATTCCGAAAAGCCGGACATGACGTCTAGAGAAATATAAATGACAGCCCCTAGGCATGTGCTGGCTTTCTTTAAAGCCTGATGCTCCCCTAATTAATACAGAGGGTCCTACCACAGTAGGTCTTATTAGTCTTATCAATTGACCTTTTCAATTTCAAGTTACAGAACACCAAAAATAGAGGTAAACAATGAAAAAATTTTTTACTGGGTCCTACTTCAATAAAAGTGTACGAACTACATAAATTGTAAGTGGAGTCTACGGTTTCTTTACTTCAGAGGTTTTAATTCTGGTCTTTAACCTCGTGTTTAAGTAGCAGAACGTAGTATCAAGATCGTAGTATAAAATTAGTAAATAAAAAGTTTAACAAAGGGTAAAAGTAATCGCTTGATTTTTTATAATTTACCATGACAGCTTTTATGTCGAGGACCTTCAAATATTTCTACGATTTCCGATCAACATTTCCGATAGTAGGTCTGCTAGAATATACTGTTTCTTTGACATTAAACTATCAAACAGAATCGAAGAATTGGGTCTTGAAGTATCATGGTTCTGTAGAACCCTAGATCCCACCCCTAGATTCTGCTTTACTTGCTTTAAGATCTATTATCACAGTAAACCTTCTACAATGCTGTTTCGTGGGCACCTAATTACCAAAACGAAATTGAAGATTAAGGTCTTGAAGTGGTGCGAAGTTCTTTAACTTACAGTTCCTCGTAATTTTACAGGAATCCTTGACAGGAAGTTCTATGGAACCTAGGTTGAAGGCTCTGCTCTACTTCTGTAGTGACTCTTTGTCATCAAAGAATCGCTACATTCTTAGAGGCTTACTATTGATTTGAATTTTGACATAGACTAGAGATCTTCAGCCCTGAGTTCCATAGTACCTACTCGACAGAAACTGTGTGGAATCCCTGACACGGAGTTCTAGCAAACGGCTCTACTTCCAGATCAAATTTGGGGTTAATAATTAGATGTTAAAAAACATTCTAGAAGACCTACTATCAAAACGGAATCGTAGTGTTGGATCTGGAAGTAGAGGCCTTCAACCAAGAGTTTCACAGAACCTACATAAACATGTTGTTATCCCTGACAGAAAGTTTTGTGGAACCCTTTTTTAATTGAAAGCCTCTATTTGAAGATTTTACTCTGCGATTCTGTTTTAATAGTAGGTCTTCTAGAATGTTTTTTTTAGATCTTACTATCAAAACCGAATTTGATCTGGCAGTATAGTAGGGATTCCAGGGATTCCACATGGTTTCTGTAGAGTTCAGTAGAACTTTGGGCTGTAGATCTCTGGTCTATATCAAAGCGCTGCCAGTCAATACAAAAGTAGAGCGGAGTCTTCAATCTAGGTTCCACATAACTTCATGTCAAGGATTCCTGCAAGGTTCCGTGGAACTCTAAGTTAAAGAATTCTGCTCTACTTCAAGATCTTATAAATAAATTGTTTATTCAAGAAGACTCTGCTCTACTTCTGTAGTGACTCTTTGTCATCTCTTGATCTTCAGCCTAGAGTTCCAAAGTACCTACTCGACAGAAACTGTGTGGAATCCCTGACACAAAGTTCTAGCAAACTGCTCTACTTCCAGATCAAATTTGGGGTTAATAATTAAATGTTAAAAAGCATTCTAGAAGACCTACTATCAAAACGGAATCGTAGTGTTGGATCTGAAAGTAGAGGCCTTCAACCAAGAGTTCCACAGAACCCTACAAAAACATGTTGTTATCCCTGACAGAAAGTTTTGTGAAACCCTTTTTTAATTGAAAGCCTCTATTTGAAGATTTTACTCTGCGATTCTGTTTTAATAGTAGGTTTTCTAGAATGTTTTTTTTTAGATCTTACTATCAAAACCGAATTTGATCTGGCAGTATAGTAGGGATTCCACATTATTTCTGTAGAGTTCAGTAAAACTTTGAGCTGTAGATCTCTGGTCTATATCAAAGCGCTGCCAGTTAATACAAAAGTAGAGCGGAGTCTTCAATCTAGGTTCCACATAACTTCATGTCAAGGATTCCTGCATGGTTCCGTGGAACTCTAGGTTAAAGAATTCTGCTCCACTACAATAAATTGTATATTTGATGAGGTTTGCTGTTGTAATGGATCTTAAAGTATAGCAGAGTCTACAACCATAGGTTCTATAGAACCCTACAGACACCTTAAGGCATCTCCGGGAGTCTGAGGACTTTTGCTTTACTTCAAAATCCATTCTTACAGTTCGCTTCCAAGTATCTTAATAGTATCCTAATTACCAAATTCGATTGGGTTTAGGTGTAGACCAGAGATCTTCAACTAATCTTTTCTTTACTTTACCTTAAGAAGTTTCACTTAAAAAAAAGTATTTTTTTCCTCCAATTATAAAGAGTTGTTAATAAATCTACTGAAATATAAAAAAAAATAATGATACTAAAAAAATTTATAGCCGAAACAATACGTCAATTCCAACAGTGGTTTTTTTTACAGTCTCTTGTCATTGAGAAAGCCAATTTTCAATAAAATAATGAACATAGAAAGAGAGAGAGAAAGAGAATTTGACATTGAAAGAATTATTCAAAGGACGAATTGCAAAGAGTGTGAATTTCATTTCACTTCAACTAATTACAACCGATTCCCAAGTCAATACTGTGTACATAGCTATATATATTTAGGGAGCTTTTTGTGAGCTTGCGACAAGTTTCCCCGAACGTCATTTGTCATTCAATGGAAACCCAATCATTACCTCGGTGTCTCGTCTCATTTCTCGGTTTTTCCGTGACAATGCATTTATATTATTGGTAGGTCATATCGTGTATGTGTATATAAATGAAGAACAAAAAAAAATTAGTCTATAGCACAAGTCTTCTTCACAATGTGAGTGTGGTTTTAATGTTGCTTAGCAGTGGTGTCCCCGCGCTTTTTTTTTTTCACCCATGAGAACAAAGCAGGTGAATGATGGTAAAAAACACCAACGGGTACATTTACATAGTGATGAGGTTTTTATTCAAATTTTCTTCTATAAAAATTGATCGTTTTAAGACATTAAGGCATGATTTATTTTCTCTAATTGTTCCCAGCAACAATAAATTATCTCTCAAATGAATTTTTTTTTCGTTTTACGCTATTAATATTAATGGTTCATTCTCCAATTTTTTTAAAGGTGAAACTATGAAACATTTAAAAAATGTCAACTTGGTCGAAAAATTACACAATGCATTGAAGATTTGATAAAAAATACGATCAAGTTCTACATTCTGAACATAAAATGACGATTTTAAGATTATTTTAATAAATAAAAATTATAAAAAAATAAAAAATCGTAACGTACAAACTTACGTCTATAACGTACAAATTATTAGGATGATATCATGTACAACTATTGTTACTTTTGGAGTTGGTGTCAGCCAAGTGTCACCACAATTTAAAGGTACGATGTACGTAATAGAACAAAATCGCAATCGGGTAAGCCGGAAAATGTTATACTTCGTTAAGAAAACTTTATAATTTCATCCCTAATTTTTAACCCCTAATGAGTAGAACTTAAAAAAAAATGAAAATGAGATTTAAAATTATATTCGACCAAAAAAAAAAAAAAATTATCAAAATCGAGCTATCCAATAAGAATTTAATATTTCATCCCTTAGTTTTCAACCCTTTAGAAAAAAAATATTTCCTTCAAATTAAAATGGGACTACTCGGAAAGCACCAGTTTTCAAATAAAAAGAGAATCATCAAAATCGGTTCACCCATTTGAAAGTTCTGAGGTAACAAACATAAAAAATACGTTCGATTTGAGAACCTTGTATCTCCTTGTAACCTCCTATTTTGAAGTCACTTAAAAAGGCTCTATAATAATTCAGTATTCATGGAGAAAAGGTTTGGACCAAAAATTGTGTCCAAAAATTCAAATCGAGTTGACAAAAATATATTCCCCAGTGTGTTTCTGGGCGTATCTCAAGCATTCGACAAGGTGTGGCATCAGGAACTCCGATTCAAAAGGCATAAAGACCTTCCAAAGCAATTCGATGAAATCCTAAACTCATAGCAATACTTTAGAGTAACATATGAGGATGAGTTCTGGGAGCTAAAACCTATTAGAACCATACTCGGGTCAGTTCTCTACCTTCTATACACCAGCGATATTCCCCAGACTGAAGGAGTTGGCATGGCAACGTTTGCGACGACTCTGCAATGATATCAGTGGAAGCCCCTGTAAAGGAGTCAACGGGTGCCTTGCAGAGGGTTTAAAACAAGATAGACTGCTGGACTAAGAAGTGGTGGATTAAGGTAAACTAAATCAAATCAGTACACACCAATTCACTAATAGAAAGTGCCAAGATATCCCCGTGTACTTTCAACGTGTTTCTCATAGTAACACTGCCAAATACTGATACTGATACGTAAAAGTCAAGAAGCGAGACCTTGAAATGAAGTACAGAAGGATGTACTTGGAAGACAAGCAGGACTGAGCACACAGAATAAAGTCCTACAAATTTTAAAACCCATCTGGGCATTCGGCGTCTAGCTTTGGGGCTGTGCAAAGCCCACGAACTAGAAAATGATCCAAACATTCCAAAATAGAGTGCTCAGAGGCATTGCCAATGTACCCTGGTACGTTAGGAGCTCTGACTTTCACAGAGATTTAAGTATGAATACAATTGAAGAGGAAATAAAAAAAAATGCAGGAAAGCACCAGCAGCGTCTTCGAGTACACCCGAACCTTTAGGTCTAGAAAATGCTGGGTGAGTCTGATCCTCCTCGTCAGCTCAAGAAAATACAACCAGCTGATCGGATGTAGCTGTGCGTCATCTTTTATATGGGAACAGCCACTGGGATCTATCCCAGACAAGTAGCTAAATTTTATGTCTTTCCAAGATCGTCCAACTAATTGACTTGATGAATTTCTAATCGAGACTTTCCCTGTCTCAACCAGAGATTTCTACTTTTATATTTTGATTTTGGTAAGGTGCTCAAAAATTGTAAGTTAATAGGTTCGTTCGCGGATGTAATACTGAATTGATAACGAATCAGTTCAAGACCGATTTAGAATCATCGCCAAGTGCATGTAAGTTTATGAACCAAGTTACGGTCCGATATTCGCGGTTCACGCGAAATGCGTTCGTTACCGATTCATAATTGGTTTTAGCGATCCTCAGATATTTGTTAGGATGAAAAATTCGATTCTCTTACTCATGCGCAGTTTGCGAAATTATGGCTAATTCAAAATCTAGTTTTGCTGTCATGCTGCGTTCACACAAGTCAACTTTAGTAGCCCGATTTTAGTTGATCAACAAAAGTTGAATGAAGAACCTCGTGTGAGAACCGTGATCAACTTTTAAGTGGATCAAAAAAAGTTTGAACGAAACGTCACACTAGGTTTTTCATTCCACTTTTGATTGATTTACTAAAATCGGTCAACTAAAGTTGACTCGTGTCAACGATGCATCAACGTCTGTCAACGTTCAATTCAATTAACAATTTTCGTGGGTTCTCGTTAATCCTCGTCTTATTTCCGAACATTTTCAAACTCGTTCACGGGAAAATAATCCTTAATCAGTTCATAAGCGTGTATGCGTTTGGCGATTATCCTAAATCCACTTGGATTGATTCGTTATTAGTTCAGAATCACCTCCGCGAACAAACATAATAATTCATTTGTGCAATTGAATTCTGGTGCCATCTTTATTTTAACTCAACGATAACTAAAACTTTGTCAGACAGGACATACCGAGTTTTTGCACCAAACTCTTTAATTACTTTACTGTATAACGCATTTTGATTGGTTACGTCATGGGGTTCTTGTGGCGAAAAGAGTACACTCACTCAAATGCAATTAAAAACTTAGTTGGACCCTTTTTTGAAATGTATTGTACTATTTAAATATTAGAAATAGAAAAAAGAGTAAAGTATCGATTTTAGGATTCCATCGTTACAGGCTAAAACCTAAAAATGATTAGAGAAGTTTAACTTCAAAATTACAATCTGGGGATTTTTCTCCTCTTGGTATTTACCTAAAAAATTGAACCCATTAACGTCTCGTCCATTGTAAACAAACCTTACGTTAAACTTCTAAACCATTTTAAGCTTTGTCTCCAAACAACCCCCCAACTAGGATCTTGGTCTAATCTTTATAAATAAGAAAATGTCGCCTCGATGCTCGTTTCGTATGGTTTAAGCGACAAACACACAAAAATTGCATCTCACAAAATCTCCACCAATGAGCCCATTAATGTCTGTTAAACGACTCGAATCCAACTAAGCAAATGTCTTCGTTGGAACATTTTACATAAACATTAGTTAGTTCAACTAAGACGTTAAAAAAAAGTAAATTAAAATCATTCGTTATATGCACAAAATCAACAATTCAACGTTCACATTAAAACCGTGCAAATTTTCCAATTTTAAATAGTTGTAAATTGCATTAAATCGATCGCTAATTTCATTATATTGACACTCAGTTTTCGATAACTCGAAAGCTCGTACTGTTAACGACTCGATCTCCAATAACTCGCCGTGCTAATTTAATTGTAACATGAGAACAAACCGTTTCGTCGTTTGTAAAACGGGATCTTTTTATTGCAAGGATAACAAACAAAAAAGCCGGGATAAAGTGCATCAAATTATGATGCATATGGATTGGACTAAACAAGATTGGAAACGAGAGGTTTTAAATTCGGCGCTTCGGGGCCGGGAAAATGTGGGGGTGGTCGGTCGAGTGGCTGTTTGTGTCGTGTCGTGTCATGTATACCCCGTTGTCGTTACAAATATGGCTGAGGGACACAACATCATGGACAGGGAAAATAATTAACTAATGGAAAAAGACATGAAAATATTTAACTCACTCGTCTAGCTTTCAGCGATCTAAAACAATGTGTATGTGTAGATACCTAGTGGGATGTGAGACGGAGGGTTTTTTTTTTTGTGTCCGTGAGGGATGAAAACAGTAATGGAAATAATAAATAATAATAAAAATGGGGAGTACTCATTTGGCTCATTATCGTGTTGAGACTAGCGCCATATTTTTATCCACTGTTAAATCATTATTTTGATAATAGAAAATGTTTTTAAAATTGTAAAAATTTTTCGAAAGGTGACTTCAACAAGAGAAATTTGTTCGACCGTATCAAAATAAACAGTTCTTTTCTAATTGATGCCAATTCAAATTGAACAGTCATTGCTTGACTTGATTTGTAAGCTATTTAAATTTATTTTCAAGCTATTTCAAGTCAAACTACTTGACCTAAATTTAATCAAGTCAAGTCAAGCATTGTCTTCATAAGTTAAGTCATAACTTCAAGCAAAAATTATCAAAAAATGAACATAATCTTCCATCTAATTTAAGGGTTGCTAATGATATTTTCCCCCAGCACTATTATAAATCATTTTTTTTTAAATTCATTAATTTTCTTAGTTTCTGCTAAAACTTGAATGTTGCTTTCTTATTTTTAATGAATTTAAAAATTGGTATTTATACAATTATATAAAGTGATTGTGATAAAAAAGAAACGTTTAGAGCAAAGCTTCAATTATCTAGCAAATGTTTCAAAAATTCACGCTGAACTACCCTTGAACTTTAAAAATCGCAAATAAACTTCAAATCTAGTTTAGCTAAGTGATTTTAGAGGTAAAAAACCATTATGAAATTTTTTCTAAAACCAATTTAAGGTTAGGCTGACAATTAGATAAACATAAAATGTGTTTCAACGAAGAGTTCAGAATTGTTTCAATAATATCTAGACCAGGGTGGATAATTTTTGAACAAAAAAAAATTTTAATAGCTGAAACCAATTAGAAAAGGAAAAAAATATAACAAAAATTAAAGGAAAAATAAATTACGGGCGATCTGAGGTTGGAAAGTGGAAAAATGGGAGGGGTTTACGGGTAGAAACGGTTTATCTTGATTTCCGACAAAACTACAAGTCCTATGGAAAAAATTTAAAAGCAAAGTTGTAGATAATAAGTAGATCTGCAACTATTGTACTAACACTTTTGTCACATAACCTCAAAATTTATGTTAAAAATTCCAATAACCAAGTTTTTAGTTTTTTATTTTTATCTTTTACAAAAAAAAAAATCTTGAAATTTTGTAAAAAATTACCTTTTAATGTCCTAAATCAATGTAATTATGTTGATTTAAAATATTAATTTTTTCACCTTATAATGAGTTAATATCGAAAAAGCAACCTAATTTCCAATCGAAAATTCTCACGTCAAAACATCTGATTTTTTAAAAAAGTCGGCGAGGTTTTTGTTCAATAAAACCTCTACTTTTTGATGGTACAAAAAATATATACATTAGAATGTTAAATATTCTGAGAAAATGCAATAATTAAAATGTAAAAAAAATTATAAATTGTTCCAAATTGTGTTATATTTACTGTATTATGTACAATTTTGAGCAAGTTATTAAAATTAACGCTTTAATTATTGCATTTTCTGGGAACTTTTAACACTGCCATGTAAATAATATTTTGCACCATCAAAAAGTAGAGGTTTCAACGAACAAAAAGCTCACCGACGTTTTAAAAAAATCATATGTTTTGACGTGGGAATTTTCGATTGAAAATTAGGGTGCTTTTTCGATATTAAGTCATTATAAGATGAAAAAATTAATATTTTAAATAAAAAAAATGAAAAATAAATTTTTACAAAATTTCATGAAAAAGTTTTTTTAAAAAAAAAACCAAAAACTTGATTATGGGAATTTTTCACATTAATTTTAAGGTTATGTGAAAAAAGTGTTAGCACAAAAGTTGTAGACCTACTTATGATCTACAACTTTGCTATTTAAGGTAAATTTTTACAAAATTTCATGAAACAATTTTTTTTTGTAAAAGATAAAAATAAGAAACTAAAAGCTTTGTTATTTGAATTTTTCACATAAATTTTGAAGTTATGTGAAAAAAGTGTTGGCACAAAAGTTGTAGACCCACTTATGATCTACAACTTTGCCATTTAACTTTTTACATAGGACTTGTAGTTTTGTCGAAAATCGAGATAAACCGTTTCTACTCTTAAAAAACCCCCTGTTTCCACTTCCCCACCATAGATCGACCTTAATTTATTTTTCCTTTCATTTTCGTTATATTTTCTTCCTCTTCCAATGGGCTTTATCCTACTATAATTTTTTTCACTTTTTACCATTTTCAAAGGCTAAAATCACTGGTCTATAAGCGATTTTAGTGGTAAAAACCCATTATGATAATTTTTCTAAAACCAATTTAACGTTAGACTGACAATCAGGTATCAGGTAATCAGACAACCAGGTAAAAATAAAATATTTTTTAACGAAGAATTCAGAATTGTTTCAGTGATATCAGCTTTCAATAAATACATTTCAATTAATCAAAGCTTTATCGATAATTTGGAGCAGAACAATGTCTACTTTTACCAAGAACATTAATTTAAAAACGCTGAAAATTAGTCTAATAGCAACCAAACAACCAACGTAATTAAAAATCATACTAACGAATAAAATTTTTATTGTTTCAAGTAATAAAGTTTTACATCAACTTTAAAAGAAAATTTTTAAGGCTTTCCATCTTTTCATTTAAACGATTTACTAATTAAAGGCAAGGCATTTATTTCAAGTTTTTTACAGATCTATCTGTAAATTCTTCAATTAAATAATTTCTTAAGCTCGTGAAACTTGAATAATTTCATTCAAATTGAAGGCCGTTAAAACGAATTATTTTAGTCTTACGAAAGACACTTTTAGAATGGTATAAAAATTTCACGATTTTTGTGAATGTATTTGGCTGAAAAATCGATTATTCAAAATGAGCTTTGGAAAATATCTCTTAATAAAAATCAATTCAACCACACCTGTCGAAGAGACTCTCTCTTCCACTGTGTGCAACCGAAAAAGCCAATTGAAATGGCGACCAAATAAAGCAAATGAAAATTTTAATAAAGCCCCGGCAGCTTGAAAGTCGCAGCCTTCCATCCTTACATTTATTTTATTCATATACGATATAAAATTTTATTTCTATAGACTCAAAAACAATAATAATATCATACATTTCCTCGTTCCACCTAATTCCATATGTGCGATCACACGACTAGTACCTACTACCACGTTTGCGGGGGTAAAAAAAAAAAAAAAACGTCCACCCAAACCAATCCCTCTCAAATATTATTTCAATATTGAATATTTCTTTTTGTCTTTTCGCAACAAACGACGACAAAGCTTCAATTTTACATTTTATTTTTACAGTCGGCAATATTTATTATTGAATTACTTTTTATCTTTGGCCCAAGTTTTTTTTTTTTCCCCCAACACACGCCAAACATTCGCGCAAATAATCATCGGGATATGATGGGTACACGCATACGTATTCGAAGGGATGGGTGGTTGGTATCATCTGTGCTGATTCGATCGACTTAAAAAATTCATTTTTCATATCGGCATCTCAAATTTATTCGATCAACAAAAAATAACATCGTAAAAAAGAAAACTGGATCAAGAAAATAAAACTACAGTGATACCTCGACATACGAGTTTAATTACTCGTATCTCGAATTTTATCTTTTATCTCTATTAAAAAGATCAGATACACGACCTGTTGCAACTTTTTTCGAGACCCTCGACCTGCTAAACCAAACTCGTATCTCGAATTTTGCTCGTAACTCAAAGCAAAAAATCACTCGCTCGCCGGCTCGTATCTCAAAAAACTCGTATGTCAAGGTACTAACCACTGTAGTTGCATGAAACCGTTTCATTTAAGGACTAATGCATTTTGATTGAAACTTGAAAAACTGTACTGCAACTGCAGCACTACCTTATCAAACAAGCACCTGGGATCCGATTAAATCGCAGATCTGTAACCTCCATATTTACTTCCGTTATAAGGGTAAGGTATTACCCTTAGTCTTGTAAGGTCGTGAAATTTGTACTCATCCACAAATCAGAGAACCCAAAGAAATTGTAAAGATCCATTAGCCAACTGTCATCCCATTCGCTCCACAACCACAAATTCAGATTCAGACTTCCCACTTTTTAAAATGTGCTTGATCAATTTACGATGCTTGACTTGAGTTTGACTTAATTTCAATGTCAATTTATGTCGGGTCAATTAAAAATCAAGTCAAGTACTCAATCTTTACATAAGATCAATGTGCTACTGCCTATAAAGCCATAAGTCGGTGTACTCCAATGGTATCTAGAAAGCAAATTCAACGGCAGCTAAGACGACAATCAAAAAAACATCGAATAGAGGATCTGGAATCTCCCAGAGTAAGGCTGTTAAGGCTACATTATTTTGGCTGCTCATGAGAGAGACGAAATGAGAAAAAAAAAATTTTTGTTTCAAAATATCCTAATGGTTTCACACAGTCTATCCACATGACGTTTACCACAAGGAAGGCAACTTGTCCTCCTATCATTAAATAGCCAAAAACACGGGGGTTTAATTCCTGAAGATGCACTTAGAAATCCTTCAAGAGGCTCAAGAGTCTAGGTGTAACTATCTTAAAAGTGGCAGTTATGGTTTCGCAAATAGAGGATGATCATCAGCGAGTCTGTTCACGTGAAAATCACCACAAGGAAGAACATTTACCCTCCAAGAAATATCCATAGACTACAGTAGGTGCTTCGGGATGCACCTGAACCCCAGTGGGACGAAACACAAATCACAAGTGCAACAATTTCAGGATATTGTAGTGACTCCTGGTGGTGTCAACTGTCCCTAGATTTACATTTTACCTTTTTTTCATAAAGGCAAGAGAGCGGCTGATCGATTAACGTTGTTGTAGACGATCCATTTTTCATCGCCAGTAATTCGTTTCAAAAAAGGGTCAATTAAATTACTTTTATAATGCGTATCAAAAAACATTGAAGGTTTGTTCCAGACGTTGAAGCCAAACACGTCCACGTAAGACAAAGAGCAAGTCACACTGACCTAGAGACAAGTGAGACAAGAGTGAGTAAAGAAACGCCCCAGCCCTCAGCCGTTTGGCCGCACCAGGCCGAGAGCCGAGCTATGAACGTACGCTTTTGTGACAATAGCTCGCCCAGACACTGGTTTGGCGGTGTTTAAACACCGCAACACCAGTTTTAAATTAGGGTGAAGCCCTTGCTTCATAATTTTCACTCACTTTTGTCTCTTGGTTAATGTGTCTTACTCTTTGTCATTCGATGGACGTGTTTCAACATCATCAAATGGTGCGGAACCCAATTATAAATCTGCTTATCAAGTCCAAGACGTTTTAAGTTGTTATGTGTGTTAATTTTAATTGTTTTGCAATCTCTAGCACAGTTTTGTGGACGATTCGATACAATTATCGCTCTCACATTGACATCATCAACCATTTAGAAGGTCGACCAGAACGTTGGTCATCTTCCAGTGAGAGATCACAAGAACGAAATTTTTTAAACCAATTCTGACAAGTGCGTTCTATTAAACAATCAACACCACAAACTGCACATACCCTCTTTGTAAGCCTTAGCCGCTTTCTTGCCTTTATGAAATTAAAAAAATAAAATGTGTCGAAAATGCTTATTTTGACACTCCATGTTAAAACTGACTAGTAGTAAACAAAAATCCACGAAATTGGTTTCTATACCGACCTAAAGGTATCGACTACCAAATCTTAAAATAAAAAAAAAATGACAAAAGCACTAAGTTACTACTGAAGTGTGTGCAATAAATGCATGTTTTTGATGCAGAAATAACTTTAAAGCGGATGTAGTAATACTAAATTTTGACTACTTCTACCCTTCAAAAATTATTTGTGGTGGGTACATTAAAATACAATTCCTCATAGCACCCCATATATATTTATATAATACGGCAAAGACAAAACGTTAAAAGCGACAAAAAGCAACGCACAAAAAAATATTTTTAAAATACATTTTTCCAATTTCCTTTATTTCCTTTTTATACGATCGAATAACGTAATAATTTTGGTATTTTTTTGCCAACTGCAATATATTTTTAAATTGAATATATTTTCGAAAAAAAATAAATAAATAAAATATCCCAGCTGATTGAATACGAACCGAGACAAAAAAAAAAAAAAAAAAAAAAAAACTTAGTAAAAATACAACGTTATAGCATTTCAAAATACACGAAATTATCGAATTCCCATACAAAATAGAATAATATAAAAGGGTTGTTTTTAATAACTTGCGCAAATAATTACAAAATATATAATTTGTTCAAAAATGAAACGTTAAAAATGTTTTTTTTTTTTTAATTTTTGTTGAAAATTCGTTGAATTTTATAATAACATTTCCACTTATTTATTATGTTTTTCCATTTGTCCAGCTTAAAGGCAAAGCGTGTGCATTCAGACTATAACATTTATGACGATCGGGTGATTTTGCAGTGGGGTGACTCGTTGCTACATTTGGCGATGGGGAGGGTGGGGGTGGACGACTGCTGTAGGATGGAATTGAGTAAAATCGCCCGAGGTCCTGCAGACTTGTACGGCGTGGTACAGTGGCACATCCCCTCCGAAACATTGATACTAACAGTGGGATACCCACTACTGTTGTGATCCGGTCGCCCATCCAGGAACAGACAAACCGTCCAACCGGATGACCGGAAAAGTGACCACCTGCCAACGATGTCCTCTCTGTTCACCATTATCAATCTAATGAAAATACATTGAGTTCGAGTCGTTTTGTCCTGCCATTATCCTACGGGGTAAACGTTTGACAAAGACTAGAAGTATGAGTGCAATAGACGCGAGTTTGAATGAGATTATTTAACACCTGTAATACCACCATGAGTTAACGACTTTCACGATATTTCCGCTAACTCATATAGACATGAATTTAATCAATGACGATAGATGTCACTTGGTTGTTTGTACTCCAATTTTCCATGTGACCGATTTAATCGAAGACAAACAAACAAAACAGACAGACAATTGTGGGACGGTCGTAAATAGCAGTGCCGATATCGCGGAAAGACGTGCACTAGTCGACAAAAAAAATTATAATAAATTCGTAAGTTTCACACACCGGTTAACAGGGTACAACATAACGTCATCGGGTTGAGCCAGGCGTCCATTTAAAGAGGAATGGATATAAGGGGGATGTAATTGATTACCGCATTATCACTCGAAGCCAACTCGAACCAACCATTCGTATCGGTTTATTTTTATTTGCTTTGTTTTTCATTTAAATTTTTCAACGAGTCAACAAATAAATTTCGGGGGAAACGCTCTATAAAGGTAGTTATGTGAACAGCCTCGTACTACCTACCTTTTTTTTGGTGAAAGACTGATAGTAGTCGTCATTTTCGAAACAGATATTGGCTGGTATGCGTTATCTAACTAACCACTTGTATACCGTTGGTAATCTTTAAATTCGATTCTGGGCTATTATTTAGTTAGCAACCGAACTAAACATTTTTACCCTCAAAATAAAACTGACTAATAATTCAAAAAGGCTGATGAAGTGGAGTCTCAAAAAATAGCACTCTCTTTTTTCGGCTATTTATAGTCGCTTGGAACGTCATCAGGTCATCAGCGACTTATCTAGTTCAATAATTCTCACTTTTCAGTGGCGCGATCCGAAATCAAAAATTCAAATCAATTCTTAATACAAACAAATGTTGCAATCGTCCAAACTATGAAAAAGTAAACAAAAATTTTTTCAAAAAAAGTGAGACTTTTTTTAACTTTTCCAATTTTTTTTTTAAATTGGTAACAATTTTGTTATATTTTTGGTTAGTACGATAGCGTTATGTATAGAGAATGCTCACACCAAATTTTAAGTAAATTGGTTCAGTAGAACTTGAGATATCATGACAACCGTCTCGAATAAAGTAGTTTTGAGAAAAACTAGTTTTAACAGTTTCAGGTAAAGTTAGCCTTTTCGTACACAGGGATATGCAAATTTTCGATACTCGACGATTTTAGTCTCTAAGCAACTATCGCTACGTCGCTTGGAGACAAATCTTCAAGTCAAAGATTTTCGTAGTCTTCTGTACGAAAAAGGGCTTACGAACAGTGACCATCCAATGGTAGTTAATACTTAATGTTTTTTGAACAGCGATTCCTAGTCAAAAAATATTTCAAATATTTAAATATCCTCTTAAAGGCATATTCTTACAGGTTTAAGCTTTCAAAATATAAAAAAAAAATCCAATTTTTTTTTTTTTGAGTTTCTAGTCTAGAATACCCCCTTAAGAGAAGCAAATGGTTGTTCAGAATCGTCGGGAGACTGTAAGAAAATCACTTGGTGATATTGGTGCATCAAAAACCACAGGTCATCGTACTTCGACGGAATTTTTGGGTACCGCCGAAAAAAACGGTGCCAAAGCAAGTCAAAAAACGCACTTTTGATCGTTTTCTTTGACTATCGCAGAGTAGTAGACTTAGAGTACCTTCCTAGGTACCTTTGAATAAGTTCGAGATTGGTAAAGTATATAATTTAAATGTCGTTTGGGTGGTGCCAACTGTCAAAAACGGCTTGATTTATGGATGGACAACTTATGGACTTTGCACCACGACAACACCACGACAGATGACCCCTAAGTGGTTCAAAGAGGAGGTTAACATTTTTTAATTTTTTGAGCCCTGTTTTAATTAAATTTCTTCATATCCATTACCAGCATAATAACTGAATTCCATATTTCATGATTCCCTATTTCTCTGTCCAGTGCAGGGATCAGTAGAAAGTTACAGTAGAAAGGTCCTTTTTTTCCATTTTACGGGTCTCAGGATATTCCTTCCCTTTATCACCGCGACCAATAAGATCTATTGTGATGTGACCCTCTGTAACTAGGCGAGCATCAGGATTTGAAAGAAAGTCAGCACCTGCCGAGGGGCTGCCATTGCTACCCCACCAGGCCTAATGTCCGTCTTTCCGAGATCCTACAGTCTTCTTTTGAAAGCTGTCTCACATGAACACAAAATGTGCTCCGGCGTTTCTGCCGCTTTCCAGCAGAGACGAAATATGTTGGTGTCGGCTTTACCAATCTTTGTGAAGATGGTAATTTAGGGTAAAGTGGCCCGTACAGAGGCTTGGTAGGAGCCTTACGTCTCTTTTGCCGAGTGACAAAATTTGATGAGTTCTCTTTTTGGTGTACTGTATGAACTTCTTAGCTTGCTCATATGAACAGAATTAACAAGTGGGCAAAAAGATGGCGTATAAACGGGGACCAAGTTAATCACGTTAACCCTGAGGAGAAAGTCGTGTGGGCTTATTAGAATCAACGAGCACAGTGTCTCAAATGACTTGGACTTTCACCGTAGATTGTCGCCTCAACTGGAAGATCCATATAAACAAGACGGTTGCTCAGGTAATGTGATGACAGGTAAAAGGTCTCCTATTGTCCAAGGTGTTGCTCTACAAAGACCAAAGTGGGCATATGGGGTCCAACTCTGGAGTGTGGCGAGGTCTTACAACTTGGAAATGGTTAGAAGATGCTAAAGTAATCGATAATTTCTGGGAGTTAGCAGATTTAGAGAGTAAGGAGTCAGGAATACTTTAGGACATTATTGAACCTGTGATATGGTTGTTGAAGATGCCATCTGGCACATTAAAGGACTGATAGAGAAATACGTGGAAAGAGTGGAAATGCAGCCAAACGAGCTCGCGTCAAAAGCAATAGGGGAGGGAGGGGCACTCAAGAGAATAAAAAGACACAATTTTAAAAAATTTTTAAATCGAATGTATGTCCAGTTCTTCTCTCACGACTATGGTCAGAGGAACATAAATATTTTTAATTATTTTTTCTTAAGCCTTTTCTACACTTACTGATCGCTATGTGTAATGTGCAATGTATGTATGTCGTCGCCACAACTTTCATAGACTTCAAAAGATTCTATAGATTTCAATAGATTTCAATAGACTTCTATAGACTTCAATAGATCTAATAAAATTAGTAATAAAAAAAATAAAAAAATTTATTAATGATGCACAGATGTGAAGCTTAAAAGGCTAAAGATGCTGTAAAAAGTGTTTTTTACGATTGACTTGTTTTTAATTGTTTTTATTTTTAAGTAGTTGGAATGATGTAGACTAGGGACTGTACGGGTCCAATTACTACTAAATATTCCTTTATTATCTCAACAGAAAATAAAAATCCCTCTAAGTAAATCAAATGTTGATTTGCCAGTCGCAATTTATTAGTGAAAAATTTGAAAAAAAAGCAAAATGAATAAATTTTTCATTCAAAACGTTATTTTTTTTTCGTCTTGTCTCCCAAAAATACATAATAAAATATATTTAAATATTAAACATTTTTCTTTTCGCCACATAAAAAAATAAACAGGTAGACGAATGAATTTTTAACGAATCCAATTCAAAAAGACGAAAAAAAATCTATATATATATATATATACACTGCCGGCCAAAAGTTTGAGACCAGTTGTAATATATTTATGCTATCACTTATTGTATTCAAAGTTTCGGTAATAAAATAAAAATTGTTGTCCATACATATTTTTAAATTACTGATGAACATCTAAAGAGACTTTTGTAGGTATGTTTCTCAGGTACAAATAGAATTAATGGGTTCTGTTTAAAAACATCCAAGACCGCAGGGTGTCTGGCCAGTGGAAGGGTCATCATTATATTTAAAGTAGCTCCGTATTAATTGTTCTTTAATTCTATTCTTCTTTAATTTTGCACTGGCTATTCTTTGTTATTATTTAGACTTTCTAAAACAGGTTATTTTAAATTTTTTTTAAAGTTATGTACCATTTTGTACGAATAATTTAATTTAGTCTTAACTTGGGGTTTCTATAGTTAAAACGTTTTAAAAATGGGAAAAGTACGAGAAATAAATATCGAAACTCGATCTGCCATTGTTACTTTACATAACGAAGGCAAATCCGAACGTGAAATTGCGTCTCAACTTAAACTTTCGAAGACTTGTATTCATCGCACAATTATTCGGTTTAAGGAAACGGGTGGTTTTCAAGATTTTCCACCTTCAGGAAGACCGAGAGCTACTACTTCTAGTGAGGATCAGTTTATCGTTATTACCAGCAAAAGGAATAGACGCTTAACAGCACCAAAAACTCGTGCTGAAGTGAACAAATCTTTAAATAAACCAGTTTCCCTTACCACAGTGAAAAGACGGTTGAGGAACGCTAAACTGTTTGGTCGTGTTGCCGTTCGGAAACCTTTACTAAGGCCGCAAAATAAGAAAAAAAGGATGCAGTGGGCCCTATTCCATCGAGATTGGACAGAAGATGATTTTAAAAAAGTTCTTTGGACTGATGAGTCAAAATTCCAAGTATTTGGCTCAAATCGACGAATTTACGTTCGGCGTAGCACCGAAGAAAAGATGTTACCAGATTGTGTAGTGCCAACTGTTAAGCACGGTGGTGGTTCAATAATGGTCTGGGGTTGTTTCTCAGGCCATGGAATTGGAAATTTGGTTAAAATTGATGGAATTTTGAAGAAAGAGGAATATAAAACAATTCTCGAAAAAAATGCTGTACCATCAGACTTAAGTTTAATTGGCAATGGGTTCATTTTCCAGCAAGATAACGATCCAAAGCATACTTCCAAGCTATGTAAAAATTATTTATTACAAAAAGAAGCAGAAGGAGTTTTAAAAATCATGAAATGGCCACCGCAAAGTCCGGATCTCAATCCAATCGAGCTTTTGTGGGACGAGCTTGATAGGAATGTCCGAGAGGAGTGTCCCTCTTCACTTGCAGACTTGTGGAGACTACTAAAAGAAAGCTGGAACAAAATTTCTCAAGAAACCATAAATAAATTAATAAGTGTAGTAATAAATTAATGCCGAGGCTAGTAGAAAAAGTAATAAAGTGCAAGGAAGGATTTTTTGATGAAAAAACAGTTTGAGTAATTAGTTCATTTTTTTTTATAGAATAATTTTTTATGTTTATTTTCTATACTAAGTATGTTTAAAGGTTATAACTATAATATTAATAAACATTTTTACTGTATTTGTCTTTGAATTTTTAAAAATATTTCCTTTTTTTGGCTTAAATCTATATGGTCTCAAACTTTTGGCCGGCAGTGTATATATAATATCCTTGTCAGCCATTTAACGTTGATATCTCAAACAATTTATAATGCAAGCTCGGCTTATTAATTTTAAATTAGAAAACCTAACGCAAAAAAACTAAGTGCCAACTCGAAAATTTCAAATGTCACCAACATTTTTCCAATTTCCCTCTCGAAACATTTTCATTTAAAAACTTTCCACCACAAACTAACCTTATCATCGCCCAGCCATTTTTCTGCTGCTCTTTTTTTCCAGAAATTTAATTTAAAGTTTCAGTTCACTTAATTAGAAACGAATAAATTCTGCAATTTTTTTTTCAACCTCACCATTTTACACAGAGCATCGTTATTACAGCTTTTACCTTCTGGGACTTGGGGGGGTTGAACGAAGAAAATTTCGCTTACCTGAAACCAAAAAAAAAAAAAAAAAAAATTAGTGAATTGATATAAGAAAATAATTAAATTGTAAACATCGAGTGTGACAATTTGAGTCATTAATGCGCAAGTTGTCTTTCAATCGATTTTCCAAGTTTAGAGAGAAATGTCGGTGGCTGTTAGCAATTAAAGCGGAAAATATTAATTATTAATTTTTTACGCGTCATTAACAACCCATTAATAACTCAAATGAGGAGTGAGAAATGCATTTTAAAGGCGGGGAAATACCGGCCCCAATATATATCGACCAACATAACTAAAACAAATATTGATACATCATTCCCTATTTAGTTTAAAATATTGATTGAAAATTTTCGCCTAAAAATTTAAACAAGTTACGTGTCACAATTTTCCCAATATGTTTTTCGCCAATGAACGATCCATTTTCAATAAAAAAGCAAGTCGAGAGACAGGGACGAAATGAACGAAGAACAGAGAAAATTCCGTAATGAAAGAAAATGGTGGAAGGAAAAACGATCGTTCAATAATAACAATAAAAATAAAAATAATAACAATAAGTATCGAGGAATGTTTTTCTACCAAATATTTACAAGTCTTGGCACGTCTTTAATAGAGATGGGTTTTCAAATAGCAGCAAAAAATACAACGGACGAGCGAGTGAAAAAATACGAAACACCAACGAGCAAGTCAAAGATACCACGCGCAATTTTCCGATACGGAAAAACGGTTGTACTTAGTTTGAGTTGAGGATAAATAAGTAGCGGCAACGGAGACAAATAGATTGGCGACCATGTGACGAACAAAGCGACCTCCATGTCGATATTGGAACAAATGTGTATAAGGGCTCGGAAAATAGTTTTCTCCAACTTGCTTAAACTTAGGTCAACACACTCACACAACACAAGCGCTTAATAACCTGGCACCTTGTCACGTGTCACACCTTTTACGAGGGCAGGGGCACAAATCGATCGATCAAAATAAACTCCTCCACCCCCTTCAGTGCAAAAAAAAACCAAGAGAAAAATCTTTCGAAAAGCTCTAAATGAACTCGTTTGAAAAAAGATTTTCTTGGTTGTTTGTTAATAACTTCAAAACCATTAAGGGAGATTTGATACTGTTTAATTTACACCTATACAAGAAAAAGCCTTTTAACAAAGAAATCAGTAGACAATGGACGCTTTAAAATAAATACTAACAATAAAAGCATGGTAAAATTAAGAAACTAAGGAAACTAACAATAATCAAATTAAATCTTATGAATATATTAACTAGTATTGTCACAGTCTTAGGTGCTCAAAGATGGAGGAGTGTCGCCATTTTGTGAGCTTGGGGGTGACACCTGCTTAATCAACTGGCCAATGAGGGAGCGACGTGTTTCTCAAGAAGACAAGTCTTTGAGACCACCTACCGCGAGGGGTTGACCAAAAGGATTTCTCGGTGTTTTAAAGTAAGAAAAAGCTTTTTAACAAAAAAATCAGTAGACAATGGACGCTTTAAAATAAATACTAACAATAAAAGCATGGTAAAATTAAGAAACTAAGGGTACTAACAACAATCAAATTAAATCTTATGAATATATTAACTAGTATTGTCACAGTCTTAGGTGCTCAAAGATGGCGGAGTATCACCATTTTGTGAGCTTGGGGGTGACACCTGCTTAATCAACTGGCCAATGAGGGAGCGACGTGTTTCTCAAGAAGACAAGTCTTTGAGACCACCTACCGCGAGGGGTTGACCAAAAGGATTTCTCGGTGTTTTAATGTGAGAAAAAGCTTTTTAACAAAGAAATCAGTAAACAATGGATGCTTTTAAATAAATACTAACACTGAAAGCACGGTAAAATTAAGTAACTTTGGGTTTTAACAAATATCAAATTCAGAATCTTGGGTCGCATAAAAAAAATATCAATCAGAAAAAATTTTGTTGAATATATTTATGAGTAGTGTCACAGTTTAAGGAGCTTAAAGATGGGGGAGTGTCACCATTTTGTGAGCTTGGGGGTGACAGCTGCTTAATCAACTAGCCAATGAGGGAGCGACGTGGTTGTCGGATGGGAGTGACCTGGCGGAACACTCTCAAACATCCTTTCTAAAGAAAACAAGTCTTTGGGACCACCTACCGCGAGGGGTTGACCAAAAGGATTACTCGGTGTATTAAAGTGAGAGCGGAGCTTCTAAGCACATTCTATGGTTCCAAAAAAAATAGAAAGTTTTAGCAACGAATTATTCCAATAAAAATAGAAAGTTTTCAATTCATTGATTTGAAAGCAAATTTATGCCCAATGGATTGAAAATCAAGCCAAGTAGTGCGGACGGAGTTGGAGGCATAAGAGAGTTGAGAGCAATAACGAAGCTGATGCTTGCGCAAGGGCTGATTTGTTGACCCCATTCGTGGGTACGGAGCCTGGAATGGGGATCACCAAATTTGTTGTTAAAAGAGCGATGAAAAGTTGGCTGAGGCAGCAAAACAGATACTGGTTAAAAATTTCAAAAGCTCAGCAAGAGAATGAGGGGGTAATTTGCCTCACGCTCACCGCTGAGGTTTTACAGTTGGAAAGGGACCAACTTATAGTTTAAGAGCTAGCCACGTTTTGGAGAGAGAATTTTAGGTCAGCCAGTTTTTATATATGTTATCTTTCGCACTATTAGTTTATTAGTGCGTATGGCACCTATAACAGGTAAAATATTGAAATTTTCAGAAAAAAGAAAAAGTTTCAGATGAAATTTGTAGAAAATAACATTTTACATAAAAAATGTCCAGTGACTAATTTTCGTAAGGTGGCTAGTTTGCCCGCTATAAGCTTGGAAAGGCTGGCTCGACGTGACGTCATTTGAGTGGCCGCCCGTTCAGAAATACAGCCGTTGTGCCGAAATGTATACAATGAGTTTTACAAGCTTGTAGCGGGCAAACTAGCAACTTTACGAAAATTAGTCACTGGACATTTTTTTATGTAAAATGTTATTTTCTACAAATTTCATCTGAAACTTTTCATTTTTTGACCCTTCCCGACAGCCAGATAACCCGGTATGATGTCCGGAATAGTGCGAGAGATAACATATATAAAAACTGGCCAAACTAAAAATTTTTTTTTCGACGTCGCTAGCTCTTGTACTATCAGGACAGTAACGGGACTGATAACCGGATACTGTTAACTGAAAAAGCATCTGCAGACTATTGGGGTGTCACAACAAGACCCCAAATGCTGACTGTATGGGAATGGGGAAGAAAACGCGACCCATGCCATTTTTGAATGCAAAGTTTTCACAAAATGGTAACACCTGTATGGGATAAATGACGTCCAAACAGGCAAAAATCACGCAAAAAACATAATACAAGGACTGCTTAAACGGACATGACACCTAGTGAGATAGCAATGGCAGCCCCAAGGCAGGTGCTGGCTTTCTTTAAAAGCCTGATGCTCTCCTAGTAAACACAGAGGGTCACATCACAATAGCCTCGTTGGTCGTAATGATAAAAGGAAGGAATCTTCCGGGATCCGAAACACGGAAAAAAAGGGACTGCTTCTAATAGGCAGAATGCTGAACCTGGAATAAGCAAGAATCCTTGTATAACATGAATACACGAGCAGAACAGAGGCAGAATAAGGCTTAGGTTGCAGTGCGTGGGGAACGAGCCCTACCCTAGCTTTCTAATAACGGGGAAAAAAAGTTCAACAAAGCATTTAGGTGCAGACTAAGTAGTCATCCTCACTCATACAAAATGTACGATTCTAATTGAAAATCTAATCCTCAAGTACTTACAAGAACTTAAAAATATCGCCTTTATCAAAGGATGGCAATTTAATAAAATTGCTAATAACACAAAAAGCTCAATCTATAGACAGTGCTCGTTTTTATTACTTGCAAACAGAAGCTTAGCATGAAGCAAAAAAACAAGTGCAAGTGGAAATATACTCCCGGAATTCATCTTTTCTATCTGCACTATACGATATCGTAATGCAGCGGCGTGTACACTCAGTGAATTTTTATAAAGAATTTGAAAATTTTTATAAATTAAAAACGTGACTCGTACGTACTCAAAGTGTACTACGCCATTTTTTTTTTTTTTTTTTTTTTTGATCCCAGACACAGTCCACATAGTTGCCTCTATTATGATATTATAATATACATAACACTTTATTAGTTTTCCAATAAATGACTCAAGTCGTGAACAGCGTAAAACTAATAAAAAGTGATTGGTTGAATGAAAAGCTCGCTTCCGCTTTTTTGTCATATTATTAAATCAGAATTTTGATCCGTTCTTGTCAATAAATAAACAGACACTAAAATAGTATGAATAATTGAAAAGAGCCATGAGCGATGTTATTTGTATATTTCGTACGGGGCCCTGTCGATAATATTATGATTTAATTTCATAAATAACATTTTATATTATTGATAGAGTTGTGAGTGTCTAATGAAGCTTAATGGGCTGCGGTATATTATTTATTTTTCCCCGAAACTCAATCGTATATAATCTGACGAGTAGACTAAAATAAATAACAGATATAGATTAAATCGATTAGTTTTCCACGAAAATAAATAAAAAAATTGGGAGAGAGAGAGAGAGATTTGCCGCTAGATTTATGAAGATAAATGAACTTTTTGTCAGCTTTTTAATAAACATGACTATTATGGTCGCGTTATCTTGGATCAATGCCGAATTTATCGTGTCTGCCAAGTTTTCCGGTGGCAAATTTCATTTTTTTTTTTTTTTAGTAACGAGACGATACAAATTCAATTGAACCTAAATTGATGGGTGCGTTATTTGTTGTCAAGCCTATAGCATTTACGCTTTTATATCTCTTATTATATTGAATAGAATGGATTTTCTGTCGCATATTCATTGATTTTTCATTTTTATATTTTAAATATAAAATAATATCTATTAATTACTATTTCAATTAAATTTATATTGAAGCCATTAACAATGAAATCATCACTATTATTATTTTCATTTTAAATAATTGCATTTGACTCGACGATTTTTTCTCGACGTTTTGAGATATTAAGAAAATGTCTGCTGCGAGGCTTCACAGTACTTTCTTTTTGAAACTTGCTTTTGGTTAAAAGAACTATAAGCAAATTATAACTATAGAACCAGATATGTATACAGCCTTTATGTGGCTCTATACGAAGTCCCACCTTTAACCCCAGAACCCCCCTTATTAGAAATGTCCCAGGCAAAAGTTTCGAGTAAAAGTTAACGACATTAATGGGCCTAAGAAATGCAGTAAGTTTAAAGAAAATCGTTGAAGTCTCCTTCGAATAAAATTGAAAAGCTCAAAAGCTCATTTTTAGAGTGGAGCTTTCGATGAACCAAATTTATCCATAAACTTAGCGGCACAACTAGATCTAACATAAAGGCTAAATTACACACAGAAATGTTTCAAAAAACCTTTTTTTTTAGATTCAGGGGACCTCAAAACATTTCGATGAAAGCTCGAATTCGAAAAATCGACCCGATTACAATACTTAATTTACTATAGAGAAGTAGTAAAAGACTAACATCTGTATACAGCCTCTATGTATGTATATACGAATTCCCACTTTTAACCTCAGAACCGTCCTTGTTTGAATTTACTCAGGAAAAAGTTTCAAATAAAAGTTATAGCCATCAATAAGAATTAGAACTGTAGAAAGATTAAAGAAAATCGTTAGAGCCGTTTTCGACCAAATTTGAAAAAGCTCAAAGACTCCTAAAATAATAGTTTAAGAGCTGGCAACGTTTTCGAGAGAGTATTTTAGGTCGGCCAGTTTTTATATATGTTATCTCTCGCACTATCCCGGACATCATACTGTCTGGCTGTCGCGAGGGGTTGCGTTAATTAGTGCGCATCGCACTCTTACAGGTGAAATATTAAAATTTTCAGAAAAAAGGAAAAGTTTCAGATGAAATTTGTAGAAAATAACATTTTACATAAAAAAAGTCCTGTGGATAATTTTCGTAAAGTGGCTAGTTTGCCCGCTATAAGCTTGGAAAGGCAGGTAAAATATTGAAATTTTCAGAAAAAAGAAAAAGTTTCAGATGGAATTTGTAGAAAATAACTTTTAAAATAAAAAATATCCATTGCCTAATTTTCGTAAAGTGGCTAGTTTGCCCGCTACAAGCTTGGAACGGCTGGCTCGACGTGACGTGATTTGAGTAGCCGACCGTTCAGAGATACAGCCGTTGTGCCGACATGTATACAATTAGCTTTACAAGCTTGTAGCGGGCAAACTAGCAACTTTACTAAAATTAGCCACTGGACATTTTTTATGTAAAATATTATTTTCTACAAATTTCATCTGAAACTTTTTCTTTTTTTCTGAAAATTTCAATATTTTACCTGTCATAGGTGCGATGTGCACTAATAAACGCAACGTATGATGTCCGTGATAGTGCGAGAGATAACATATATAAAAACTGGCCGACCTAAAATTCTTTTTTTTCGACCTTGCTAGCTTTCGTACTATAAAGTAGAGCTTTCGGTTAACCGAATTCAAACAAAAGCTTGGCGGCACAACTGGTTTGAAAATGAAGCCTAAATTCTAAGTTTCGTGACATTTGGATAAAGCTTTCGATATGATAATGCTGTGCCACACACTGACACACACACATGCGCAGACATATTTCTGAAAACCACTTTTTCGGACACAGGGGACCTCAATACATTTATTTATTTCCGCTTAAAGCTCGTATATGAAAAATCGACCCGATTACAATACTTCCTTTTTTATATAGAAGTAGTAAAAGAATGTAATGTATATATACAGCCTATGTACACTGCCGGCCAAAAGTTTGAGACCAGTTGTAATATATTTATGCTATCACTTATTGTATTCAAAGTTTCGGTAATAAAATAAAAATTGTTGTCCATACATATTTTTAACATCTAAAGAGACTTTTGTAGGTATGTTTCTCAGGTACAAATAGAATTAATGGGTTCTGTTTAAAAACATCCAAGACCGCAGGGTATCTGGCCAGTGGAAGGGTCATCATTATATTTAAAGTAGCTCCGTATTAATTGTTCTTTAATTCTATTCTTCTTTAATTTTGCACTGGCTATTCTTTGTTATTATTTAGACTTTCTAAAACAGGTTATTTTAAATTTTTTTTTAAGTTATGTACCATTTTGTACGAATAATTTAATTTAGTCTTAACTTGGGGTTTCTATAGTTAAAACGTTTTAAAAATGGGAAAAGTACGAGAAATAAATATCGAAACTCGATCTGCCATTGTTACTTTACATAATGAAATTGCGTCTCAACTTAAACTTTCGAAGACTTGTATTCATCGCACAATTATTCGGTTTAAGGAAACGGGTGGTTTTCAAGATTTTCCACCTTCAGGAAGACCGAGAGCTACTACTTCTAGTGAGGATCAGTTTATCGTTATTACCAGCAAAAGGAATAGACGCTTAACAGCACCAAAAACTCGTGCTGAAGTGAACAAATCTTTAAATAAACCAGTTTCCCTTACCACAGTGAAAAGACGGTTGAGGAACGCTAAACTGTTTGGTCGTGTTGCCGTTCGGAAACCTTTACTAAGGCCGCAAAATAAGAAAAAAAGGATGCAGTGGGCCCTATTCCATCGAGATTGGACAGAAGATGATTTTAAAAAAGTTCTTTGGACTGATGAGTCAAAATTCCAAGTATTTGGCTCAAATCGACGAATTTACGTTCGGCGTAGCACCGAAGAAAAGATGTTACCAGATTGTGTAGTGCCAACTGTTAAGCACGGTGGTGGTTCAATAATGGTCTGGGGTTGTTTCTCAGGCCATGGAATTGGAAATTTGGTAAAAATTGATGGAATTTTGAAGAAAGAGGAATATAAAACAATTCTCGAAAAAAATGCTGTACCATCAGGCTTAAGTTTAATTGGAAATGGGTTCATTTTCCAGTAAGATAACGATCCAAAGCATACTTCCAAGCTATGTAAAAATTATTTATTACAAAAAGAAGCAGAAGGAGTTTTAAAAATCATGAAATGGCCACCGCAAAGTCCGGATCTCAATCCAATCGAGCTTTTGTGGGACGAGCTTGATAGGAATGTCCGAGAGGAGTGTCCCTCTTCACTTGCAGACTTGTGGAGACTACTACAAGAAAGCTGGAACAAAATTTCTCAAGAAACCATAAATAAAATTATAAGTAGAATGCCGAGGCTAGTAGAAAAAGTAATAAAGTGCAAGGGAGGATTTTTTGATGAAAAAACAGTTTGAGTAATTAGTTCATTTTTTTTTATAGAATAATTTTTTATGTTTATTTTCTATACTAAGTATGTTTAAAGGTTATAACTATAATATTAATAAACATTTTTACTGTATTTGTCTTTGAATTTTTAAAAATATTTCCTTTTTTTGGCTTAAATCTATATGGTCTCAAACTTTTGGCCGGCAGTGTATATAAGAATTCTCACCTTTAACCCCAGAACCGTCCTTGTTTGAATTTACTCAGAAAAAAAGTCTAAGAACTGTAGAAAGATTAAAGAAAAACATTAGAACCGTTTTCGAAAAAATTTGAAAAAGCTCAAAAACTCCTGAAATAAATCAGAGCTTTCGGTTAACCAAATTCAACCAAAATGCCTTCGTAGCATGTAGATCTACTTATTATCTACAACTTTGCCATTTACCTTTTTTCCATAGGACTTGTAGTTTTGTCGGAAATCTAGATAAACCGTTTTTACCCTTAAAAACCCCCCGTTTTTCCACTTCCCCACCTCAGATCGACCGTAATTTATTTTTCCTTTCATTTTGGTTATATTCTCTTCCTTTTCTAATGGGTTTAATCCAACTATAATTTTTTTTTATTCAAAAATTATTTACCCAGGTCTATTAAGACGAGAATTGAATAAAAGTTTTAAAAAAATGTTTTTCGCTCTACTGTTATGTCCAGGGACTTTTATTTAGGTGATATGAAAATAAGGACAAGACTTCTTAAAATAAACAACGTAAAAAATGTGACTTTAATGAGCAAAACATCGGAACTAGAACAGCAAACAGAGAAGCCTCTTGATGACGTCACTATTGCACTTGTGACTTTCTCCAAAAACGTAACAAGTTTTTAGAAAATGTTGACTGTAATTATTTCTCGCAATTCCATTTGTTAGCTCTTAAACATATCAAGATCACATTGTGAAAAGAATGATTTTGTTTCCAGTTTCGAATCTTATGAGAGCTCAACTGAAATGAATAGCGCGAAACTAACTTCGGAGTCGTGTAACTCGAAATGGGAAACAGGAGGGTGTTCCATGGTGGAGACAGAGATTTTGTTCCTCAATCCTATCAGACTCGATGTGTGTGTGTGTGTGTGAGGGATTGAGGAGACGAATTGAGGTGAGGTTTATTATGTAAAGAAGACGTGCGATGGGTGGTGAGGAGTCGAGCATGGTACGGACTTCTTAAGGGGATCCAGAGTCCTCGTTCCTCCACGAACCACGAAACGTTTCTCTGACTTATCTGTAACGACACGTACACGTATACATAGCCGCACACATTCTGGATAGATACAGACATACAAACTGTATAACTTTCGGGATAGGACCTTCCATGTGTGTGTGTGTGTGTGTGTGTGTGTTTTGTGGAAATAAGGGTTTAAACTAATTAGAGACGTGCATCTAATATTAGTTACAAATGTATTCATAATTTATTTGTACAAAGCAAGCAAGCGTTACTCTGACTGTCTATCTGTCTGTCTGTCTTTCGTATGTCGTTCGTTTCTGTCTGGCGTTTTCCAGTTTCAAAATAATAACAAACAATAAAACGATGTTTCGTTTCATTTCGAGGTTAGGTTACTTGCGTTCCACGCATGCGTCACAAAATTTCAGTTCAGCTTTCACAAAGAGAAAGCTTAGTCAGATAAGAGGCGAGATATATCTGGATTTCGGGATGCACACGTCGAAAACATGAACACTTGCAACGAACGACCCTCACCTCCACCATCCCCACCACCACTTCCAGCACCTTTCGCAATACAGAGAGATATTTCGTTAAGAATTGCGTTATGGAATGACACCCGACGAGACTCTCTGAAAGCACGAACCTTCTACTCCATTGGTATGCACCTCACATTATATATCGTTGTAATAATATACACTCGCGAAAAAGATAAACTTAAATCCATCTAACTCGAACCAGTTCCAAACCACGTCTCACTCACTACCATCATAAAACACTAAATGAAACTTTTCAACCGGTAATTTTCATAACCTCAAGGACTAACTAACACATACATACACGAAAACTTGGAGCTTTTCAAAGCGTAACAATCAAAACTAATTATTTTCATTGTAACACAAAGACGATACACCCAAATAAACCGTATTCAATATTCGACGAGGGTAGTTTGAAACATTTTTTTTCCTCTTTTTCTTATCAGAAAAACTTTTTTGTTGATTGTTTTTTTTTTCTTCTCTTGGAAATATCAACGCGATGGATTTGAGTCGTTTAAACTTTAAGATATTTCAACCCTTGTCAAGCACCCGCTCTAGTCTCGTGCCATTGTAAATAACTGGGCGACTTTCTTATCAATCTAAGATCTACACAAGTGATAAGGGTTTATAGATTGTTGAAGTTATACTTCTTTAGGTGCGTTATGAAAAAATGATGAGAGTGACATTTTTAGAAGGGCGGCCATCTTGAGACAAAAATTAACAAAATGAAGTTAGTCGCAAAATCACTGGGTTTCTTGGCGCGCGTAATTTGAATTTTTGTTTTATTTATTTTTATATTTAAATTAAAAATAATTATATATACAAATGACAAAATATTATTAATAAATAAATTATTACTTTTCTCGAATTTTGCAGTAGCTGTTATCGGTACTATTTGAAGTTTAATGATGAAAATGACGTCTGCATCGCGGCGCGGTTTTAGAAGCATTAATAGCGTTCTATTTTATCATCACAAATTAGCAAGATGAAGTTGCCCGCAAAACGGCTCGGTATTTTTAACTAGGCGCGCGTAATTTGAATTTTTGTTGTATTTATTTACTAATTTATTAATTTTTATATTTAAATTAAAAATAATTATACATATATACAAATGACACATATTATTAAAAAATAAGTTATTACTTTTCTTGAACTTTGCAGTAGCTGTTATACTATTTGAAATTTATTGATTAAAACGTCTGCATTCCATGCATATGCTTAGTTATCACGAAATCTGGGATTCTGAAATGATTCAACCATCTTAGAATAATAATTTAGTAACACAAGATATGAATAAGATTAAGACATTTACTTTGACAAGTAGCTACTTAATTTATTTCGCAATTTCTATGAAGCTTCGTTTTCATGACATGCATCAATTGTTAACCAGAAAAATGATCCTGATAAATTTTATAAACGTCTTGCAGCTTTCTTTGGATATTATTTATTGATACAAATTAAAATATTATTCTCTTAATTTTATTTTTAATAATAATATCTTTAAATATATAAATCTTTATATATTACTAGCTGGTCCCCGCCCGCTTCGCTGAGCGTATCTAAACTATACTGATCGAATAATGGAAACTTTCATCCCATCAACAAAAAAAGACAGATAGATATTTTTAGATCTTTGATTCATAGAAAGTTCATGAAAATCAGATAAACTACTTTTTCAGAAAGATATTCTATATAGCTATTTAGAAGAGCTATCTTATTGGTTCTATACGTTTTTATGAATATTATAAAATACTTATACTTGTGTTCTTTATATAGCAATACAATTCGAAAATGTTGAATGTATTATATATTTAACTGAGTTTTTCACCAAGTTCAAATTTTTCAATAGTAATTTAAGACGTTTATTTCTAAACATTATAGACATTCAAAAATTAACAATGAAAGAAGTTTCAATGTTTCAAAAATTTTCATTATTAATGTACCGATGTTATCGGATGTTAAATTAAAAATCATGTTTTGCTGTAGAAATTGTAATTTTTATTTAAACTTTTTTGGAATGATTGTGTTAAAACGCTATTTCATGAACTTTAGGGATAGCTTTTTTAAAAACACGATTCCTGCAGGAGTATAAGTACAATTGTTATGCTATCTTTTGAGAATCGTGCATTATTCTAACATACGAATTAATAATCTATATTTTCTCTGACTTTTCAACTACCCTATTGCAAAAAATCATGTCAATCTTTTGCTCTATGACAAACAAAAACATATCTATCCCACGGGAGTAGTATATTTTTCCTGGATAAAAAAGAGATCAGGCTTTCTTGAGGATAATGCGCTAGAACTCTATTTCACGTACTTTAACGAAACTTATATTAAATACACGATTCCTGTAAGATACAATTGTCTTGTTATCCCACGGGAAGAGTACAATTATGTCGGTTTTTTGCACTATGAAAACTCTCATTGCTTGTCAATCAATGTATCACGCACCGGCGCTATCTACTTAAAATATTGGTTTGTAGTACATGCTATGTATCATCAGAGATGGCGCTGTATGTGAAAAAAGATTTTCCCGCTTTTCTGTTTAAATTTTTCCTGAATTTTCTTTGCTATAAACCTCACACAGCCCGAGACCTTTCCAACGAATGCAAAACTGTAGAAATCGGTTCGTGCATTCTGGAGTTATAGCGTCAGGAAGGAAAACCTGACTTATTTTTATATAATAGATTATTATTAAATATTAAATTACAGTTTTTTAAAATTGATTATTTGAATAAAATTAATAAAAAACAATTTTTAATGATGCCAAAGAAGTATAACTTCTCCTGCGCGTACATAAGTACACGCAACCACTTTTTTTTAGACTATATATAAAAATATTTAACTGTTCGTTAGTCTCGCTAAAACTCGCGAATGGCTCGGCCGATTTTGCTAATTTTGGTCTTGAAATATTTATGAAAGTTCAGGGAAGGTTTAAACGGTGAGAAATGTAAATAATAATTAACGGAAAATACTTAAAAACGATTACAATATAATCTTAATGAAAACTGTGACGTCAGATCTTTCGCTTTATGTTTCCATGGTAAAAATGAACAAGAAATTAACATTTTATTACGTTAATAGTAATTATCTGATCTTTGGTACATTCAAAACTATTTACTTCATCAATTTGGTGTTATGAAAGTGAGATGTGAATTTTTGCAGACCGATTGTTAGGATTCAATTTCTATTAAAGCTCATTTGGACAAAAAATCGTTTCGCTCCAAGCGAGCTACATTTCCGTTTTCTTCATGATCAGACCAAGTAAAACGCCAAATTTATTACAACATTAAAACCTCGAAACTTTCCTCGTATGTAACACGCTTGGCTTCACTATAATCCTGCGATGAAAACCCTTATATAAACTTGCCAAAAAAAATTGTTTTTTGTCTTATTTGAAAATAAAAAAATCATCATGAAACTATAGTGAAACAAAACAGACGGATAGGGGTTGATTGAAGGCTCGCCACCAATTATAGAGTCGAGAAAAGGGAACTTGAAGCTTTTGAAAAGGGTAGAACAGAACACAATTTGTATTATGCGCGTGTATGAGTATGAATGTGTGTCGATGTGTATGTGAATTGAATGAGTTTGTATATTGGTACGGACATTTGTAATTAGAGCGAATCGAAATCGACTGTATTATTATTCCCGACGTATTCCCGAACGTATCCTTGCTGCTGTTGTTGTTCTTGTTGTTTTTGTTGTTGTTGTTGTTATTCAACGAGTAATAATAACAAATCAATGGGAACAAGAACAACACAACACAGTACAGAACATGTACGAATGAACGAGCCAACGAAACTTCCTCTCGATCAAATCAACACGCTCACAAAAGCTTCACTTTTCCAATTTCGAATTATATTTCAAATTTCACCTTTGCCACAACAATCACACAATACATTTAAGGAAAATTATATGGTCTCCGGGAAGCTCTGTTTACACGTGTCTGAGCTCACCACTAACAACTGTAAAATTGATACATTTAACACAGAGAAAGGGAATTTTAAAAAAAAAATAGTAACTATTAAAATAGAATCTAGTAAAAACCACACAGTTCATATGATATTACGTCAGTATTATGATACAACAACTATACAATGAATTTTTGGAAAAGTATGTGTTCGCAAAAAGCTCCATTTACACTTGTTTGAAACCCATAAAAGCTCCCAACTAACAATTCTAAAAGTGATATATTTAACAAATTATTTTCAAACCACTAAAATATTTTAGCAAGTTATACAAACAGGTAAAATACTACTAATTGTCAGGTCTTAATAGTTTCATATACCTATTTCCACATTCTAAGATCTTAAAGATGGAGGAATGTCACCATTTTCAGAGTCTGGGAGTATCACCTTTCCCACCAACCAGCCAATGAGGAAGCGGCGTGGTTGTAGGATGAAGGTGGCTGGGCGAAGTATTATAGAGTATCCTTACGACCACCCGCCCGGAGGATTTGACTAGCATATTCTGTGTTTCCAAGAAAAATAGAAAATGTTGAAAACAAATTATTCTGAGAAATATAGTTTGGTAAAGAATGTTCTAGAAGAAGGATTCCGAGATCCTATATAATCCCCGGACAAACATAGACGAGTCAGTTTGACATAAATCTTCAACGAGTCTTAAAATAAATCGTGAAAGTGAACAGTGTTAAATAAATTATGAACATTGTGAAATAACGTGTAACAGTGCAATAGTGAGTGACATTTAGTAAATAAGTCACTGTAAAAACTGAATAGTTGAACAGTGACCTAAATAACTGTTAAATTGTATATTTAAATAGATTCGTGTACATTGTTTAAAATAAATCCATAAATAATTGACAAACATTGACAAACAAACAATTTATTTTTCTTTTACACGACATTTCGTCGGTGTTATTCCGACTTCATCAGGTATCTTGAAGAGTCTGTTAAAATTGTCATTTTATTATTCAATAATTTTATGCGTCTAAATTATATTATACATTAATTAAACTTATTTTTTTTTTACTATAATTTAGTTGACAAAAATTGCCAGTACAATGACTTATTAGTCAAGTTTTTCATAGAATTTTTAACATTCTTTATATAAACAAGATTTTCAATCTGTTCTGGTAAGTACGTATTTGTTGGATACGTCCTTTTGGCAGGACAGTCTCAATTAGGTAAAACTGATTTTAAACCAAAGCTCAAATAATGACTAAACATGGATACAATTTTCAGTGGAAAACCTCAAAATTACTGTAAAGTAAGCATTTGATTGATTACATGACGTAATTGATTTCAATATTCAATTACATCAAGGGCCAGAGCTAATAAAATATAGCCACAGGCCAAATTCAATAGGAATTCAAATAATATTATCCGTATGTTAATAGACAGGTGTACAGTTTAGTCCAAAGCTTCAAAGCTCGACTATAAAAATATATTTTATAGCTTTTCAAACAATGTGTTTTTTGCGAACAACCACCTTTAATGCAGGAAAAAGTTTCAAATAAAAGTTGTAGGCCTTAATACGTCTAAGATTTCCGACAAAACTATAAGTCCTATGGAAAAAAGTTAAATGGCAACGTTGTAGATAATAAGTACATCTACACTTTTTATGCTAAGTTTGACTTGATTTAATGCCAAAATTAAGTCAAGTAGCTTGAAAATCAAGTCAAGTAGTGATTGTTTACGTGTTTGTAGTAAACCGTCTTAAACTGCAGTAGAGTCAAATTTAGTATAAGAAAACTTCCCGTAACCATAGAAACAGAGATAATAACTAAACCAACCACCTGTTTTAAAGTGATTTAATTTATTAAATAGACCAAAGCTAAAGCCTTTGAAAATGATAAAAAATGAAAAAAAATACAGTAGGATGAAACCCATTAGAAAAAGAAGAGAATATAACAAAAATGAAAAGAAAATAAATTACAGTCGATCTGAGGTGGGGAAGTGGAAAAGCCAGAGGGGTTTAAGGGTAGAAATGGTTTATCTCGATTTCCAACAAAACTACAAGTCCTATGGAAAAAAAAATAAATAGCAAAGTTGTTTATAATAAGAAAATCTACAACTTTTGTTGTAACACTTTTTTCACATAACCTCAAAATTTATGTGAAAAATTCAAATTAAATACCAAGTTTTTGGTTTTTTTATTTTTATCTTTTACACAAAAAAATTAAATTTTATGAAGTTTGGAAAAAATTTACCTCTTATTGCCCCAAGCATACTGCAATTTTTTTGATTTAAAATATTAATTTTTTCACCTTATAATGACTTAATATCGAAAAAGCATCTTAATTTTCAATCAAAAATTCTCACGTCAAAACATCTGATTTTTTTAAAAAGTCGTTGAGCTATTTGTTCGTTAAAAAACCTCTACTTTCGGATGGTGCAAAAAATATACACATGACAATGTTAAATGTTCTCAGAAAATGCAAAAATTAAAGTGTAAATTTTAATAAATTGTTCAAAATTGTGTGCATTTTCTGAGAACATTTAACATTGTAATGAATACATTTTTTGCACTATCAGAAAGTATAGGTTTCAACGAACAAAAAACCCACCGACTTATTAAAAAAATTAGATGTTTTGACTCAAGAGTTTTCAATTGAAAATTAGAATGCTTTTTCGATATTAAGTCATTATAATATGAAAAAATTAATATTGTAAATCAAAAAAAATTTTTTGTAAAAGATAAAAATTAAAAACCAAAAATTTGGTACTTAATTTGAATTTTTCACATAAATTTTGAGGTTATGTGAAAAAAGTGGAAGCACAAAAGTTGTAGACCTACTTATTATCTACAACATTGTTATTTAACTTTTTTTCCATAGGATTTGTAGCTTTGTCGTGAAATTGAGATAAACCGTTTCTACCCTTAAATCCCCCCCTATTTCCACTTTCCCACCTCAGATCGACCTTAATTTATTTTCCTTTCATTTTTGTTATATGTTCTTCCTTTTCCAATGAGTTTCATCCTACTATAATTTTTTTTCTCTTCAAAAGTTAATTTGAGTTAACTTGAATTTCAAGTACTTGACTTTAGTTTAAATTGATTTCAAGAATTTCCTTTTCACATCTACATTTTAAGTAGGTACTTGAAATAATAAAGCTCATAAAATAGCTTAACGTCAACCTTAACATTTATATTTTGAATTGATAGATATGGTAAGAGGAGCAATGGATCAGGCTTTTACAATGAATGCAACAAGAGTATCAGGTCGCAACGTTTCGCCATATAATAATTTGATGCATTAAATTAATAATGTTATTATATCAGTGACAATATCACTGATGCATGCTCAGCATTCTTGTATGCATTCTGTAGCCTTGCATTTACCATGGGTATAACATATAACAAATAACATTGTAAATTTAATGTATCAAACTGTATGGTATATGCAAGACTATAGAGTATAGAAAGACAATAATGCTGAGCATGCATCAGAGGTATTGTCACTGATAAAAATGCTGTTAAAATTATTCATTTTTATTTTTTTCAAATATCTAGTGATAGGTTTTTGAGGTAGTTGATATCGACTAAGTGAATGACGAATATAAAGCTGTAACTGAGTCAAAAGTATCGAGACTTGTTTAGTTTAATCAAAAGTTGCATCCTTTATATATAAAGAGATTTTCATAACTGAAATTGAATTTAAAAAAAAAAGTTTCCATATATATTCCCGTAAATTCAATCTAAACTCTATGTATCTGAATCTGTCGGGACGCGATTGCCGAAGTTTCGAAATGACAATAAATCAAACGTTCACCACACAGTCGGCTATGTTGCGGACTCATCCCAATTATCCCGTTTTTCGTTCTCGCAACGCGTTTCGCTTATGAATTATTATATTATTATTTAAAACACGCATAACTCTCATGTCTGAAAGCCGCTGTTCCCTCTATGATGATAGGCTCGATGAGCTCACATATACATATATACAACCAAATATATATTTGTATTTTCAACGCGGTCGTGACGGCTTCACAATGAGGGAATGAGGGAAATACACCAACTGGACTCTACACATACACAACAAAACATGCATAAGAGGAAACGGAAATATTTCTACTATGTTGAAGTGGCGGCCATCAAGCTTTCATTATGACGTCACGGAACTTAAATCATCCCTTTTTGAAAACGAAAGGACAATGTTAGCTTTTTTTTGTTAATTTCATCGCGCTAAAGAAGCTTTAAAGCTGGTCGTAACTTTGTCGTTTTAACCGTCGAAAGTCTGTTTAATTTCAGAAAAATCGTTCCGGGTTTGTCTCGCGACAAACCCGGAAATGCATCAACTTTATAATCGCACTAGCTGATACCCGCTCGCTTCGCTGAGTGTATTTAAATTTAACTGATTGATTAAAAGATTCCCGAAATAATTTATTTCGACAGAAAAAAATGATAGATACTTTCAGACTTTAGATCTAAAGAAAGTTCATCAAAATTCGTAAGAATTCTTTTCAAAAAAAGAGATGTTAGCTATCTCACATCAACTTCCTAAACGATTTTAAGTAAAAAACTACCTGTATTCTTTCTTTAGGACTTGAAAATCTTTCATACCAAATGTCATTTAAAACCGTACAGCTATTTTAGGGGGCATCCTTAATTGCGCGAGGCGTTTTTTGCGATTTTTGAAATCCCATTCCCTCTCCTCTGGTAAGATGTCATGAGATTTGACATATATAATTCCCCCAACCCCCAATTTAATGTGATATTTTTTAAAACAAAAAATACGTGATATTTGCAAGACTTTCCCTTTCCCCAAAGTAAGATTAGATGAGATTCGGCTCGACCCCATCGGCCCCTGAACGCCTCACGTAATTAATGGATGTTCCCTTAAAAGAATAGATTAGTAGCTATCCTACAGGATCTTTAGCAAAACTTCATTAAAATTCGTTCCGTTAAGTAATTGTTAATTTTTTGAAATTTTAAATTTATTATTTTAATACGTTTATTTCTAATTAATATCTTCGACAATGAACAATGAAAAAATTCAAATATTTAAAAAAATTTCATTATTAATTTTATCCGGTGTTAAATTGAAATTTATATTTATTTTCCAGTAAAAATTGCCAATTTTTTAAATTTCAACTTTTTAGAGATTTATTTCGTTATTGTGTATAATTGGTCAGGCCTTCTTGAGGAAAATGCGTTAAAATTCTATTTCACGAACTTTACCGAAACTTTTTAAAAGTACGGTTCCTGTAGGATATAATTGCATTATAAATGCATTTTTCTAGCCTTAAAAGTAAGCTTTATCATTCTCCCCCAAACTACCACATTGCAAAAATCATAACATTTTTTGTTTATTATTTTATTACGTTTATTTTTAATTAATATCTTCGACAATGAACAATGAAAAAAGTCAAATATTTAAAAAAATTTCATTATGAATTTTATCCGGTGTTAAATTAAAATTCATATTTATTTTCCAGTAAAAATTGACAATTTTTTAATTTCAACTTTGTAGAGATTTCTTTCGTTATTGTGTAAAATTGGTCAGGTCTTCTTGAAGAAAATGCGTTAAAATTCTATTTCACAAACTTTACCGAAACTTTTTAAAAGTACAGTTCCTGTAGGATATAATTGCATTATAAATGCATTATTCTAGCCTTAAAAGTAAGCTATATCATTCTCTCCCAAACTACCACATTGCAAAAATCATAATATTTTTAAATTATTATTTTATTACGTTTATTTTTAATTAATATCTTCGACAATGAACAATGAAAAAAGTCAAATATTTAAAAAAATTTCATTATGAATTTTATTCGGTGTTAAATTGATATTCATATTTATTTTTCAGTAAAAATTGCCAATTTTTAAATTTCAACTTTTTAGAGATTTATTTCGATATTGTGTAAAATTGGTCAGGCCTTCTTGAGGAAAATGCGTTAAAATTCTATTTCACGAACTTTACCGAAACTTTTTAAAAGTACAGTTCCTGTAGGATATAATTGCATAATATATGCATTTTTCTAGCCTTAAAAGTAAGCTATATCATTCTCCCCAAACTACCACATTGCAAAAATCATAATATTTTTAAATTATTATTTTATTACGTTTATTTTTAATTAATATCTTCGACAATGAACAATGAAAAAAGTCAAATATTTAAAAAAATTTCATTATGAATTTTATTCGGTGTTAAATTGATATTCATATTTATTTTTCAGTAAAAATTGCCAATTTTTAAATTTCAACTTTTTAGAGATTTATTTCGATATTGTGTAAAATTGGTCAGGCCTTCTTGAGGAAAATGCGTTAAAATTCTATTTCACAAACTTTACCGAAACTTTTTAAAAGTACGGTTCCTGTAGGATATAATTGCATTATAAATGCATTATTCTAGCCTTAAAAGTAAGCTATATCATTCTCCCCCAAACTAGCACATTGCAAAAATCATAACATTTTTTTTTTTTATTTTATTACGTTTATTTTTAATTAATATCTTCGACAATGAACAATGAAAAAAGTCAAATATTTAAAAAAATTTCATTATGAATTTTATCCGGTGTTAAATTGATATTCATATTTATTTTCCAGTAAAAATTGCCAATTTTTTAAATTTCAACTTTTTAGAGATATCTTTCGTTATTGTGTATAATTGGCCAAACCTTCTTGAGGAAAATGCATTAAAATTCTATTTCACAAACGTTATCGAAACTTTTTAAAAGTACGGTTCCTGTAGGATATAATTGCATAATATATGCATTTTTCTGGCCTTAAAAGTAAGCTATATCATTCTCCCCCAAACTAGCACATTGCAAAAATCATAACATTTTTAGTTTATTATTTTATTACGTTTATTTTTAATAATATCTTCGACAATTAACAATGAAAAAATTTAAATATTTAAAAAAATTTCATCATTAATTTTATCCGGTGTTAAATTGAAATTCATATTTATTTTCCAGTAAAAATTGCCAATTTTTTAAATTTCAACTTTTTAGAGATTTTTTTCGTTATTGTGTATAGTTGGTCAGGCCTTCTCGAGGAAAATGCATCAAAATTCTATTTCACGAACTTTACCGAAACTTTTTAAAAGTACGGTTCCTGTAGGATATAATTGCAAATAATCTATATCATTTTCTGACCCCTAAACTACCACATTACAAAAAAAAAGTTAATCTTTTGCTCTGTAAAAAACGTACATTTTTTATGGATATAAAAGATACTATATGTTAAACCAGATTATGATCTATATCTATGCCAAATTTCATCCAGATCCATTCAGGACTTTTTGAGTGAAAGAGCAACAAACATACATCCTTACAAACTTTCACGTTTTTTCTTGTCCCCGTACAACCAGGAAAAAACACCGTGTGGAAACAAGACAAAGCATAATATAAGAAGCAATTAAAAATATTTCATTGTAACTCTAATTTAGACATAGACGACAGGAATACCAGGAAGAATCATTTTGTTGGGGGGGGGGTACAACGGAATTTCGAATCATTTTTATTGACCGACACGATCCGTTCATGTGCCCACCACCAACCCGTTTTTTCTCTCTATATCATAATAATGTTAAATGCTTTGTGTACAGTGTTATTTAATTAAGGAATCTAGGACGATGAAGGGATGAAAATTCTCGATGGTATGAGGACAAGTTTTTATAGCACGTAACAGTCATGAAATAAAATGAATCAAACAATTCCATTTTCTTCTCGGCTTTCCTATTTTATATTCCGACTTCCTTTGTGTGTGTGCATATATAATACATTTTTGTTGATTATCCTTAATTAAAATACTTTTTACAATGCAATTTAGATGGTTGATAAAATCACCAGCCACACAACAAATAATGAAGTGATGCAAACAATGCAATTAATAAGCTCGCGGAATGAGTTAGTCAACGGGTCGAAAAGTAAGCTTTTTTATTTTAAAAGATAGATTTTCATAAAAAGCTCTGATTTGAAAGTTAGGAGTATCGGAAATTTTGATGTTGTTAACTTTCCCAAATCTGGTATAGTTTTATTTGGATATATGGCATTGATTTAGACGTAGTCTTCCATTCATATATATACGTGAACGTATAAAGGCTCATTCATAATCCATTTAGTGCAAAACTTCAAGGGCGGAAAGACGCCAAAGGGTTGAATAGATGCCGAAACGGAAGATAACAAGATGATTAGATAATTAAATTAAAGAATAGGAAGGAGAATGTTCTCGGGGCATAATGATAATAATAATAATTGGGAATCTGGTTAAAGCCCCGACCGAAACTTTCCCTAAGTGAGATTCGAGCGGCCGATAAGGTCCTAATTATTTTTTGGACGAAAATTTCCTTTATTCCCACATACACATCCACAACGAAAATGGCATGGCGATGATTTCGATAACAAAAAATTTTTTTGTCGAGGTAATTGGGGTAGTTATATGCGGGTTTGATTCATCCCCTAACACGAGGTACATTTACTTGAACCCTGCTATAATATTTTTACTTTTTTTTTTTAAACTCGGATAAATTTATTTGTAACAATGCATTTTTAGGGGCAATAAAGCAGATATTGTTGCATGCCAACGTCAACATTCGCGTTCCAATATTTCGTCCGCGATGCACAAACTTTTATTGCACTTAGTTTTACTTTATAAAACGTCTCGTACAAGACGACAAAAATTTATAAGACACGAAATCAGCAAAAACCATATTTTAATATGAATTTATTTCAAACAGTTGCACACACGCTTTGTCTCAATTTATATCCCTTAAAAATGAAAAAAAAAATGTCTACAAAAAATCTTCCACCCCAAACAGGGGTTCGCCAGAGCTTAACATTTAAACTTTCTAAAAAAAATTATAATGACTTTATTTAAGTCAAGTAGCTTGAAAATCAAGTCAAGTAGCTTGAAAATCAAGTCAAGTAATGAATCCTAAACAATAAACTACTTCTTTACAAATTGTCTTATTTGAAGATCTAACTTTATATGTATCCCACAGGAATCATAGTTTCTTCCTAAGATATTCTTGGCATCCAAATCCCACTACTAAAAAGTAACGCTATTTTATTACTAAAAACAAAAAAAAAATATCTTATAATTCAATCAACGAAGAGACAACCTTCGCAGATAACACCACGCTACTAGCCATCCACGACAGTCCCAGAATGGCCTCCAAGCAGTTCCAGTCTGCCCTAAATAAACTCCAGCTGTGGTTCTGCAAGTAGAGTATCACCATCAACAAGACCAAGTCTCCTGTCCTGTCCTGTTTCACTAAATGGCCATGAAATACCCCGGGCTACGGAGGTCAGGTATCTAGGAATGTACCTGGACAGACGCCTAACCTGGTCTAAACACATCCTCCACAAACGCAACCAACTGAATATCACTATCCGAAAATTATGGTGGCTACTGCGAGGAAATTTCCCAACTGTCCCTGGACAACAAATTAACTTTATACAAGTCCAGACTTAAACCCATCTGAACATCTGGGATACAACTCTGGGGAGCTGCCAGTAACTCCAATGTGGACAAGACTCAAAGCTTCCAGTCAAAAACTCAGAAAACAATAACTGACCCCTTGGTACGTCACTAATCACGCCATCTATCAAGACCTCAAAGTGGCTACAGTGAGGAGTGAGATAACTAGATTCAGTCAAAAATACTTTCAGAGGCTAAAGAAACATCCCAACCATCTCACTGCCAACCTCCTGGATAATTCCAGCCACCATCGAAGGCTAAAATTACCTCTAAGTTACCTTTCCGAGAACCACTAACACCTTAAGGGACCCCCTTTAGAGGGTGCGGTCTTTCCCACCTGTATATTCATCATATTTGCTTAATGTCCAGAAACAGATTGCAAATTCATACAAAAAATTATCCAGAATTGATAAATGGTCATCAATAACGGGCTAAGTGCCAAAAACAAAAAAAAATAAGTTAGACCCAGGTCACTTAGTGGCGTGGTTGACTAGATAGTTGCCTTATACGCCAGTGGTCTTGGGTTCGAATCCCAATTAAAAGCCTAAGATTTTGTTTCTGGGTTTTCGGATTCGACTGTCGCTAATGACCATAGTGGTTGATGCGCCCTTAAATACACCAAAAAAAAAAAGTTGGATCCGAAAAAGAAAAGCTTAAATGCCATTGCTAACAACCTGGGTAACCTGGTAATTGATGTCCTGTGTTTAATTCAACATAGTCCTTGTTTTCTACGCTAAAAAATTGATTCCTAAGCTCCTCGAGAATCAAGAGACGAGAAAAGTTAATGAAGAGTTCATCAAGTCAAGTAACTGGCTATGTGGTGAAATGGATTGAGCTCTTAAACTTGAAAATGAAAGAAGACAAAACTAAACTTCACTTGGTAATTCAATATTGAGTTTCGACTTAAGCTTGACTTGATTAAAAAGCCCAATGGATTGAAAATCAAGCCAAGAAGTGAATCCTTTACTATAAATTACTCCTTTAGTAATTGTGTTATTTAAAGATCTATTTTTTTTATTCCTTAAGAATCGTGGTTCTTTTCTATTTCAAATCAAGTAGATTGATATAATCAAGTCAAGTAGTGACACCTTAATCCAAAACTAGGACAAACTACATTGGTACGTCGACATACGAGTTTAATTCGTTCCGCAACCTTGCTCGTATCTTGAATTACTCGTATCTCAAAGCAAATGAATGTTCTGGAAATAAATTAGGCAAGGGTCATTAAAAAGATCAGATTTCTGAGTAATTAAGCTGCTAAACCAAACTCGTATGTCGAATTTCGCTCGTAACTCAAAGCAAAAAAATTACTCGCTCACCGGCTCGTATCTCGAAAAACTTGTATGTTGAGATAATTTTATTCATTTTTCTTTTTGGTTATTTAAAAATAAATGTATAGAAAGCAAGAACTAACCTTCAAAATTTATCTTCCCAACAAACAAGATTAATATTCCAGGTGTCCTTTATTGATGATTTTGTTCATTTTGAGAAATGGTAGGTATTCTTCATCAAAACCAGGAATTTATTGAAGCCCGTATTTGGACATTTTGTGCAATGAATCAAGCTTAATATTTAAGCTTTGAAATGTAACACCTTGTAAATGCAATGCTTGACTTGATTTGCAATTGAAAAATTTTAGTTATATTTAAGTCAAGTACCTTGAAAATGAAGGCAATAAGCTTGGATCAAATCAAATAGTTTAGAAATTATATCAAGTGGTGAATCCCAAATCGAAATCTTAAGACCAATTTAATCAGCAAAAAAACGCATTTTAAGGGTTGGTAAACTTTTCTAATATTCGTGTAATTTTTGAGATAGAATTAAGCATTTATCAAGTCAAGTAGTTTGAGATTTTTTTTTTAAATTAACAGTTCTTGATGACTTGAATTGAAAATAACCAAAGCTTGATTTGATTTAACATTTCAACATGAGTATTTGATTTGATTAAGTCAAGTTTAAGCCACCAAGTTTTACAATCAAGTCAAGTAGTGAATCGTGCGCGGAAAAAAATAGTGGTGTAAAATGTACAACACTAAACTAGTAATATTTTTACTGCACTTTATGTTCATTATAGCCACAAATGTAACATTAGATAACACACTGTGTTGTATTCAGCTCTAACGTATAGTATTTTTTACTACCATAGTGTAGTAAATATATGTAGCTGTTACAACTGCTGAGTGTTGTACAATTAACAAATGCGCATGCGCGTACAACATAACCTATAATTTTGACAAATAAATTCAAGTGTCAAAAATTCTACTACATAATATTATCATGGAGTTCTTAAAATTCTGAATTATACGAAAATTTGCACAATTTTAATTTTAGGAGATAACTTTAGGGGTGTGTTGCAATTCCTAAATCTTTCGATAAAGTCTAACATACCTAAAAATGAACCAAATCAGTGGACAACACATGGCATATTTCCCTTTCAATAGTGTAAGCTGAATTTTTCTCTCACTCACCTGTAACAAAGAAAAAAACTTAGGTAAACATTTAAAATTCATATTTTGGTTATATAAATTTGTTCTTAAACATATTTATATATATAATATAATGAAATATACAGAATATAAATGAAAATAAACATGGAAAAATTGCAATTCCTCTCTATTTTCAAATGTTTATCACCATATTAAAAATGCATGAAAGCTTTCGATTTCCCTAACGTATATACAACGAGGATAACGAAAACGCTCGAACGTTGAGGGCGAGGAAAATTCAAACGAGACCGTTACGAAGACGAACAGAAAAAAAAACCCATAGAAGATATGAAATTTTATATAAATAAATAAATTGTCAAATCGATAAAGTTGAAATTTTCCTCGAAAACTTTCTCGATGGTGTTTCGTGTCAACACTTAAACACGTCGGCGGAAACTTTGATGTCCATTTTGCCACCTATTAAATTCATACTTAGATCCCATACCCATTCTCGATTTTCATCCCTCACCACATTAAAGTGCAATTTAGATGCACTACCCGGGAAATTCTTCCCTCGCACACAAACAAGAAAAACGATAGTCCAACGGTTAGCCGTGTGAGAGAGAGAGAGAGAGAGAGATACCAACCTGAATAACTAAGACTATCAACACAAATCTAAATTCAGTTGTTTGTCATAAAACAACTGAATTCATACTAAGCCACCTCATTTATACAAACATAAATATATAGATAGTGAAAACTCGCAAAGACCTCATCGCTTACTAGACACTTCCGGCGCGCGGGTGGCAAAATTAGTGGGACTGTGGAGGGTTGTTTGAGTGGTCATTTTCGTATCACATGAATCATTCAAAATGCTCGACCAAATGGTCATTCATTATTCACGGCAATTGCTGAAATAAATGACCGTTTCGCCTTTCGTAGGAGGTTTCGATATGTGTTTGTGAGGCGAGGGGGAGAGCCGTGTGTGGGTCGTCTGTCAGTTGTTGGTTCGTCTGTCTGGCTGGCTGTCCGTTTGTCTGTCTGTGGTTCCGGTGGTTGCATTGTGTATATATATATATATGTGTGTGTGTATGCATGTGCTAAATGCATTTTCTTCCGGGTAAAATATTTCAGTTCAAGTTTCAACCCTTATATTTTTGAAGCTCTCAGAGAGGCATTCATTTAATTATTTACGTCTCAGAAGCAACCTGTTTAAATTAGAGACAGTTTAATCAAACAAAGCACAATTAGACCTTGCTTTAGATGAAATATGATTTTGGAAAAAACAATGAGGAAATGATATGTTGATTTTTTCCCCCTTCACTTTATTTTGGCTATTATAAAATGGAGATTCTCTACTATTATAAATAAATATTATAAAAAAATGAAAAACCGACTTCAAAACATATAAAAATTCTTAAACAAAAAATGCACTAAAAAGTAACAAAATAATGGCGTATCCTTGCAGTATCTACAACTTACAAATTATTAGGATGATACAATGTACAACTATTGTTATTTTTGGAGTTGGTGTCAGCCAAGGAAATACGACTATATTGGTACTAAGCAAAAAACGAGAATACCTTATGAAAATTATTTTTCAAATGAACTTTTAAATAATATACTCGAACTGTAACAATATCTAGCTACCTTTAAACTACAAAATACCAATTACCAACTAAACCTTTTTACAATTTTTACAAATTACCATTAATATTTATTTCATTGGCTGACACCAACTCCAAAAATAACAATAGTTGTACATTGTATCATCCTAATAATTTGTAAATTATAGATACTGCAAGGATACGCCATTATTTTGTTACTTTTTAGTGCATTTTTTGTTTAAGAATTTTTATATATTTTGAAGTCGGTTTTTCATTTTTTTATAATATTTATTTATTTCTCACGTTTTAGTAATCTGAAGTTTGATAACTGATTTTATTTTCTTGAAAATGGTTAACCTTCCAAACGCGCTGCTCATATGAGGCAGCGCCGTTTAATATTAAAAGTGACTACATCATTCCTTTTTGCCTTTAAGGGTTGAAATTTTTTGCTTTTAAATGTAATAACAAAACTAAGTGGATTATTCTTTCCAACAGAAAAAAAAATATCAAAATTTGGTTAAATGTCACTATTTCATCCCCTATTTTCATCCTTAAGGGGTGGATTTTTTTCCTCAAATTGAAATGTGAACAATTTAAAGGTACGTTGTACGTAATAGAAATAAAATTATCAAAATCGGGTTAGCCAGAAAAAAATAATAATATTATTTCATCTCTAATTTTTAACCCCTTATGAGTGGATTTTTTTTTTAAATGGATAGGAGATTAATTTAAGGTTGTGTTCTACAAATAAAAAATGAATTATCAAAATCGAGCTATCCAGTAAGAAGTTAATATTTCATCCCTTAGTTTTCAACCCCTTAGAAGTTGAAGATTTCCCTCAAATTAAAACTGGACCCCACGAAGGTGGTTGAAGCACCAGCTTTCAAATAAAAAAAGAATTATCAAAATCGAGCTATCCAATAAGAAGTTAATATTTCATCCCTTAGTTTTCAACCCTTTAGAAGTGAAAGATGTTCCTCAAATTAAAATGGGAACACACGAGAAGCACTAGCTTTCAAATAAAAAAAGAATTATCGAAATCGAGCTATCCAATAAGAAGTTAATATTTCATCCCTTAGTTTTCAGGCCCTTAGAAGTGGAAAATTTCCCTCAAATTAAAACTGGACCCCACGGAAAGCACCAGCTTTCAAATAAAAAAATAATTATTAAAATCGAGCTATCAAATAAGAAGTTAATATTTCATCCCTTAGTTTTCAACCCTTTAGAAGTGAACGATTTCCTTCAAATTAAAATTGAGACACACGAAAAGCACTGGCTTTCAAATAAAAAAATAATTTTCAAAATCGAGCCATCCAATAAGAAGTTAGTATTTCATCCCTTAGTTTTCAACCCCTTAGAAGTAAACGATTTCCTTCAAACTAAAATGGGACCATTCGGGAAGCACCAGCTTTCAAATAAAAAAAGAATCATCAAAATCGCTTAACCCAGTCGGAAATGCTGAGGTAACAAACATAAAAACAAAAAAACAAAATACAGTCGAGTTGAGAACCTCCTCCTTTTTTTGAAGTCGGTTAAAAAGTCAGAGACTTACTTTGAACGGGCCAATCTCCAAATTTTCCCAGGAAAAACTTTCAAATAAAAGTTGTAGGCATCAATGAGTCTAAGAACTATAGAAAGTTTAAAGAAAATCGTTGATGCCGTTTCAAAAAAAAAAAAATGGAAAAAGCTCAAAACATCCTAAAATAAAAAGTGGAGCTTCTGGTTAACCGATTTTAACCAAAAGCTTCGCGGCACAACTAGATATAATATGAAGGCGAAATTCCAAGTTTGGTGATATTCGGATAAAGCTTTCGATACGATATGGCTGTCACACACACACACATATTTCTACAAACCACTTCTTTGGACTCAGGAGACCTCAAAACATGTATTTCCGGTGAAAGCTCGAATTTGAAAATTCGACCCGATTACAATACTCCCTTTACTATATACTCGTAGTAGTCAAAGAAAGTAAAAACTTAATAGAAATGGTTTAAGCAAATTTGAAAATTAATTGAATAGACAATCTGAGAAAATTCAACTAGTTTGTGCAACTAATGCAAGTTGCGCGTAATTATTTAATAGTAATATTAATGATGAATAACTTTCAAAAAGTTCAAGTCAATCGTAATAAAAACCTATGAAAAGTACTTCTAGAAAGATTTATTGTCATTTTTACTTTCTTTTACTACTATATTGTAATCGGGTCGAATTTTCGAATTCGAGCCTTCACCGGAAATCCATGTTTTGAGGTCCTCTGAGTCCAAAAAAGTGGTTTTTAAAAAATGTCTGTGTGTGTGTGTGTGTGTTTTTTTTTTAAATAATTTTTTCTCATTGAAATATTCCTAATTTGAAAATTTAAACAGTATTTATGCGGGTTGAACATTTTTTTATTGTTAATTTTTTTTGGGATGAGAATTTTATTGGTCTTTGGTTGATCAAAAAAATTGTTTTTCCCAAATGATTTGTTTTTTTCGATCTACTTTTTATAACTTTCATAAGTAACAGTGTATAAGAGTTGACTTGGGTTTAGGAAAAGTTATTCAATTGAAAAGAGAGCGTTAATCCCTAACATTTCTAGCTCATGATAGCATAGAAGGAGCTATCTAGAACTTGACTACCAAAGTGACAAGTCCTTAAGGAACATTGAAAAGACTTGTCATGTTTTTAACCACTATATTCCCATTTTAACACAAATAGCATCGAGAAAATTCAAATATGATAGGGCCAATAATTTGTGTTAAACTGAAGTTTCTAGAAACCTAAGAAACTACCTAAGCTCAGCAATGGTTAAATAGGGAATTGATTTAGATCCCACAGGTCTAAAACACGGGAGTTCAAATCAAGGATCATAATTAACATTGAAACAATAAACAAATAACCAAATTTAAGTTAAATAATGAATCATAATCTAACCTTTTTACGCAAAATGGATGGCTCAAATCATACTCGAAATACGACTCGTTCTAATCATTTTCCGGGTCTCGAAATTTCGTCAAGAAAGTGACAAAAAACCACTTTAAAACACTTTCATAGATTTTCAGAACTAATATTGAAGTGAATTAGACAATTTCCACACAAATTTTCTCCAAAAAAAAAAAAACGAAATAAATCACGTAAAGAAAAGCGAGAAACTTTAACGACGCACTGACAGCGGCACGGCACCGCATCGGCTCGATCTGCGACGTTTTTTTGTTTCACTAACGTGAAGACAGGGGCAATAAAACTGACTGTTTCAAATGCATTACATATAATTAGTAATAATTAATATTGGTTTGTTTAACACCTACAATTTATGCGTTCAAAATTGTTCAGGAACGTAAAATTTGATTCTTGAATAAAACCCAAGATGTCTTGAGGTTAATTTCATTAATATGTACCGGCTTCTAATTACCTATTGTTGACAATCAGATTATAACGAAGAAGTGTAAGTTGGGTTGCATATCCTTTGCAAAGGAGACCGTTCAATGGAAAGTTTATACGTCATTGGGCTAGAATTTACCTTTTAACTTTCAAATTTAATACTTAAATTCAAACTAAAGTAACATTTAGTTTTGAAGAAAATTTATTAAAATTAATAAATATACAATATAGTCGACTGAAATGTCGGATTCTATATAGAAGTGGTCCATTTGGACAGTCTTACTATTGTATAGTTTAATGATATTTTGGCGCTGTTCAAAAACGGAAGATTTGGAGAACCGAGAGGTTATAAAATACTTCAATTTTAACAGTATAAAGCTAAGATAGATCAGTGCTTATACTCTTTTAAAAGTCTTTTAAATTAATTACGGTCGATCTGAGGTGGGGAAGTGGAAAATGGGGGTGATTTTAAGAGTAGAAACGGTTTATCTCGATTTTCGACAAAACTACAAGTCCTATGGAAAAAGTTAAATAGCAGAGTTATAGGTTATAAGAAGATCTACAACTTTTGTGGTAACACTTTTTTCATATAACCTCAAAATTTATGTGAAAAATTCAAATTACCAAGTTTTTGGTTTTTAACTTTTGACCTTTAAAAAAATTTTTTTTTTCACGAAATTTTGTGAAAACTTATCTTTTAATTTTATTATTTTTTGTTTATTTAAGATAGTAATTTTTTCACCTTATAATTATCATTCGCCGATGACCTTCGACGTTCCAAGCGACTATAAATAACAACAAAAAAAAATTAAAGTGTAAAATTTAATAAATTACTAAAAGTTTTTTTGTAATTTTGTACAATTTTGATCAATTTATTAAAATGTACACTTTAATTATTGCATTTTCTGAGAACATTCAATATTCGAATGATTTTATTTTTTGCTGCATCAAAAAGTAGAGGTTTCAACGAACAAAAAACTCACCGACATTTTAAAAACATCTGACGTTGAGTTACAAGATGTTTTGACGTGAGAATTTTCGATTGAAAATAAGGGCGCTTTTCCGATATTCAGTATTATAAGGTGAAAAAATTAAAATTTTAAATAAAAAAATACAGTGTGTTTGGGACATTAGAAGGTAACTTTTCCCCAAATTCCGTGTACAAAAATTTTTTTGAAGTTACACTTCTTTATGCGCGTTATGAAAAAATGATGAGAGTGATATTTTTAGATGGGCGGCCATCTTGAGACAAAAATTAACAAAACGAAGTTGGGCGCAAAAACAGTCGGTTTCTTGTCGCGCGTAATTTGAATTTTTGTTGTATTTATTAACTTATTTATTTTTTTTTATTATTTAATTTAAAAATAATTAAATATACAAATGACACATATTATTAATAAATAAGTTATTACTTTTCTCAAATTTCGCAGTAGCTGTTATACTATTTGAAATTCAACGATGAAAATGACGTCTGCATTCCATGCATATTCTTAGTTATCACGAAATCTGGGATTCTGAAATGATTCAACCATCTTAGAATAATCATTTAATAACACAAGATATGAATAAAATTAAGACATTTACTTTGACAAGTAGCTACTTACTTTATTTCGCAATTTCAATGAAGCCTCGTTTTCATAACATGCATAAATTGTTAACCAGAAAAATGATCCTGACAAATTTTATAAACGTCTTGCAGCTTTCTTTGGATATTATTTATTGATACAAATTAAAATATTATTCTTTTAATTTTTCTTTTAATAATTATATCTTTAAATATATATTATTATTGTTATTATATTATTACTAAATATTAAATTACAGTTTTTTAAAATTGATTATTTGAATAAAATTAATAAAAACTAACTTTTAATGATACCAAAAAAGTATAACTTCTCACGCGCATACATAAGTACACGCAACCACTTTTTTTTAAAATTAAAAACCAAAAACTTTTATTGGATTATTGGAATTTTTAACATAAATTTTGAGGTTATGTGAAAAAAGTGATAGTACAAAAGTTGTAGATCTACTTATTATCTACAACTTTGCTTTTAATTTTTTTCCATAGGACTTGTAGTTTTGTCGGAAATCGAGATAAACCGTTTCTACCCTTAAACCCCTCCCATTTTTACAAAATTTCATGAAAAAAATTTTTTTTTTGTAAAAGATAGAAATAAGAAACCAAAAGCTTGATTATTGGAATTTTTCACATTAATTTTGAGGTTATGTGAAAAAAGTGTCAGCACAAAATTTGTAGATCTACGTATTATCTACAACTATGCTGTTTAACTTTTTTCCATAGGACTTGTAGTTTTGTCGAAAAATCGTATGACTTTAAAACGAAAGCTTTTAAGAATTTCGTAATCAAGATAATCAAAATTCGTAATCGTCAAATCAAGAATTTCTAATTCCAACGCCAGAATTGTCTAAATTTAATTTAAAACGATCAAATATAATGAAATTGCAGTGTGTACGAATATCGTAAAAGTTATTTTCGACTGAGAACATTCAAATAAAATATTTATTGCAAACGTTTTCAATTATTCCAAAATAAAATTTCACTTTCCTTTCGTCATATTATTGTACATATTATTGTACTTCACTGTTACCATTGTGATTCAGTGTATATTTTCTCACGGGTTTGAAGTTATGTATGAAAAACTCGATTTGGTTTGGAGAGCTCTTATAACCATATTATGTATATTAAGGGATGAAACGATCTATATGTGTATACACATACATACATTATATTTTCACACATTTCACACGAGAGTATGAATGGAAGAGAAATATAAGTCAGCGAAAAAAAAAAAAAGCGAAAAAGCACAAACAGCAACAAAAGTCCTCAAATCCTTAACAAGTATTGGGAGAAGGAAACGTCGCGTGGCAGTGGGAGATGTGAATGTTAAAAAATATTTGACTCGATGTACATATTTTATGCTTTAGTCAACAATATAGGGGGCGGGGGGTAGGGGTAAGGGTAGTGTAGCGTTCAACCCTTAAGAACTTACTACATATACAGGGAGAAAAGCTTCAAGTCGGCAACGTGTTTCACGTCTTTGAAGGGCTTGTTTCATCCCTCCCCTCCTTTCTGTATATTATTATTATATAAATATTAGAATGGAGAATTCGTTTGATATATGTAAACGATTTTTTCGGGTGGAAATTCCACGAATTCTATTTTCCAATCGGTCCAGACACAATGACAGGTGAGTTAATAAAAACGTTTGACGAAAGAATCAAATGAAAATGTTTCAAATTCGAATCGAATCGAATCATCATGTACCGGAAGAATTTTGACGATATTGTAACGAGGCGTTAGGTTATTCAATTAGTTTTTCGTAAGCGAGCTGCGGACGGAGTTTTTTTATTTGTTTTAGATTCAGTTGGAGAACCAGTGTCCTCGGGTCATCGAGAAAAAACAAGTAGAATTTGGTTGTTTTATCGGCGACTTTGGGGGCATCGGGTGGAGGGACGCGACCCACTGGATTCCGAGGCAAATAGAAAAACTCAAAACGAAGACCCTGATTCCGCCAGCCGATAAGCGAGCCTCGCCGTTTTAATAATTAATTAATTCAAAAATTTAGGGGATGTTTGAGTTGGATGTTCAAATTTCAGCTGGTCAAATTTCAAACAGACAAATTCTTTGTTTTTGGGAACCACAAACATCGATATATATATATAACTCGGGTCTTGTCCTAGTGTGACGCTCGGTTTCGATAGCTAGTCCAAGGGCACTTGTTGTACAAACTTTCCCCCATCAAAAACTTGCCACTTATCGCACACGTCTCACATGTCACAGATATCTCATTATCCCACCGCCATATTGGAACTGTCGCTCGGATATTATTACAAACGTTCCAACGAAAATATCAACTTTGTCACCAAATTTCCCTCACAACCCCCATTTTGAAAGAGAGCAAAGACACTTCATGCAAATATGAAACAAGTGCCCATCGACTCACCCCCTCCCTCCATTCAACGCATTACACATCTCTCAGTCGCATCCCCTTGTCACGTGACCAGTTTTCTTAAGTTACAACCGTTTCAAATGGAACGTTCCATTCAAATTTCCATCAATAATTTTTTCATCCCTCACTCAACTACATTAACTAATTTATGCGTTAAGTGAAAAGAATGTCGTAAAATAATTCATTCCTTGCACATTTATTTCTTTACGTTTTTTTTTTTTCTGTTACCATAGATGTCAGACGACGGGAGATGAACGTTTCATCCCGCTGAAGATGGAGCGGCGGATATGAAGAGAAATATGAAAGATACAAACAAGCGAGCAGAACATCAATAACAGTGACAACAGGAAGAAAGAATTTAAAAAAAATACATTTCTCACAGTCTTGGACAGGTTTCCCCATCCGCCCAACCCTCAATCCCCATCGGCTTCAATCACACTACTAAATTAGTTACAATGGGGGTTGGAAAACTTTAAAGAATATCTTAGAGCCGTTTCTTTTCGTTGTTTCTTGTTAGTTTCCTGTACAAAGGTCATTATTTAAAGGGTCGCATTTTGTTGTGGGGGAGAGTTTTAGTTGCAGTTACATCAGTATGTACGAACGCAAGTTCTTCGGGAGAATGTCGACACATGTTGAGAATTCAATTACTTCAACTTTACACTACTCGACTACTGGTGGTTTTCATCTCTCCCCCCCCCCACTACGATCGACTCATCCTCGCCACCGATCAACCCTCTTGGTTCGTGTGCGAAGCACACGTCGAGCGTTTCCTCCCCTCAACACTTTACATTTTAACTTCTATTAGAAAAATATCGATTTCGAAAACTTATACAATTACACGATCTGGTATTTAATAATTTTTTTTCCTATACCAAGATCAAATTCGATCAAAACGAGCGATCCATGACACTTCCACCCACCCAACAAAACAACCCACTCATACTCGCATGTACACATACACACTAACAAACTCCACGTACATTGGTACATGAAATTGAATTTATCTCTAAAGTTCAATTTAATATACCTGAACACCCATACATCTCCATACCGATCCATATACGTGTACGTTCACGTACATATCCTCACACACACCCTTCTAAACGCCCTTAACAATCGTTTCATCCCTTATTTTTTTCTCGTTTTGCACGTTTCTTTCTTTTTCAATTCCATCTCGCATCGCAATTGCAAACAGTCGAAGACGTAAAAATCCACCCTCGATGTCAAGAGATCAAGTGATATACTAGCGACATTTTTTTTTCCAACAACCAAAATCGACGAAAAATATACGCCATAAACGATTGAATTAGAGACGACGGAAAAAAGGGATGCAGAAACTTGAATGGTTCCATCACAAATTAGAGAAGAAATAAATTCGTAAAAAAAGGTGAACGTATTGATGCAAAAGAAAAGTTCGTGCTACTTGTTTGGTCCATCAACAATCACAGGTTATTAAACTAAAAATCACTATGAGGTTAAGTGGATCACTTCAATAAATAGATAATATCTGAACAACATCTTTTAAGACTATTCTAAACGATATACTAACTGTAGGGCGTTTTACAAATCGAAAGTCTATGAAGTTTTCATTGTTATAAAGTTTTAGTCCTTCGAGCCGGATTAGGTAGATTGTCGCCTTTAGTAGGTTATTGAAGGTAATCATGTAAAAGTATTGCAAAATATTTTTGAGTTACCTATGTTTTCTTATCATTAACCGGTGTAGAAAAAACCTTGTACAATTACTTTTAATAACACATTATCTGTTAGAACCTTAGAAAAATCCGGCTCGAAGGACCATTGACTACGTTTTCATTGTAACAAGTCCATTTAAACTTTTTTCATGGTCCTTCGAACCGGATTTGTTAGACAACCTACAGATAGTGTGTTATTAAATAAATGTGGAACGTCAAAGGGCCATAAACCACATTTTTATGGTCCTTCGAACCGGATTTATTAGACTCTAACAAGTATTGGAAGACAAAAAATCATTGGTTTTCTTATCATTAACCGGTGTAGAAACAACCTTGTACAATTACTTTTAATAACACATTATCTGTTAGAACCTTAGAAAAATCCGGCTCGGAGGACCATAGACTACGTTTTCATTGTAACAAGTCCATTTAAACTTTTTTCAGGGTCCTTCGGACCGGATTTTTTAGGCAACCCACAGATAGTTTGTTATCAAATAAATGTGGAACGTCAAAGGGCCATAAACCACATTTTTATGGTCCTTCGAACCGGATTTATTAGACTCTAACAAGTATTGGAAGATAAAAAAATCATTGGTTTTCTTATTATTAACCTGTGTAGAAACAACCTTGTTCAATTATTTTTAATAACACATTATCTGTTAGAACCTTAGAAAAATCCGGCTCGAAGGACCATAGACTACGTTTTCATTGTAACAAATCCATTTAAACTTTTTTCAGGGTCCTTCGGACCGGATTATTTAGACAACCCACAGATAGTTTGTTATCAAATAAATGTGGAACGTCAAAGGGCCATAAACCACATTTTTATGGTCCTTCGAACCGGATTTATTAGACTCTAACAAGTATTGCAAGTCAAAAAATCATTGCTGCACTCAAAACTTTGAGGTAAAATTATTTTAAAAAAATCTTGTCTTAAAGTATTGATATAATCGCACAATATTATAAAGGAAGATTTGGATCTAAGCCAAACATTTGACCCACAATGTCTGTATTAAAAAAAAAAAAACTCTAAGGAAGTCTTCTTGTACTTCCTGATTTCTTATTTCTCGTTTGGTTTTAATTGATTTTGAGTCGAGCCGATCGTCGAAAGCTCAAATCTCGTCAATATTTAATGCCCACCACTCAACTTGCTGCTGGCAAACCAACAGATTGCATTACGTTTCACCCGCTGTGGCCATCAAGCTCTGTAATTATAAACTGATTTTTCATTTGGCGAAAAACCCCAACCTACTCAACTCTCCATCTCACCGTCATTACCGATACACATCACGCAATTCATTGACAGGTGTTTGATTATTCCCCCCCCCTTTATACATTCAATAAGGCAAAAAGGTAGCAAACAGCGAAAATATATCCAAAAAGGCAAATCGAAGAAACTTCAAGTTGGAAAAACTTTTAACTTGTGCTTCGTCCTCGTATCGTATCGAGATAGAGTTAAAGTGAGTTTGTGACGCGCATTCAATGAACATAACATCCACCCATACACATGTACATACACATAAACAACCCTTGACAAGTATAATAAAAAATGTGCAAAGGGTGAAAACTTGGAAACGGGAACTCTGGGAGTACCACGACTCGATTAAATAAATTCTCAATACATTTGGTTTAATTTTCTAAGTTCAATGATTAAATATCGAGCCTAGATAAGAATTTTTATTCAATCGATACAATTTTTTTTTTCATCGAGATCGGGTTGAGTATAGAACGAGGTTTGTGTTAAAAGACGCAATAAGTGACGGTTGATGGGGGGATGGGGATGAGAGTGAAAAACCCATCACTTTACATAAGTATGTGTATATATTATATTATATTTGATAAGTGTGGAGCGTAATAAATGGGAAACGATGGCGGGTGGAGGGTGCGTTAAAGATGGAAGTATTTATGATATACGCCCTCTTCTTTGATGCACATATACCGTGAAAAAATTCCACCAACACATACACACACCTGAACTAAAAATAAGGGATGAAACGTAACGAGCAATAATTCAATCAATAACGTAAGGTGGTATTCATGTTATTTATAATATAAAATAATATCAATAAAGTTTCGATATTTAAACGTTTTTATTTATCCTAAAAACCATGACTTTAAGAAAATTTCATAAGCATTTTGGAACAGGTATTGAACAGGTGAACCTGTCGATTGGTTAGCATTTAAGGTTGATGAGTATTAAACTATCTACTCGCATCGTTTGACACATAAATTGACGTCACAAAGCCGAATGGTGCTAATGAATTAACTAGTTTCGTACACATCAACCCCGTGTCATACTGTCGTGACGCACCTGTGGGGGTAAGTTTCGTGAAAATTTACGCGGCGTATGCGACACAAAAGGGTTACATTTTCAGCGACGGGAAGAAGAAAAGTCGGACGGCGTAATAAAAGTTTTTAATGAATGTGACAAATTATTTAAACTTTTCCCATTCTAAATTAGGCGATTTAACTAAAAAAAAGAAAAGTATGAGGAGGAGGCGAGAGGGTTGAGGGAGCTTTGGTAAAACCAGGGTAGATTAAAATGTTTGAAAATTGCATTTTTTTTCGAATTAATTTAAGGGATTTTGAGAATTAGTAAATAATGAAGATTAAACTTTAAACGGTAGATATCTAAAATACTCAGTGAAACTTAAAGTCTAAGAGCTAGCAACGTTTTCGAGAGAGAATTTTAGGTCGGCCAATTTTTATATATGTTATCTCTCGCGTCTGGCTGTCGGGAAGGGTTGCGTTAATTAGTGCGCATCGCACCTGGACAGGTAAAATATTGAAATTTTCAGAAAAAAGAAAAAGTTTCAGATGAAATTTGTAGAAAATAACATTTTACATAAAAAAAATGTCCGGTGACTAATTTTCGTAAGGTGGCTAGTTTGCCCGCTACAAGCTTGTAAAACTCATTCTTTATGTAAAATGTTATTTTCTACAAATTCAATCTGAAACTTTTCCTTTTTCCTCTAAATTTCGATATTTTACTTGTCATAGGTGCGATGCGCACTAATAATCGCAACCCCTCCCGACAGCCAGACAGCCCATATGATGTCCAGGATAGTGCGAGAGATAACATATATAAAAACTGGCCGACCTAAAATTCTTTTTTTTTTTCGACGTCGCTAGCTCTCGTACTATTATGGGGACTCAGCATCTTCGTCAGATAAAATAAATTCTAAGGAGGCTTTAGAGAGAGAGAGAGAGAGAGAGAGAGAGAGAGAGAGAGAGAGAGAGAGAGAGAGAGAGAGAGAGGTCACTTTACTAACAGGTCTATAAATCCCAACTCTAGTTGATTTTTCAAAAATTTGGATAATGTAAAAATTGAAATTTAGGTTTACCGACTAAAGGAATATGGAACGAGTTTAGTACAGCAAAGGCCAAACAGGTCTTCCAGTAGCTAATACTTGGCCTATCTCGATATTGAAATGTTAATCTTTTACTTGAGTTGGATTTGATTTAAAACGTAACTAAGAAGACTGTAGCATCTCGAAAAGATGAACATGACGCCTGGCGAGATAGTAATGGAAGCCCCTAGGCAGGTGCTGGCTTTTTTTAAAAGACTGATACTCTCATAGTTAGAGGGTCACATAATAATAGACCTCATTGGTCGCAGTAATAAAGAGAAGAAATATCCTGCGACCCGTAAAACGAAAAAAAAAAACTAAAGTAAAGTCAAGTAGCTTGAAAATCAAGTCAAGTACCTTAAAAATCAAGCCAAAAAGTAAATTCCTAGTTATTATTAGAACATAATGGGATACCTATGTTCTACGTGGTACAACTCATATCGATTACCTTAAAATATAAAAATTTTGCTAGCTTACTGAAGTGCTTTAATGTTAATATCTGCAGCCCCTGTTTCAGTATTCTGGCAGAAGCAGGTGAGCGTCCACTGGCTTATCGAAGGAAATACGAAACAGTCAAATTCTTCGTAAAGGTAGTAAAAAAAACAACAATTAAGGAGTGAGTGTTATAAAAAAAAATCTGGCTAGTGAGGTGATGAATCCAAAATGGCGTCGTTTACCAATAAGAATCAGAGCCTGGGAATACCTTAAAGGTCTACAAATGGAATCAACAAATTCCAGGCCAAAAGAATCCAGTCCACACATCTCCGGGAAAGATGGAAACCCGCGGTAAATCTAATCTTAAACCATCTCCCGATAGACTCTACACCCCCGCAACTATTCCAGAGTTTACACCTAGAACAGCTAAATGATTATGCCCAACATAAAAAAAACTACACAGATGGGTCTGTCCTGAATGGAAAATCGGGGGCTATTTAATTGTTGGCAATGGTACAACTTTTAGTCAGAAGCTACCAGACGGAACCTCGATATACACTTACGAACCTGCAAATAATTGAGAGAAAACTGATTCCAGAACCATCAGTCATATTCTCTGACTCATAGACCTGCCTAAGAAGTCTAAGAGCTATTATGCAGCGAGAAAAATACAAAAACTACGAACTACAGCTGCGAGAATACCTTAGAAAACTGAGTACGAAAAGGTTAAAGGTGAATCTGACGTGGATCCCAGTACACCAAAGGATTGGAGGGAATGAACCAAGTAACAAGGAAGCGAAAAAGGTCATAGAAGAGGAACTCGATCCAGACCTTAAACTATCGTTTGAAGACAACATCAAATTGTGCTTCACGAATCTGACAGAGAAGTGGAATAATGATTGGCTGTTGCATCCCCAGAAACTTCGAAAATCAATTAGGGACAAAACACCTGATGAGGGACTCACAAGAGGAGAAAGCGTAGTCTTTCTCAGACTTAGAATGGGTCACAAAAAGCTTACCAATCTGCGGTGATAAATTTACAGTGGACCACATTTTGCTGACCTGTCGAGGGTTGGAATGTCTGAGGAAGACATGGAAAATGCCTGAAACGATGGAGCAGTGCCTTAATACAAAAAAAGGAGCCCAAACAACACTGAAATTCTTAAAAGAGGCAAACTACTTCAAGAAACTCTAAAGTCCCCCCCCCAAATAAAGTACTACATACATTAACTCCATTCATGTTGTTAAAGCGACTATAAATAAAGAAAAAAATATCTGCATTAGACCAAGAAAAAAAAATACAATGTACACGTTTGTACAGATGTCATGGCAGATTTCCAAGGAGAGGGTTATACATCACTTGGCTATCCTCTATGTTCGATAGAGTTAACACAAAATATCCTGTTTCCAAATATAAAGAAACCTCCGGATAAGAAAGTTAAACGGCGTTTTGGAAAAGGGTAAGACGAGAATGGATCAAAGGATTACACCCCCAGCTGCGGCGGTTGCAAAAGAGAAAGGGATCGAAAGGACCTATAAATTGCGGTCAATTCGGGACTACTTTGTGAATCAGCACAAAATTGTCCTCGAAGACACTTCAATTTGATCCACCGATGACGAACAAAATGAACAATTTGGATTTTTCGTTTTGTGATTTTTACATTTATTTTGCTTTAATTTATAATTTGTGTTGTGAATTTTAGTGAGTGGTATTTGTGAAATGTAATAATTAATTGCAAAGTCAGTGAAATTTAATTTTTGATTTAATAGTTTTGTGTGATTTGGACAATGTCTGTATTTATCACTAAATGTTAGTTGGGTTTCTAAAATTTAAAGGATATTACCTGGAATGCAGTTAGTTGCAGTCGATTTCCTTAACAAAAACTATAATTCAAACTTGGTATAATAATTCAAACTAACCAACAGAGTTTTTTTTTTTATTTATTTATGTTCCATGAGACTATGAAGAAGTTTTCCGAGTCAAACTAGTCAAGTCGTAAGCCTTAACTTTTTTGTCGCTTTCAAGCTCTTCGAGTTGACTCAATACCAAGTACTTTCGACAACTACTAAGTACTTTGTAAACATCAAGTACTTAAGACACTAACTTTACAAATTTGTTTTAATTTCTACAAAGTTGACGTTGACATAGAAAAAAAAATCACCCGGGCGAGGAAAAACAAAGGAAGACAAACAGGAAATTGAAGAGAAAAAAAAGCTCGCTTCCCGACGCTGTGAAGTTCAAGTTGACAAGTTTACTTTTCTCGTTTTATTTTTTTTTTTCCCGCGTTGGACTGAATATTTTATTCACTGTGAGACAAATAAAATGGACAATTTATGTCAGACTTTGGAGGGATGAACGGTGGTATCGGTGCACTACCCTTCTCCAAAGGGTTGGTCTGTGTCTGGTGTTCTAACAAAATCGATCAAAAAGTTTTGACGTGATGCGACAAGACGAGCGTGGGCATGGGGTATATGGGAGGCCAGGTAACACCCGACCACCATCGTCAGGTGACATTTTCATCCCTCTTGAGTATTTCACTTGCTGCGGATATAAAAGGTATGAAAGAAATGTAGACTTTAAACTTGTAAAAACATTGAGTGGGACGTGCTTTGGGGACGTGGGTGATGAAGAGAGTCAATTGAAATGAGGCTTTAACCATGGACGTACCCAACTTATGGTCGAGGAAGTAAATTAATCATTTGCTCCAGAACTAACTAATATGGGGGCTTACCAGCGTTCAATTGGTGCTTAGAGATATTCACTAATTAACTTGATTTTGTTGCCCACTGCATGATTGTCCCACTCATAATGTAGTTTAATCATTTATATATCAAATTAAAGCTATTTTGTACTCGGTATATGATGATATAAGGGTGCCAATCTAAAAGTGCCCGCAAATAAGCGAAAATAGCTGTTAAAGATGCTGTTAATTAAAAATTAAGTGAAAGAGCGCTATTTTTCAAACAAGGAAGGCGAGGAAATTTTAAAATCCTTTGCATGCCTCAATAGGTCGAGACACGCCATCTAGATCAGTGCTTCTTAAACTTTTTGAGGTCGCTGCCCCCCCCCCCTGGAACCCAAGGTGATAGCTCACGGCCCCCCATTTTTTTGTTTAATTCAGATTTTTTTATTTTAAAACATTTTATTAACAAAATTTTAGGTTAGGTTAGGTAAAAATAAGATCAGGTTAGTTTATTTTTTTACATCTGGTTTCAACCAAGTTTTAGATTAGATTTTCTAAAAGTGAGGTTAGTTTTTTGGAAAGTCATACTGGAAATTTATGGAAAATAAACTAACCTAACCCTATGTTATATAATAATAATATAATAAAATTGCATTAATGTGAATAGGTTACAAAAACTTGAAAAAATAACAATCAATTAAATTGACGCCAACGCAACGACAATGTTTAAAATACTTGATTTAAAAATAATGAACGCATGAAATCGATAGGTTGTGTCATAAGCGGTTGCAAAAATATAATCATTTCAATATATTATCGAAATTTCATAATTATAATCCAAGCATTTGGATATTTAAACAGTTAAATTTATTTAACGATAATAATTTATTTGTTACATTTGTGACTCTTCGCGGCCCACTACTTTAAGAAGCATTGATCTACAATAGATACAACTTTGAACACAAACACTCGTTGTCCTCGTCTGACAAATGTCGCAGCGCGTGAAACTCTCCGTCACTTTATCACATCTTTAACAGCTATTTTCGCTTATTTGCGGGCACTTTTAGATTGGCACCCTTATATCATCATATACCGAGTAAAAAAAAAGCTTTCATTTGATATAAAAAAGCTGCATTATGAGTGTAGCAATCATGCAGCGGGCTCTTAGACTATACGTTTTCTATATTTCCCAACGTTTATCAAGCGTAAACCGGCTCATTTTGTTTCGCGAAGATACGAAACTGACTATCTGATAACTTTTCGAGTAGTAAAGAGTTGCAAGTGCCCACATAACCTAACATTTAAAAACCAATAAATGGCCCATCCTATATATGGGTAATTCTCATGAAATCTTGAAATTCCTGTCCTAGCAGTTTTTAGAAAAAACCTAACCGACTTTGGATGTTTTTTTTTTCAAATCAACATCATCAAAGCTAAAAATGTTGGTAATAACTTTGGGATTGTACGGGCATTTGTGAGGAATAATAAATATATAGTACACTGAAAATCATTCCCTCACTATGTCCCAAACTCTAGATTAGAACATTGTCTAAAGTTTTTATTGAGAAGTTTTTAAAAAATCCTTTTATAACTATCACTTGTCTATTGTAAGTACAACAAATTTTCAAAATTTCTCTGAATTTAGGATCATAAGTCATCAACAACTTGTCTAATGCTAACTAAACACTTGTCCCATGAAAAATAATCATTCCCTCACAGCATTACCAACAGTCGATAAGTAGGTATATTTTTGAGGACTTTGGTAACATTGTTATTAGTTTTTGACAGTTGGCAATACGGTTAATTGTTTGGAATGGCGAATTGACTTTAAGTTTGTTAGAGTAATTGTTGGGGGAAGATTTCATTGCAATATTTTAAAGATTACATTTTATTCAATCATTCCCTCACAGTAAAGAATAAAAAAATTAAATTATAATATTTCAATTTTGATGATGTACGAAAGTTTGTTTTTAGAGTTAGAAAGTTATGTTGCGAAATTTTTTTGGGTTATGATCTGTTTTGTCATTCCCTCACCGTCATTTCCTCATTTTGATTAAAAGTGAGGGGATGATGAGTTATGAGGTAATGACTTTCAGACTAGATCGACTCGGTTTTCGTACATCTTTGCTTACAGAAACTTGTTAATTTGTAAGTTAATATAACCTAGTAGAATTCTAAATATATTTAAAAAATAAATAATACGATTTCATATGAAAAATAAATATAATCATCATTTCCTCATCTCAGTCATCATTCCCTCACATTTAAATCGTCAAAACTCATTTATTCTGGGCACCACAATATTTTTCAGTTCTAGTAAGATAAATAGTACAAATTAAAGAGCAAATAAAGTATAATTTAAGTTTTTTTCCATTAATTTATTGATAAGTAATTTCGAGATTTCATGAGAATTAGTTTTGATAAATTTTTTTCAATATTTATATTCTTCGTTTGGAAAAGTTTGTGCTACAAAAGGCAAAAAATTGACATACGGTTTGCCACGTTGGCAGTAGAAAATATTTTCTTGAGAATTTTTTTTTTATTGTCTTCGTCCCGATCCCTCCGGTGCTGATGTTTTATCTCTGTCTAACCTGACGATGGAAAATGTTTGTTGTGTTTTTCCGACTTGTTATTGAAATATTCATTTTCAATGATGTAATAGTTTTCAAGTGACATATTTCAATATTTCTTCATGTCGTTTCCACTGCAAGTTTTTCTTTATTTTGTTAGTTTTTATCACATTTGTCAGCCGGGATCTTTCATATATAACTTTTCGATGCGAGGGACGTTGGAATGTCCTATTAATTATGCAGTGAAACACATCAATAAAATGCTGTTTTGAGTATCTCCAACTTGAGTTTTCAAGTCAAATATATCAATATTAAGACAGTAAAATTGAAAATGGACGTGTATTTTGACAATCGAAAATATGAGCGAGTTTTCGATAGAACAATAAATTTTCTAGCTGTTCGTTTTTAAACAATGCCCAAGTATCAACACGTGTTTCCGAAGCGAAACTATAATAATGCATTTTAAGATGCAGTTTTTCTTAACATTCTCAATCAATGGGCTTTGTAAAAGTGACTTTAATATCAAATAAACGTTTTACCATACAAAGCAAGAAATTTGATATTCTTTTTCGGGATTGGGGATGGAAAAATGTTCTCAAAGCGTTTACGTTTCCTGTTAAAGTGTTTTGTGTATGTGTAGGTCGTAAGGCACGAAAAATTTCCAGTTGAAGAGTGTTAGAGTGGAAATAGGATCAAACAATAACATTTGTTTTGTAAAGTTGGCCGCCCGTTATTCCGTTTTGAGGACTTTAAAACGCCTAATTAACATTACTTTTTTTTGTTGTTATTGTTGATGTAATTTGAACTTTTCCAACAACGTTCCATGCACATAGAAAGCTTTCGAGTTTGAAGTACGTAGCACGTAAAAAGGTTTAAAACGAAAATTTTAATTCTATAACAATGAAGTGCTTAAATGTTATAAAAAAGCTGTTGTGTGATAAAATCTTTGTTTCACTGTTGTACATGGATAAAACAGAGGTTTTCAATATTTTTTTCTCGAATTAAATATCTTTGAATTAGGTATAGAACTTTGTTTGACTCTTTATTACTTACCGATCTTGTGAACATAACCTGATAGTTGATTTGTATTTTAATCATAGGTTCGTTCGCGGATGTGATACTGAATTGATAACGAATCAGTTCCAGACCGATTTAGGATCATCGCCAAGCGCATGCAAGTTTATGAGCCGAGTTACGGTCCGATATTCGCGGTTCACACGAAATGCGTTCGTTACCGATTCATAATTGGTTCTAGCGATCCTCAGATTTTTTATAGGATGAAAAATTCGATTCTCCCACTCATGCGCACTATGCTTAGTTGTAGTTAATTCAAAATTCAGTTTCGCTGTCATGCTGTGTTCACACGAGTCAACTTTAGTTGCCCGATTTTAGTTGATCAACAAAAGTTGAACAAAGAACCTCGTGTGAGAACCGTGATCAACGTTTTAGTAGATCAACAAAAGTTTAAACGAGTCATCACACTAGGTTTTTCATTCAACTTTTGATCGACCAACTAAAATCGGTCAACTAAAGTTGACTCGTGTGAACGAGGCAGCAACATCTGTCAACGTTCAATTCAATTAACCATTTTCGTGGATTCTCGTTAATCCTCGTCTTACTTCCGAATATTTTCAAACTCGTTCACGGGAAAATATCAGCGGGCGATTATCCTTTCCACTTGGATTGATTCAGTTCAGAATCACCACCGCGAACAAACCTTATATAATTATTGCCAATTAAAAATCTCAATTTACGAGCCAAATTCTCGTCATTTGCGGGAGATGTTAATTTAATATTACAAAATCTGCGGCTAAGGCTCCCCGAATGCTCTCAGAAGCTTATGGTGAAGCTGCTATGGGTGAGAGAAGGCCGGAAGATCCAAAGTTTTTTAAGATAAAGATTTAGAGCATTTGCTCGATCAAGACTCGTATCAAACTCAAGACGAGTGGAAAAGATCATTGGGAGTGAGTCAACCAGTAGTTTAAAAACGCCTAAACTGGGAATGATCCAGAAGCAAGGATTTTGGGTGCCATATGAGTTGAAGTCGAGAGATGTTGAACGGCGTTTCTGTACTTGGGAATAATTGCTCGAAAGACAAAAACGGAAAGGAACTTTGCATCGCATTGTGAGGGACTACAAATAGGTTTATTTGGATAACCCCAAGCACCGAAAATCATGGAGATATCCCGGTCACGTTTCTGCGCCGACGGCTAAACCGAATATCCACGTTTCTAAGGTCATGCTCTGTTTTTGGTTAGACCAGCTCGGTGTAGCATAGTATGACCTACTAAAACCGTCTGAAACCATAACATGGGATCATTATCGAACGCAATGACTGAGTTTGAGCCCAGAAAAACGGCCACAATACCTTGACATACAGGAAATAGCTATTTTGCAAAATGACAATGCTCGGCCTCATGTTGCAAAAGTTGTCATAACATAGGTACATAGAAACGTTGAAATGGGAAGTCTGATCCCACCTGCCGTATTTTCCAGACGTTGCTCTTTCTGATTATCATCTATTTGGATCGATGGGACACAGCCTAAAGTACCAGCACTTCCGATGTTATGAAAAGCTCAAAATTTACATAACACAGGCTTTTGATAAGGTATGGTACAAAGGGCTGCTACAAAAACTCCGTAAAGCCTTGCCGAACGTTTACTACCAAGTGATTAGGTCATACTTGGACGAAAGAAGTATTCAAGTGAAACAAAGAGACGTGGTAAGCGATCTACAAACAACTCGAGTGGGAGTGCCTCAGGGAAGTATCCTTGGACCCTTGTTGTACCTTATCCTTACAGCTGATCTTCCAACAGTCGAAAGGTTCACAACCGATACGTATGCGGATGATACTGGTTGGTAACACTAGGTTTCAATCCAAAACCCTCCGAACAATAATAGGTACCATGGTACCAAAGTACCATGGTACATTAACAACGATCGCGTACATGAGGACCTTGGAATTGAAAAGGTGAAAGAGGTGAGAGCCAAACGATCACATCATTACCAGGTGAGACTGGAGAACCATCCTAACCAGCTTGCTATCAATCTGCTTGATAACAGTACTGAAAACAGGAGATTGGAGAGACCCACTATTCTGGAGTTGACCAATAGGTTTCAAACGCTATTCGGCTATCCCACAAAAACAATTTGTTTTCCCAGGGTTAAAGTTACCCATTGTATTTCTCTATCAATAAGCTATCTGCATACAAAATATCATTGAATTTTTTTAATTTAATTAAAAAAAAATCACCACCTCAGTTTTTCAGGATAAAATATAGCCTATGTCTTCAGTTGATAAACAAAGTATATTACTGTAAAATTTCATCAAAATACGTTGCATAGTTTTCGTGCGAAAGAGTAACAAACATCTCCACAACTTTTCACATTTATAACATGCTATGTTATCCTATAGAAACGGTTATTTTAGGGATAACCAGAAGTAATTCTTAAACCTTCCACCTATAAACGATAATATCTTAATTTTCCATAAAACTAAACCTTTAAAATTTGCCTTATTTCCCGTGTCCCTTAATGAATTAAAGATCAAATAAAATCATTTCACATGCAAAAAACGTCGCATAGGGAGAAATCTTTGACAATTTTTCCGTCAAAAGTTTTTTGTTATATGAACGAGATCCGAGCACATCGTGTTATTTATACATGCGACTTTTTTCCTCCTTTCATTTCAACATATTATCGTTATTATCATTAAGTCTTTGTCTTCGGACATTATTTGAATTTCCCTCAGCTTTTTATCCATCTTTCCTGTAGCTAGAGCGACATACAATACATCCATATACATACCCATACATACATTTTTATTGTCGATAGTCAGAATCGAAAAAATAGACAAAACATTCTCCGTCATATATTTTTTTAAAGTCCATTAAAATCTCAGTTGCCATGAATAAAACAAAACACTAAAGCAAAAAATGTACACTATATATGTGTATATAAAACATATGAAACACAAACAAATAACAAACGACGTGGCCGACTTAAAAGCTTACCAGGTTTTTTCATTTGTATTCGGCCATTTTGACATGGAAATTTTGGCAAGGCCAACTTGATGTTGAACCTCGTCAACTGAACAAAAAACTGATCACTTTAATTTTTTTAAATCGTTACCAAATAAACAAACATGGCGACGAGAAGCCTTTAATTTCTTATTTAACGATCTTTTAAGCTTAAAGCTGTATGTTTATTTTTTTATTTTCACTTAACCTAAAAAAAAAAATTTCAAACGTCAAAATATGTCATTTACGTTGAAAATGAGAGCTGTCAATTTTTTGCACCCAGATCATCGATGGCTTTGTGCACGGAAATGAAAATAGCCGACCAATCCAAATGTAAGATGATGACAAACATCAGAGAATCGGAACAATCATTTATTGAGTGAGGGATGGGGGGAAAAGCATCACCTAAAATCCATTCATCCCTTGGCCACGAAAGTAAAGCGAAAAGTAAACTGACATGTAATGAATGAGCAAAATATTTTATCGTGTCCGAGAATAACATATTTGGGGAAAGAGAGGCGCCGCTTAGTACAGCGGGAATGAGACCGATTTGTATCAATCAAAATTGTTAATAGTCTCAATAAAAACTTCCCTTGTTTTCGGTCGGTTTTTGTCGCGTTTCTTACTCAGAAAAACGAACCGATTTTTACTCTACTTGTAAGGGAGTTGAGTTCTTTGGAGGAGGGTAGAAACAACATGGCATTTTCATCAGTCATAATAACTAGTTAGCGTTATGTTTGTTTCGTTATTCATTTGTCAATTTTTTTAGTATGTAGTTGATACCGTTAGGTCGCTATAGAAACCAATGTCGGGTAATTTTGTTTCAAACTTTCAGTTTATGGTCAGTTTTAACATAAAGTGCCAAAATAAGCTCACTTAAGCTTCACTTACACTCTTTATGAACCGCAGCCGCTTTCTTGCCTTTATGAAAATAAAAAAGTAAAATTTGTCGAAAATGATTATTTTGGTACTTCATGTTAAAACTGACCATGTTAACTGAAAGTTTAAAAAAAATTACCCGAAATTAGTTTATGTAGCGACCTAACGGTATCGACTACTAAATCTTAAAAAAGAAAATCGTTATTCATTTGTCAATTTTTTTAGTAAGTAGTTGATACCGTTAGGTCGCTATAGAAACCAATTTCGGGTAATTTTGTCTCAAACTTTCAGTTTATGGTCAGTTTTAACATAAAGTGCCAAAATAAGCTCACTTAAGGTTACTTACACTCTTTATGAACCTCAGCCCCTTTCTTGCCTTTATGAAAATAAAAAAGTAAAATTTGTCGAAAATGATTATTTTGGTACTTCATGTTAAAACTGACCATGTTAACTGAAAGTTTAAACAAAATTACCCGAAATTGGTTTCTATAGCGACCCAAAAGTATCGACTACTAAATCTTAAAAAAGAAAAATAATTGACAAAAGAATAACGAAACAAACAAAAAACAAATAAACCGAAATTATTTTATTGCCAACTTATAGTAACTTAAAATCGTACCCATTTGTACTGAATTTTTCGTGGAACTAAAGTAAAAGCTCTGATTTCTGCTCATTAAAGCTCCCACTTGATTGTCTATTAAATTAAATAACTTTTGTCTCCTAAAATATTATTCCAGCAAAAAATTGGCAACAATGAAAACTAAATCCATCCCTCCTCTAAGCTCGTAATACACACAACCGCATTGTTACAAATAATTTCATCCATTTATGTTCATATCGTGTGAAAACCAAACCCGTTTTTCTTTATTTTTCCCTACAATCCCTCTTTTACATTCCCCCCTCCCTTTTTTTTCACAGTTCGTTCCGTTCGATTTTTCTTTTTTGTCTTCCCATGGCCACAGCACAATTATATGTCACAAGACTATACATATAAGAATACATACATATCCAATGTCGAAAAGAAAATCCTCCCATTTCCCACACAACCTTTTTCAAAGCCCCCCCCCCCCAAGTTTTTATCTGATAAAACGAAACGATCTGCTAACTTTAACATATTAGTTCGCTAGACTTACCTTACGTAACGTTACCACGATATTTTTCTATATCTCGACAAAATGGGATGAACTCGGGGACAGTTCATCCCTTGTCGTACCATCCCCTATGAAAATGAGGTAGAAGGGGTTGAATTTTGAGGTTTTTAAGGCTTGGTCGAACGGTTTAATTTGTAGTATGATCGTTTAGATTAGTTTTATTTGTTGTTTATTTTTATTGTACAACCCTTGTTCGTATCGTTTAACTTGGAGCATGAAAATGTTTTATTGCAAGAATGTTAACCTCTTAAGAGTCAGGTAATAGACGAATGCGTACACGGCTCACTATGGTTTTTGTATGAAGCACTCGTTAAAGGGATGAGGGACGTTTTTTTCTGTTATTAGTACCAAGAGATATTCCTCCATTTCGTTTTACGATTATTAAATGATATCTTAATAATAAAAAAACACCCCTTAACGGTTTAAAATAAGGGATGATTTTTCAATTTTTTTTTTCAAAAACCACCCTTATGATGTGATAATTATTATGATTCTTTCCAAAAAAAAAAAAAAAATAGAAAAAGGAAAATTCGTTTTCTTTTTTACGATCTTGATGAAATTTTCTCATAAAATAAATATCAACTAAAATATTTATGGGACATTAAAAAAAATCCCTTTTTTATCATCGCCCGACCAAATAAATGTGACGCACAACGACGACGACGACGTTAAGCCCCATTATTTTTGGGTTGGCCAACGTAACGTGAGGACTCTCTATCTTTCAACGATCCCCTCCCTCCCGCCGCCGAATTGAAAACCCTCCCCCGATATATATATAATATATATAAATTTTTATGTGGTCCACGTAGGCTGTGAAAAACACATTAAAACAATCCATAAAATGGACGACTGTGAATTTTCCTTTCACCAACACCCCCAACCCCAGCGGCCAACCCTTGGCTATCGAATCGTGGCACCTTTTTATCCCGATGCCCATATCACGTACCGGAACCCATCTAAAACGGAACACATCACAAAATAAAAAAATAAAAAAAAAAAACCACCCCAACCCTTACGTTTAATATAAAATTTTTAAATTTAAATAAATTTAATTTAAAACTTAAAATATCTCTTTTTAAACTATATATTTCATAAAATGATAAATGGTAAATTTTAAATAATGATTTTGAATGATGGCTTTTCTGGACGTTCCACTGTCAGCTGCCCCTCCCCCCTTCTGTTGTCCCGACAGAATTCCGGTTGCGTCCCCTTTTTGCACGTTTCGATGAGTTTCACGTAACATAAACTATTCGCGGATGGACACATAACAAAACCCCCAACGACCTCCGTTTCATTTCAGACAGAGAATAAGCCACCCCTTGCTCAACCACCCACTCGACTTCAATCATTCGTTATGTGAGTGACTGACTGTATATGTGTGTGTATGTGTGTGTGACGACCAACTCACTCGGGCGGGTCTTAAATCTTACAAATGGGGCAAAAAGGACGACGAGCCCGAGCAAAAAATCTTTTTGAACCTTTCGTCTGAAAAACGTCAGTCGTTCAAACGAGAAATTCACTTGCTTAAATCGCTGTAAATGTTGGAACGACGGCAAAAAATCATGGAGATGGCTGTCATTTATTTCTTCATGTTTCTTGCCATATATATATAGAATTGCTCATCTTTTCTTCTAACAGAATGCTTTTTCAAACCAAACTCTTAGGGTAGTTGCCCGATAATTTGAATTGACATAACATTTTTGAGCAGTCCTATAAAAATCAGTCGATATTATCGTGATTCAGATATTTGGAAATGATACTCATTGTAATTAAATGTCATTGATTTATCAAGTCAAGTAGTTTGACATTTTTTAAATAAGTTGTGTTTGAAAGTTTAACTTGCAACTGAAATTACTTGTAAAGTCAATGCTTGATTTGATTTGATATACAAATAATTGATCTTCACTTCAACTTGATTTCAAGTCAAACTAAAGTCAAGCATCTTAAAATCAAGCTAAATAGTGAATATATTTCTCCACCATTGCAATTCCTAGGTTCTTAAAGACCTTGATATTGTCACAATGTCAAGATGGAGAAACATCGCCATTTTTAACGCCTACTCTCACCCAGTCCCAGCGGAGTGGGCTTAACCATCAGCCGGCCAATGAGAAGGCGGTATTGTTATCAGATTAGGGGTGGCGAGAGACCTCTACCGAGAGGCCGTACCGAAAAGGATTACTGGGTGAATTAAGAAGGGGTAAAAAAATATCGAATGATCGATAGTTCCAGGAAAACTAGAAAGTAGTGGCGACAAAAAAGATTCCGAGAAAAGTAGAAAGTCCAGGGACAATGGGTCGGACATTCGAGAAATATTCCGAAACCCTATATAAGCCCGGGCAAGCATAAGGCGAGACGGTATTCAAATAAATCGTCGACCAGTGTTAAAGAGAACAGTGAACCGCGAGTGTAAATAAATTGTGAACATTGTGAAAAGTGATCAGTGTTAAATAAAGTGAACAGTGTAGTAGTGAATAAGTGACTGTAAAAACTAACTAATTGAAAGTTGACGTCACAATGTCCTTATCGGTAGGCAAATCAGCCATGAAGGTTTTCTAGAGGGTAGGACCAAGTAGACTGCTCTGTGGAACACCCGCATTAACTTTGTATAATTTTGAGGTACCAGTAGGGCAGGCATCTCCTCACCTTGTGCAAAAAGCCTTCAGGTCCAATGCCTGAGCCTGGTTTTGTCTAAGTCCAAACTGGTGGTCCGGAATAATTTTTTTCTCTTGTAGGATTCGAATTATTTTATCCAGAATAAGTCTTTCAAAATTTTTTAACAAGACGGGGAGAAGACTAATTGACCAATAGCCACCTAGATGCAGGTCTTATCTCATCAAGTCATTAGGTAGATTTTTTTTTAGAATTGTGCTTGATATTATAACCTCTAAAAATACTAAACTGCTGTAAAATACAAAAAAGTCACTTTTTTGAGTTTTTATTTTGAAAAATTGCTCCTTCCGGATCAGCAATTGCTCCAGGTGTATAGTTAATAGTAAATTAATAATGAAATTTTTAAAAAATTCACAAACTCAAGAATTAAAATCGCTATAAAACCCAAAATAATTTTTAATTGAAATTTTTGTTTTTTTTAAGCTCTCTATCTGCTCTTTTCATTACGCAAATAATTGATCAAATTTTTGCAAAATTTTTAATAATTAATTATTTGTAACTATTTATAGATAATTTGTTGTACTATGAAATCAACAACTGCGGTTGGAGCTTATAAAAATGAATATTTTAAAAAATTAATTACTAACTATACATTTGGAGCAATTGCGGATCTGGAAAGAGCATTTAAGGAACAATTAAAAAAAAAGAAAAGTGATTATTTTGCATTATATAGCAAATTTTATTTTTGAATATACAAAATTTTGAAAAATTAAATTATTAATTAACTAATAACCATATACTTGGAGCAATAACGGATTCTGAAGGAGCAAATTTTTGGCATATAGTTAAAAACGTTATTCGCTTAGTTCTTTCCGGTTATTCTTAATATATATTTTTGATTTCAATTTTTTAAATGTTTTTCCTTTGTAAATCGCGGGTATCAGCTAGTTAATCTTAAAAACATTTAAAAAAAGTGGTTGCGTGTACTTATGTACACGCGTGAGAAGTTATACTTTTTTGGTATCATTAAAAATTAGTTTTTATTAATTGCATTCAAATAATCAATTTTAAAAGACTTTAATTTAATATTTAATTATAATAATACATATATTTAAAGATATAGTTATTAAACATAAAATTAAGAGAATAATATTGTAATTTGTATCAATAAATAATATCCAAAGAAAGCTGCAAGACGTTTATAAAATTTGTCAGGATCATTTTTCTGGTTAACAATTCATGCATGTCATGAGAACGAAGCTTCATAGAAATTGCAAAATAAAGTAAGTAGCTACTCGTCAAAGTAAATGTCTTAATCTTATTTATGCTTTGTTTTAGTAAATTATTATTCTAAGATGGTTGAATCATTTCAGAATCCCAGATTTCGTGATAACTAAGAATATGCATCGAATGCAGACGTCATTTTCATCATTAAATTTCAAATAGTATAACAGCTACTGCAATATTCGAGAAAAGTAATAATTTATTTATTAATAATATGTGTCATTTGTATATAAAATTATTTTTAATTTAAATATAAAAATAAGTAAATAAATACAACAAAAATTCAAATTACGCGCGCCTAGTTAAAAATACCGAGCCGTTTTGCAGGAACTTCATCTTGTTAATTTGTGATGATAAAATAGAACGCTACTAATGCTTCTGAAACCGCGCCGCGATGCAGACGTCATTTTCATCATTAAACTTCAAAAAGTACCTATAACAACTACTGCAAAATTCGAGAAAAGTAATAACTTATTTATTAACAATATGTGACATTTGTATATATAATTATTGTTAATTTAAATACAAAAATAAATAAGTTAGAAAATAAATACAACAAAAATTCAAATTACGCGCGCCAGGAAACCCAATGGTTTTGCGACTAACTTCATTTTGTTAATTTTTGACTGAAAATGCGCGCGCATCTTAAAATTTTACTCTCATCATTTTTTTTTTTTAACGCGCATAAAGAAATATAACTTAAAAAAGAGAAAATATTCTTCACACCAAAACCAGGACGTGCAACTTCATTACATTCCCATGAATCATGTGAAAATTTTTCCAATTATCTTCGCATAATGTATTCTTTGAACGTGGAATAAATTATGAAATTAATTCAAAATAATAATAATGATAGCGGCGGTAAGTAATACAATATTAACGACATTAAAACTTTGGTGTATTTAACTTGTATTGTATGTGGCGGAGGAGAAGAAGAATTATTAAACCTAACATTCTTCCCAGCGCTTCCACCATCTCCACTCAAAAAACGAAACGAAAGCCTGCCAAGGGATTCACGATAGCACACACACACACACACACACACAAAGGCCCCACTGGCAACCCTCACATGTCTACCGCCCTTAAATCCAACTACACATGTATTATTACATATTATTACGAGCTTTTGATATGAGATGGTAGTCGCTGGCAACAAACTAACTCCATGATGAAAATTATGCCCCGTTTTACTAATTCATAAGTGAGTTTATAACGGAGAGTCTGAATATAGGTAGCTGCTGTTGCGAGTTGCGAGCGGCGCATCACATCGCATCGCATCGCGGTAACAATCTAATAAAATAAAGCAGAATAATTCACGAGAGATGTTCTTTCGTTCGTTGTTAGACATTCGGTCGGTTCAAGCTTTCGAGCTTTCGCTATTCTTTCTCTCTCTCTCTTTCATTCGTAGCCCTATATTTAATAAGGGTTTGTTTCCATTTGCGTTTCTTGTCGGTGGCCTCGACACGACATGATTTCGTAACGTAAACGGGAATGAAACCCATCATCGTCATTATGATCATATTTTATGCCGTTTTACAGCGATAAAGCCAAAATCATTCCAAATCCTCTCGTAGCACTAACTAACATTTACACGGTGAATGTATGTATGTGTGTGTGTGTGTGTGTGTATGTACCACTTTATATGACTTCATAACATAGACTTATCCCTATTTACATTAACATCCGAATCACAGTGAATTTTGGTAGAAAGAGAGATGGTCAAAATGTGTTTGTTAATTTCATTGCATCTGCTTAAGTTTTCCAAAGGTTTGGTTAATTTTCTATTGTTAAGTTTTTTTTGGATTATTTTATTATTTGTTCTAATTTGTGTTCAATTTCTTACAACTTTCTACAATCCTCGAAAAAAAAAAACGTTCACTATAAAAGTAGTTTTGTTCCACAAATTGGACTAAAAATTTAAGTTTGACAACTTGACTTGTTTTAATGCTTGAGTAAACTTGATGTTTAAATACTAACATTTAACTTATAGACCAGTGCTTTTAGCCGTTGAAAATGGTATAAATGGTAAAATTGTAATTATTGCATTTTCTGGGAACATTTACCATTTGTAATGTATATATTTTTGCACCATCAGAAAGTAGAGGTTTTAACGAATAAAAAGCTCACCGACTTTTTTAAAAAATCAGATGTTTTGACGTGAGAATTTTTGATTGAAAACAACGGTGCTCTTTCGTTATTTAGTCATAATAAGGTGAAAAAATTAATATTTTAAATAAAAAAAATACAGTGTGTTTGGGACATTAAAAGGTAAGTTTTCAACAAATTTAGTGTAGTTTTTTTTTTGTAAAAGATAAAAATTAAAAACCAAAAACTTGGTTATTGGAATTTTTCACATAAATTTTGAGGTTATCTGAAAAAATTTTTAGCACAAAAAGTGTAGATCTACTTATTATCTACAACTTTACCATTTAACTTTTTTCCATAGGACTTGTAGTTTTGTCAGAAGTCGAGACAAACCATTTCTACCCTTACCCCCCACCCCCTTTTTTTTCCACTTCCCCACCTCAGATCGACCGTAATTTATTTTTCCTTTAATTTTTGTTATATTTTCTTCCTTTTCCAATGGGTTTCATCCTATTATATTTTTTTTCAATTTTACCATTTTCAAAAGTTAAAAGCACTGCTCTACCTTATTAAACCATTTTTCCACTTTTCATAAGGTCAAAGCATATTTTTACCCTTTCCAAAAGAACCTGAACAAAAAATCAAAAAAACTGCAGTGTTTTGGACATGTAAAGGTAAATTTTTACAAAATTTCTTAATTTTTTTTTGTAAAACAAAAAAAAAATAAAAATTTGGTTATTGGAATTTTTTACATAAATTTTGAGGTTATGTAAAAATAGTGTTCGCACAAAAGTTGTAGATCTACGTATTATCTACAACTTTGCTATTACATTTTTTCCATAGGACTTGTAGTTTTGTCTGAAATCGAGATAAACCGTTTCTATCTTTAAAAACACCCCCATTTTCCACTTCCCCAACTCAGATCGACCGTAATTTATTTTTCCTTTAATTTTTGTTATATTTTCTTCCTTTTCCAATGGGTTTCATCCTATTATATTTTTTTTCAATTTTACCATTTTCAAAAGTTAAAAGCACTGCTCTACCTTGTTAAACCATTTTTCCACTTTTCATAAGGTCAAAGCATATTTTTACCCTTTCCAAAAGAACCTGAACAAAAAATCAAAAAAACTGCAGTGTTTTGGACATGTAAAGGTAAATTTTTACAAAATTTCTTAATTTTTTTTTGTAAAACAAAAAAAAAATAAAAATTTGGTTATTGGAATTTTTTACATAAATTTTGAGGTTATGTAAAAATAGTGTTCGCACAAAAGTTGTAGATCTACGTATTATCTACAACTTTGCTATTACATTTTTTCCATAGGACTTGTAGTTTTGTCTGAAATCGAGATAAACCGTTTCTATCCTTAAAAACACCCCCATTTTCCACTTCCCCAACTCAGATCGACCGTAATTTATTTTTCCTTTAATTTTTGTTATATTCTCTTCCTTTTCCAATGGGTTTCATCCTATTATATTTTTTTTCAATTTTACCATTTTCAAAAGTTAAAAGCACTGCTCTACCTTATTAAACCATTCCCCAACCGTAATTTATTTCCCCTTTCATTTTTGTTATATTCACTTCCTTTTTCAATGGGTTTCATCGTACTATAATTTTTTTTTCTGTTAAAAAATTATTTACCCTAGTCTATTAAGTTTGACTTGATTTGAAAAGAAATTGTAGTCAAGTATTTTAAAACACAAATCAAGTAGTAAATACTTCCTTAAAAATTGTGTTATTTAAAGATCTAAGTTTATATCAATCTTATAGAAATCATAGTTATATTCTGGGATAAAAAGTGTTTGGATAAACTTTGTTATTCACAGTAATGAAAGTAGAGTGTAGAGGTTACTTTGTATCCCGAAAAACTCTAAGGTTTCTAAGGGAGAGCTGTTACTATTTCATACTAAAGAGATGTCGATGTAATTTTTTACTTAATATGTCTTTAATTTTGATATTACATAAAGCATACTTATAATGGTAATCAGATCCAAATTAAATACATTAAAACTTTACCAAGTTTTGGTGGGCGGCTATGTTCAAGACTTGTTGGATCGATCTATGGTCGAAACTTGTATCATTCAAGACAGGTTCGAATCTAGACCGATCCACAAGCCAATTGGAAACGATTGGGAATTAAGATGGCGTTTGCATCAGGCCAGGCCATATGGCGATTAATCTCATTATTTTTCTTTTACCCAAAACTTTATACAGTCCACTCATCCATCCCCAAACATTGCTCCAACAAGTCTCGATCAAATCTCAATTGATAATTTTTACTGATTTTTAGATTTGTTGGAGGTTTGCATGAATTGGACCTATATTTATTATTCTTTTCAAATAGAAATCCACTACTTGACGAAATATTCAAATTACTTGTTACAAATTTGGTTAAGAATCAAGTCAAATTGAAGTCAAATATTATGGAGGGGGTAGGGTTTTCAGCGTAAAAAAAATCATTTTTTTGTGATTTTTTTTTGAAAGTATGAATTGAGAAAATTTATTGAAACCTTTTGTACATTATTAAGCATACTTTTAACAATCTTCTGTAATTTTTTGATACAGAAATATTGCAAAACAAGCCGGTGACAGAGCATGCCACAGAACGTCTTAGAAAAAAAAAATTGCGGTGTTTACTATATCTCGGTCGGCATTTTCTGAATTTAAAAACCATTAAAATTTATTCAAAGCATTATTAAATTCTCCCTCCAACGTTCTGCGATTATTTTTTTTTTATTTTAAAATTTTTGGTGGCCATCTAAAGTCTAAACTGCTATTTTCCACAAAAAGTTCCACCATTTTGTGGGTGGGTTAATATTTCTTCAAATCCTTGTTATTTTGAATTGATAGATATAATTAGAGGAGATATAGTTACGAATGAACCGGGATTTTACAATGAATACTACAAAAGTATCAGGTAGCGACATTTCGCCATATATTGTAGCTTCAATAGGCTCTCTTATGCATGCTCAGCATTCTTGTCTTTCTGTAGCCTTGCATATACCACTTATATGTTTTTTTTCTATTTTAAAAACGAATTTAATACCAATGATTGATAGTAAATTATGAAAATTGTTACCACCCTTGGTTTATTCAAGGCTACAGAAAAACAAGAATGCTGAGCATACATCAGAGAGCCGGATGAAGCTATAATATATGGCAAAACGTCGCGACCTGATACACTTGTTGAATTCTTTGTAAAATCTCGATTCATTGCCTCTCTAACTATATCTATCAATTAATATTTGAATGAAACGATAATTTACCAACTCATGCCTCAAAGTAAGTGTTATCACAATTTGGTGGTGTAAAATCAAAGAACTTTTTTTAGGAAATTTCAAGTTCAACGCCCAATATCTATCAAATATGGTCCCTGTGATTCTCAGCTTCGGGGACCATTGGTTCCTAGTTAAAAAAATAATACTGCATCAAAGACAAAAATGTATCCTCCTGGGTTCTGATTTTGATATAAGAACGAGGGACATATGGAAGTGAGTTATCTACTCAATAGTAATAGGTTTGCTCGCGGAGGTGATTCTGAACTGATAACGAATCAATCCAAGTGGATAGGATAATCGCCAAACGCTTACACAATTATGAACTGATTAAGGGTTATTTTCCCGAGTTTGAAAATGTTCGGAAGTAAGACGAGGATTAACGAGAACCCACAAATATTGTTAATTGAATTGAACGTAGACAGACGTTGATGCCTCGTTCACACGAGCCAACTTTAGTTGACCGATTTTAGTTGATCGATCAAAAGTTGAATGAAAAATCTAGTGTGATGACTCGTTCAAACTTTTTTTGATCTACTAAAAAGTTAATCATGGTTCTCACACAAGGTTATTCGTTCAACTTTTGTTGATCAACTAAAATCGGGCAACTAAAGTTGCCTCGTGTGAACGCTGAATGACAGCAAAACCGGAATTTGAATTAGCCACAATTAAGCAAACTATGCATGAGTAGGAGAATCAAATTTTTCATCGTAACAAAAATCTGAGGATTGCTAGAACCAATTATGAATCGGTAACGAACGCATTTCGTGTGAACCGCGAATATCGGACCGTAACTCGGCTCATAAACTTGCATGCACTTGGCAATGATCCTAAATCGGTCTTGAACTGATTCGTTATCGATTCAGTATCACATCCGCGATCGATCTCTTCCTCAGAGTTTGAACTGCACACTAAAAAAAAACCTTATCAAATGCATGCCAACGGAATGAATCTAAGCTTAAAAAAGCTTTTAGAACAACGTAAAACAGTTTGTCATCAACATAAATAAAAGTACGATAATTACCTAAACAACTTTTTTCATTTTATTCCTCATATCTGATCTAGGTAATAATTCAAACTCAAAAAAAGGAAGGTAAAAAACACACACACAGAGCACATAAAGAAGAAAAATACCGAAAAAAAAGCTCAGACGGAGCTTTGTAAAGTTTATTTTATGAAAAAAAAAACGGCAGAACAGAAATAAATGAAAATTTATGATCGTAGAAAAGCTCTGCTCTATTGAAAATATCATAATTTATCGCTTCAAAACTAAACTTGGTGTGTGTACGTACGTTGAGATTTCATCACTCCTAGAATTTGAAATGACGCATTTTTTTGCATTGGTTGGTAACCTTAAAGCTCAAAAAAAAAACAAATAATGACTCAGTAAATATATCAAACATCGATTTCTAGGACGTATATAAAAAATGAAATGGAAACGATGAATAAATTATCGATAAAAATTCCTATCAAGTCAAAAATATGACAGATAGTTTACCTTTATCAGATTCTAAAATTGATTTGAACACGTCTCAAAAATAAATTTTATTGGAATAGGAAATAAAGTGATCACTTATTAAGTCAATCAAGGATGATTTTTTTAAAAAAGTTAGTTACTGCCACGAAAGAAGAAGACTTTCTATTCTTTGGAGTGAAATTTGATTGATCCTCCATGTATCTAACCAGAGCCTAGACGAACCAACCGCCCTCCATTTTCGGAAACATCAAACACAATTGATTTACAACGCTCGATTTGACAAGCCTCATATTTTATGAAGACAAAATTTATATTTACACGAAGTGAGCTTTAAAAAAAATAATAAATTCATCCCCTTTTGTGTCGCAGCATCTTTCACATACATCGCTTCAATTTCGTGATTAATATACTTTATATGCCATAGATAGATATTTATTATATAAGTCTAAGTCATAAAATGAGTGACTTTACGGACGGCTTAAGGGATGACATCCCACATTTAAGATAGGAGTATTGGAAGATGATATGTATGTGGGTCGGGGGGGTGAGTATGGAGTGGATACAAGAAGTAGCACATGTTTACTACGGCGAGATGGCGCCACCGCGGGGCCTGTTAGCTCTCATTTTACGAGCGACACTTTACGACCCCCGTTGTCGTGCAAGCTACAGCATCCCTCCAAGGCTTCTTTCACACCTCACCCTCTCAACGTTTCAACCTTCCTTCACACACTCTATGTATGTATATACCTTTATAGATAGAGCTTTTAAAAGCTTGATTTTTAAAATTTTTTCATTTAATCGGATTGCACCGAAATGTATGAAGGACTAGCTGATACCCGCTCGCTTCGCTGAGTGTATCTAAATTTAACTGATTGATTAAAAGATTCTCCACGTTCATAGCGAAAAATAAAAATTAATCTATTTCGACAGAAAAAAATGATAGATACTTTAGATCCAAAGAAAGTTTATCAAAATTTGTAAAAATTATTAAAAAAAAAAGAGATGTTAGCTATCTCACATCAACTTCTATACGATTTTTATTAAAAAACTACCTTTCCCCCAACCCGCAATCTAATGTGATATTTTTCAAAACAAAAATAGGTAAAATTTGTGAGACCTTCCCTTTGTCCAAAATAAGATTAGATGAGATTCGGCTCGACCCCATCGGCCCCTGAACGCTTCACGTAATTAATGGATGTTCCCTTAAAAAAATAGATTAGTAGCTATCCTACCGGATCTTTAGCAAAACTTCATTAAAATTCGTTCCGTTAAGTAATTGTTAATTTTTTGAAATTTTTAATTTATTATTTTAATACCTTTATTTCTAATTAATATCTTCGACAATAAACAATAAAAAAATTTAAGTATTTAAAAAAATTTATTATTAATTTTATCGGGTGTTAAATTGAAATTCATATTTATTTTCCAGTAAAAATTATCATTTTTTTAATTTCAACTTTGTAGAGATTTCTTTCGTTATTGTGTAAAATTGGAATAAAATGGGTTAAAATTCAATTTCACAAACTTTACCGATAGTTTTTAAATGTACGGTTCCTGTAAGATATAATTGTTTTGCCATCCCATGGGAACTATGCGTTATTCTATCCTTAAAAGTAAGCCATATACTTCTCCCCCAAACTACCACATTGTAAAAATCATATCAATCTTTAACTCTGTGATAAACAAAAATATATCTATCCCACGGGAATAGTACATCTCCCTGAATAAAAAGTAGATCAAGTCTTCTTAAAGAAAATGAGTTAAGACTCTATTTCGTGAACTTTAACGAAACTGCGTTTAAATACTCGGTTCCTATAGAATACATACTTGTTTTACTATCCCAATGGGAACCGTTCACTATTCCGGTATAAGAAGTAACCTATATCATTCTCTGACCCCTAAACTACCACATTACAATAAAGGAAGTTAATCTTTTGCTCTGTAAAAACAAAAAATATCTATCCCACAGGAACCATAAATTTTTTCTGGATATAAAGTACACTTTAAGTTAAACCGGATTATAATCTATATTTATGCCAAATTTCATCCAGATCCATTCAGGACTTTTTGAGTGACAGAGCAACAAACATTCATACATCCATACAAACTTTCACGTTTATAATATTAGTAAGATAGTGTGGCTTTTCGTGTTAAAGGTTTTTGAAGGAAGAAAATCGAATGTTGAGAGCAATAGGGGTTGATTAACGTGTCGCTAAGTTAACGCTCGTTGAAAATGAGGTGCGTGGAAACGTGCGCCAATCCAATTGGATGGTTTGAGTCGGGGGTGGTTTCACTTCGCTAATTCGGAGATCAGCGACGCAAGCACGTAACGCAATTATTGTTACACAAATATCGTTCCAGTGTCGCGGCAACAAACTGTCTTCAACCCTCCCGTGCATCGAGGGGTGGTGAAAACTCTTTAAAATTGTAACCCGAACACGTATTTGCGTATCAAAAACTTACCAAACAACTTCGGTGCAATGAAACAAGTTAAAAATAACTCGTTGAAATTATTAAAAAAAAAAAAAATTGAGCGCCACAAAACGCAATGTCGACAGACGTGGATTTTTCTTTCAAGTGTTTGTCAATCGTAAGGGTGCGATGGATGGGTGGGTGAAACGGTGCCTGCGATCAAGTGAGTGATGCGAGGCGTTTACGACATTTTGCTGCGAATGTGACGTTAAACTGAATTTTAAATTTGTTTGATTAAATTTTTTTCCTTTTTGCCTAATCAAATTGTTTTAGGAAAATGTTTGTCTTGACATAAATTTTCCATTTTTTTTTTGGACGTTTGTTTTTGCGAATAAATTCAATTGCGAGACAAGAAAATGTTAAAATCATACCGTGGTGTGAAAGAACAGCGACTGTATTTGAATCGACAAACACTCACCTGAAATCAAAAGAAAAGCTCATTAAAATATTTTTACATTTTATATTTTCTTATTGATATTTCCCACATTTTAAAAATCACAGTAAAATTTCCACAGAAAGTCTCATGAATAAAAAGCTCAAAACATTCAAGAATCAACTAAACATTTTCTTTGTAATTTTTAAAAAATGTTATTAAAAAAATAAACTGACAAATTCATGAACTTGCTTTAGAATAAGTAAGCAAACTTTTGATAACTTAAACAGCAAAATTGTTAAGTGCTTTTGAAAGAAAATAAGTGGAATTTTAGTCTTTCAAACATTGACACTTTTAATGAAAATGCAAATTTTTGTTTGATGAACGCTTTATGTTTGCATTACATTAATAACTGAGTCCTTACACTGATGGATATGACACACGAATGATTTTTTTTGCAAAGCTTTTTTGGCTTCTGAACACAATTTCATCAAACCTAGTGTTGAGTATCTTCCCAAATGCATAAAATTTTCTTAATAGCCTCAAAATTTCATTAAAAAAAAACCCTCATTGGGTTGACAAGAAAGTAATTTCGGTTTGCACCAGTAGTTAGCGTTATGCTTCTTTCGTTACTCTTTTGTCTTTTTTTTTTCTTTTGAAATTTGGTAGTTGATACTTTTAGGTCGTTATAGACACCAATTTCGTGTAATTTTGTTTACAACTTTCTGCTTACGGTCAGTTTTAACATTGAATGCCAAAATAAGCATTTTCGACACATTTCACTTTTTTATTTTCAAAAAGGCAAGAAAGCGGCTCAAGCTAACTATACATAAAATTGAATCAAATCGTCAGTTAACTGTGCGACAGATTGCAAAACTGTTAAATGTATCACACACAACAATTGAAAATAACCTAAAAGATGTCTTGGACTTGGTAAGAAGATCGAGATATTTAAGTTTCGCACGAATTGAAATAAATTCAACGAATCAATGTTTGTGATACGCATTTCAAACGTAATGCAATCGACCCTATTTTGAAACGAATTATCACAGGCGATGAAAAATGAATCATCAACAATAACGTAAATTGGTGAGCCGCTTTCTTGCCTTTATGAAAATAAAAAAATAAAATTTGTCGAAAATGCTTATTTCAGCACTCCATGTTAAAACTAACCGCAAACTGACAGCTGTTAACGACCTAAAGGTATCGACTACCAAATCTTACATGAAAAAAAATTTTTCATTGGCAAAAGAATAACGAAACAAACATAACGCTAACTACTGGTGCAAACCGAAAGAACTTTCGGGCAACCCACTACATCAAAATCAAATCCAAAGTCCTCCCAAAGAAAAATGTTAATGAAAATTTCGTTAAAAAAGATATTTTAGAGTATTAAAACAGTTTCAGAATCTACTATGAGTTTAGTTTCTAGGAATTTATCGTACAGTTAATCTCATACCAAATGTCTTTTAAAACCGTTCAGCTATTTTAGTAGAAAAGATCCTGTAGGAGCTTTTACTTAGCAGGAGCTTTTACAGGAACCGTACCTCTTTTAGGATAAATGGTTTTCAATATGACCTTGAAATCTGAGGTATCTTTAACAAAACTCCATTAAAATACGTTCCTTTAAGTAATTGTTAATAATTTAAAAAATTTAATACGTTTATTTCTAATTAAAATCTTCGACAATGAACAAAAAAGAAATTCAAATATTTAAAAAAAATTCATTATTAATTTTTTCGAGTGTTAAATTGAAATTCATATTTATTTTCCAGTAATTGTATTGTACATTTTTTAATTTAAACTTTGTCGAAATTTTTTTCGTTACTGTGTAAAATTGGTCTGGCCTCCTTGAGGAAAATGCGTTAAAATGCCTTTTCTCGAACTTAAATGAAACTTCTCTTAAATCCACGGTTTCTGTTGGATACAATTCTTATGCTATCCTATGGGAATCGTTCATTATTTTGACATAAGAAGCAATCGACATAGATATCAAAACTTGATCTCAATTGGTTAGTTTTTGGTCGAGTTTTTGACCAAATAACTAACACAACATTTTTATATAATATATAAGAAGATACCAATAAAACAGGCAATACATACGACGAACAAGTAGTCAGATACTCTGCCAACACTTTTCTTTTTAAATCTATGATATCTTCTACAAAATATTCATTTTTATGCTTGCTGAGATATGCTTATACGGCTAGACCCTTTCTAGCAACCACTTTTTCGGACTTAGAGGTCTATAAAACGTGTAATTCTGATGAAATCCCGAAATTAAAAGTTCGACCCGATTACAATACTTCCTTAAAGTAGCAAAAAAATTTCTGGGAAGACATTCACACAAAATTAACATTGTGGGAACCTAGGGTACCCTCCTGTTCTTTCATAATTTAAGATCTAATAGTTTATAAAAATAGTTAACCCATGGAAGAAATAAGACGATAAAACTGAAAGTAGGTTATTCAACGATCAGCTTGAAAAATAACCTAGTTAACGAAATTATTGATTTATCTGAAGAAACGTATTAAAGCACAGATTATAACTATCCGTAGGTGTATCCGTAGGTACATGCAGCAAGCATTATTTAGTAAATATGAGTTTTCATTACCTATCAACATTACACTAAAATATCTGATGCACATGGAGCCATAAGTTTGGCACGTCATAAGCACAAACGAGGATAACATTATCCTTTTATTAAAGGAATAAAATACAGATAGATGTACACATACATATAGATATATATGGTACATATGTACGTACACACTGACTAAACAAACGGCAAAGAAAATCAGCACAAAACAGAGATCAAGTGAACAAAGAGCGCGTCGCAGCACTTGGTGGTGGATATTATGGTGGAGGCGCAACTAAATTTGTCTGAAAGGAAATTACAGATATCTCTCTACATTACCATTATTTGCAGACGGTAATAGTTACAAAACATCCGTTTCAATGTTGATGACGCTCTCACCCTCATCCCCCTTATCGTTTCATCTCTGTCTTTATTACAACGAAAACGAAATATATATATAGATCGTTTTCTACGCGACTTAAAAAATAGATTTGGTTTTCGTTTCGCCACCATCTTGCTAGTGTTACTCAACGTACAATCAATTTCTTGGTTAGATCCTCCAAATCAGTGGTTTTCAACCTGTTTCAACACGAAGCTTTCACCCATTTTACATGGACAATTTTCTTTTGAGTGATTGAGAACCACTGTTCTACATCAACCTTCTGCAGATCGAGTGGCATGATGTACTACGATATTTTTTGTACGTCATTTTTTTGTCACATGACTAAACGTCAATGTTATGAGCTTTTCAACATTTTCCAATAATTCATTTTGCACTTTTCACGCGTACTAGTTAACAACACACAAGGATAAGGGTGGAAAATTCACGACAAGATCAACACGTCATGCGCGAATCGAACCTAGAGCTTTTTTTTGGTCGTGCTTTTTTCCCTCCAAAAAGTACAACATTATATTTTATAACAGTTAACGTCATATTTCTGTCTTTGTCTCGCACACATGGAAATCGATAACGTTGGTCGTTGATGTAATGGAAGGATAATATATAAAAATATATATGGTTTCAAAAAAACGAAGCTTTATCGTGTGGCGTGGTTCGATTTTTGTGGGCAAGTCGAATAAGTTTTCATTTTGTCATTTTTCATGATTGAGGTTATGTGCATGAGCTTTTGGACAGAGACAGCGTCTATTTCGGAAAAAAAAACCTGGCTCTTTGTCTTACCCACTTAATTCCCGGTTTCGAAAGTCAGTTTAAATCACGATAAAAGCCACCTATTTCTTCCGCGATGGAAACACAAAAGACACGGCGTCCCGGCTCATTTATTTCTGTCTTTCTTTTGTTTTAAGTTTCTTTTTTTTTTTGTTTTGGAGTGGAGTGGAGTGTAACGTATCATAAAGAACAATTTATATGTGTTTGTGTTTGTATTTACACGTTTATTTGTAAATATGTACGTATTGTAACGATGGAGCTTTCTGGTATTTATGTTACGAGTGTCTCATAACCTCACATTTGAATAGATAACCATAAATTTATCGGGCTTTGCCATAAATTCCGTTCCGTGCAAGTTGAATTTTTGAAGACAATTTATTTAATTGCACTTGAAAATCTCAAGCTCGATGCGGGCTTATTCACAAGATTAATTAGCTCGTCGAGTGTATTACAAATGTAATTCAAGGTTTAAGATCTTCTTTCAATATTTAAATTAATCGAGTGGTGCTCAAGTTTAAATTAAATTGATACCGGTGAGTGGCAGCGAGCTCATTTCATTGGCAAAAACGTCGCGCGATCAATTTGATAAATTATCAGAGCTAAGACGACCAAATAAAACCATTTCCAGTTTCATTTGAATATTTTTTTTAAACTTCATCTTTTTTTTACTTTTCAAGACACACAGAGTGCAAAGAAAAATGAAGATTTCTCTCTTGCGGGGGCATTGAAATCACCATCATACCACAGATTTTTAGTAGTTTAAGATAGTTGAAGCTACAGTGTGTTAATAATTTTGAACTTTTACCAGTTATGGTTTTTCTCTCTCTCCTCATTTTTTTTTAATTTTAGGTTACTTACCCCATATATTTAGTTACCCCATATAGTTAGTTACCCCTTATAGTTAGTTACCCCATAATATTACTGTTCAAACTAGAGATTAAGTGCGATGAATTGAGTTCAGCATTTCAACTTTGAAATGACGTTGCTACTAAATAATGACTTTACTTGACTTGAGTTTGACTTGATTTAAAGCCAAATTTAGGTCAGATAGTTTAACCATTAAGTGAAGTAGTGAATTCTGTAGACGAAGTACAATTATTTGGTTTTTATAGAAACAAATTCCTGGTTTTCGACTTTTAAATGGCATTAAGGAGGTATATTGAGTGAGGAGGTCTGAGAAGACTTTTGAATTAATTGATATAACATTTGTACGCATATGGTAACTTTAAACCATATTTTAACATTTTTTAATTGGTAAAAAAAGAATTATGAAAGCTGCTATGACTGATCCAAAAGCTTCTCTCAAAATAAGAAACAAAACATCTTGTGTTGACCATCATATCTCTGGACTGGATCATTTAAAATGAAAAAACCAAACGTTATTCGTTTAAGTAATATATAAATTGTAATTATATAAACCAATAACCACACCAACATTTTTTGTACAAAATGGCGGCTTCTCAAAGAAAAAAATCGATTTTTGATCTAAATGTTGACATTAAATTGTTTATGAAAAGAAAATTATTTTTTGGTTCGAAAAAACTTTCGATTAATAATTTAAAAATTATACTTACGAAGCTTTCTTTAGATTTGAGACCAGTGATTCTCAACCACCGTGCCGCAGCACTTTTAGGTACCGCGAAATTCATGAAGTGTGCCGCCAAATTTAAGAAACCCTTACATTATTAATGTTTATATTTTGGCCATTATACTATATTATTCAAACAAAATTTTGACATTTTTGAAAAGTGTACCGTAACAAAAAAAAAAGGTTGAGGATCACTGCTATATAGACGTTTCTGAGAAATCTAAATAACCGACTTTAAAAAATCAGTTTTAAGAAAAACGCGTTGATAGTTTCAAAAGTACTTTGCATACAGTGAAAGCTGTCTTTACAAAACTGCGTGTAATTTTGAATTTAATCGCCAGATTGGCTTGAAATTTTCTGGGTGATTATTTAAATATATGTTTATTGAAAAAAATGATTTTGAAGCTCTATACAACCCTTTAACATAATAGGAAATTAAAGGTACGCTTGACTTGACTTGATACGTAAATATTACTATTTGCATGGAATTCGATTTGTTTTTAACCTAAAATCAAGTCAAGTAGCTTGTAAATCAAGGTAAATGCTTCTCAGATTGATCTAAAATTAAAAAATCCGTATTTATATCACTACTAATTTTTGCAATGCTACGTGCATGCTGGGTTTGACGTCACTTCATCAAAGACAACCTCTAAGAAGCTTGATTGAAAGTCAAATTAATGTCAAGTAGCTGTCAAGTATCAGAAGATTTAAACCTTAAAAAAACTTTATTCTATAATTGGCCTTCGGGCTAATAAAAGCTCATATTCTAAAGTAGTATGAGTAATTACTAACTGAACACTTCTTAAATACATTTTAGTTACTTTATCATTATACTCAAAAGTTTCGTAAGATATAATTTATATTGGTATTCAAGCTCAAAGCTTTCGAAAAAAAATATTTGTGATTATCTAGGTTTCTATGCTTTTAAGAACGTTTTTGGAAAGTTTTATGAAAAAAAGCTACAAATTTGATTCATAATTGGCCTTCGAACTAATAAAAGCTCATATTCTTAGGAAGTACAAAGTCTAACAAAGGTTAATTATTAAAAATTAAGAAATAATTAACTGAACACTTCTTAAATATGTTTAAGCTACTTTATTAGTCGACTTAAAAGTTTTGTAATATATAATCTATATTGATATTCAAGCTCAAAGCTTTCGAAAATTAGATATTTGTGATTATCTCGTTTTTTATGCTTTCAAGAACGTTTTTGGAAAGTTTTATGAAATAAAGCTACAAATTTGATTCATAATTGGCCTTCGAACTAATAAAAGCTCATATTCTAAGGTAGTTCAAAGTCTAACAAAGGTCAATATTAAAAAATAAGAAATAATTAATAGAACACTTCTTAAATATGTTTAAGCTACTTTATTAGTCGACTTAAAAGTTTTGTAATATATAATCTATATTGATATTCAAGCTCAAAGCTTTCGAAAATTAGATATTTGTGATTATCTCGTTTTTTATGCTTTCAAGAACGTTTTTGGAAAGTTTTATGAAAAAAGCTACAAATTTGCTTCATAATTGGCCTTCGAACTAATAAAAGCTCATATTCTAAGGTAGTTCAAATTCTAACAAAGGTTAATCTTAAAAAATAAGAAATAATTAATAGAACACTTCTTAAATAGGTTTTAGCTACTTTATTAGTCGACTCAAAAGTTTCGTAAAATATCATCTATGCTGGTATTCAAGCTCAAAGCTTTCGAATATTAGATATTTGTGATTATCTCGTTTTTTGTGCTTTCAAAAACGTTTTTAGTTACGTTTTTGGATAGTTTTATAAAAAAAAATAGCTACAAATTTGATTCTTGTCTAGCTTTTATACAACTGTTTCAAAGACAAAGCACACAATGTGAAAGGGATTTGGTAACATGCTCATATTGTCTACTATCAGAGTGACATGTTTATAATGAAAATATTATGGTTATATTACTAAAGTTTAAGGCCATTCTAAGTACTGTATTCTGTAAAGAAGTTGTTAAAAATCAACTTTGCTAATAGCCCAAAAAGCCCTGAAAAGCACAGGAAACTAAATATTTACAAAAGTTCGACTGTTAAGAAAACTAACACATGTTTTAATGATTTGGGGTAGGGTAAGTTGAAGAAGCACCTTTTATCGTACCTTTTATTGCCTAAATTATTGAAGCACTTCGAAAAATGAAGGTGAGAAAAACCACTTAACGCTTAGTCCTTAGCGAAATAGCTTATAACTAACCAGATAGACTGTAAAATGTGGAAAATATAATGTATATGGGAATTTTCATGAAATCTCGAAATTACCTATCAATAAATTAATAAAAAATATTTAAATTAATTTATTTTCATTTGCTCTTAACTTTGTACTATTTATCTTACTTGGAGTGAAAAACATCGTGGTCCTCAGAATAAATGAGTTTTGACGATTTAAATGTGAGGGAATGATGACTGAGATGAGGAAATGATGATTATATTTATTTTTCATATAAAATCGTATTATTTATTTTTTAAATATATTTTGAATTCTACAAGGTTATATTAACTTGCAAATTAAAAAGTTTCTGTACGCAAAGATGTACGAAAACCGAGTCGATCTAGTCTGAAAGTCATTACCTCATAACTCATCTTTCCCTCACTTTTAATCAAAATGAGGAAATTACGGTGAGGGAATGACAAAACATATCATAACCCAAAAAAATCTCGCAACATAACCGTTCGTTACCAGCTAGCTTTTTGCTACGCTTTCTAACCTCTAAAAACATACTTTTGTACGTCATCGAAATATTATAATTATCTTTTTTATTCTTCACTGTAAGGGAATGATTGAATAAAATGTAATCTTTAAAATATTGCAATGAAATCTTCTTCCAACAATTACTCTAACAAACTTGAAGTCAATTCGCCATTGCGAACAAGTAACCGTACTACCAACTGTCAAAAACTAATGAGAGTGTTACCAAAGTCCTCAAAAATATACCTACTTATCGACTGTTGGTAATGCTGTGAGGGAATGGTTATTTTTCATGGGACAAGTGTTTAGTTAGCATTTGACAAGTTGTTGATGACTTATGATCCTAAATTCAGAGAAATTTTGAAAATTTGTTACAATAGATAAGTCATAGTTACAAACGGATTTTTTAAGAACTTCTCAATAAAAACTTTAGACAATGTTTAAATCTGGAGTTTGTGACATAGTGAGGGAATGATTTTCAGAGTACTACATATTTATTATTCCTCACAAATGCCCGTACAATCCCAAAGTTATTACCAAAATTTTTAGCCTTGATGATGTTCTTTCGAAAAAAACATCTTAAGTCAGTTAGGTTTATTCTAAAAACTGCTAGGACAGGAATTTTGAGATTTCATGAGAATTACCCGCATGTGTTAAACTAGATATGATTTTAACCTAGTGTCTTATTATTAATAACTATTAGAATATTTTTCTTAAGCCTTTTCTACACTTACTGATCGCTATGTGTAATGTGCAATGCATGTATGTCGTCGCCACAAATTTCATAGACTTCAATAGATTCTTTAGATTTCAATATAGATTTCAATAGATTTCAATAGACTTCAATAGACTTCAATAGACTTCAATTGACTTCAATAGACTTCAATATATCTAATAAAATTAGTAATAAAAAAAAAATTATTGATGTTGCATAGATGTGAAGCTTAAAAGGCTAAAGATGCTGTAAAAAGTATTTTTTTTACGATTGACTTGTTTAGTTTTGATTTTCTAATCGGAATAATCGACGATTGTGTATGAGTGAAATTGGAGCAAGTCACAAACGATGAAAAGGCCAATAAAGAATGGGAATGGTATGAAGATCATAGAGGACGAGTACCGGATAAGTTTATAGTTGTCATTGAGATTGTCAGTGAAATGATAGCAGGTTCATCTCCATTAGTTTGAGAATTTGCGGGTAGATCGGGCAGATTGCGGCGAATAGATCGAGACTGGGATAAACACCTTCAGGATTTCGTTGCCATCTTCAGCCGGCTGCGGTGATTAAAGCCAAAGCAACTCGCGCTCATTTGTAATAAAGCTCGAGCTATACACATCTTCGTTGCTTGCTTTGATTCGTGTCGTCGTGAAGTTACTGGCTTTGTCTACGTGTACGAATCACCCCATAAGACCACCCCTCATTCAACCCGTTTGGCCCCGATCTATCTCGTTGTCATTAGCGGCAATTAATATTTGCGGATGCCGCTTAGATTGCTGCGCTATTTTATGACTCTCTCACTGTGTATTGTTTCTCGTTTGACATATCGCGCGCCCTCGTTCATTTTCATCCCTCACAAACTAAAGGAAAAATGGTGAATGGCTCACATAAGAAATAGTGATTGATTGTTGTAATGAAGAGAAAGAAAAATTAGTATTCGTTTGTCTTGTTAAATTTTCTTTTGTATAATTTCCAAAAGTGTTTCTCTTGGAAGAGTTTTCCCACTTGAATTCAGCTGTAAATAAATAAATTCTTTTGAAAATTATTTAACACCTGAGTGAACTTTGGGGTGACAAAACTTTTTATCAAGCTTAATCTTGAGCCTTTTAATTTTTTAACCACTTTATAAAGTCATTCATTAACCAATTTTCTCCGCACTATCTCACTGTCTGTGAACGCAAGCTGTGAGACGTAAAAAAAAAGTCTTTAATAATTACTGATTTGTACCTTGACAGAAACGGTATTCATAACTGAGATAAATTAAATTATATTACCATCTCTTTTTCGTATCATCCCAGTTGAATAAAAAAAAAACGCTCAGTGATATTGATTTTTTGCTTTAGAGTTTTTCTAGTTTTTCTTTGGCTAAGTGAAAGAATGAAATGCGATCTAATATGAAGTTATATTAAATATTTATAAAGCACTTACATATGATACATGTAGATGAAGTAAGTAACGCCCGTCTTTTCTTCTTCTTCTTCTCGGTGGGGAGAGAAAAAAAGAAGAAAAGTGTAAGAAATAAAACCCATACTCGACGTCTTTCTCACTCGCGTCAACATCAACTTTTGTCTATTATTAGTCGTTTCCACATGCACACGAAAGTGGAAAAGCTCGTATGTTACATACAGTTATTCTACCCAGCGCCTCCACCATCCGACACAAAAATATGTATTTGTATTAATATTTATCATATATACACGTCTCTCTGTACATAAGTTTGAGTGAAATGAAATTTTCATTCTGACATTCTTTTTATTAGAGACGAACGAAAGACGACGGGATAAAAAAATAAGTTGTTTTCTCCATATTTATTTTCTACAGGATGGCCGATGTAAGGTGTCCAAAATAAAAGATTTGATCCCTCTGTCATAAGAGAGGATAAATAAGCTCCTAAGCCTAGGACAAATCAAATCTTAATTCCTGTGCTTTAAATGCTGGCCCTAGGCAGGTGCTGACTTTCTTGAGAAGCTCTCTCTAAGACAGAACAGAGAGTCACGTCACAAAAGATCTCTTTGTTCGCGGTGATTAAAGGAATAAAACACTTATAACTAGAGTTTGACTTGATTTAAAGCTAAGTTATGGCCAAGTTTGTAACAAGGCGTTATGTTTTTTTTAAATTATTTTTTCGTAAACGAGCTACTCGTAATTCGCTGCGGACGGAGTTTTCCATTTGTTTCAGGTCCAGTTGGAAAACCGGTGTCCTCGGGTCGTCGAGGAAAAACAAGTCAAATTTGGTTCGGCGACTTTGGGGACATCGGGTGGAGAGACGCAGTCCACCGGATTCCGTGGCAAATGAAAAAACTCAAGACTCTAATTCCACCAGCCGATAAACGAGCTTCTCGCTAATAATTAAAACTTTATTTGTCAATAATTTTCTTACTTATAATATTTTTAGTGTTAATTTTGATTTTCCTTATTTTATAAGAATACATAATTTTGTTTTGTTATCATTAACTAGGGTTTTATTTATTTAAAAATTTAATTTCAAGCAAGTTACGAGCGAGGCTACCACCAAGGTAAGTCCTTCAAAATTGCTCGTTGGTGGTGGATAAACAGTTCGAAAAATCAAAGAATCCCCTCACACCCAGAAATTTTTTTATAATTACTATTTTTTAAATGTTTTCTAAGTCTGAGCTTGTTTGGCAATGTCAAAAAGCTCTCAGAGAACTGGCAGCTTGCAACAAGGTCTGCCTACGGTGGGCTCCAGGACATGAGGGTATAGGGAGCAGTAAAAAGGTCGATCAACTCGCCAAAAATAGCGCCTCATCAGACCTTATAAGACCTTTTTTTTGGAATCACAAAAAGCAAAATCGGTTTTCTAGCCTGGGAGACCAAAACCAAGGCCTCGCACTGGAGTAATACTTAGAAAAAGCTAAGAAATTCATAAAGTACTCCAAGAAGAGAACTCATGACATATTGTCACTCGGAAAAAGAGACGTAAGGCTTCTAACAAGCACCTATATGAGCCACTGTACCCTAAATTACTATCTTTTTAAGATCAGTAAAGCCGAAACCAACGGGGGAAGGCATTTTGTCCTCATGAGAGCCAGCTTTCAAAAGAAGACATCTCGGAAAGACGGATATGATGACTGGTGAGATACAAATGGCAGCCCCTAGGCAGGTGCTGGCTTTCTTTAAAAGCCTGATGCTCCCCTAGTTAACATAAAGGGTCACATCACAACAGACCTTCTTGGTCGCAGTCATAAAAGGAAGAAATATCCTGAGACCCGTAAAACAGAAAAAAGAGAATTCAACAAGTCTAGTTCCTGGAACATTTTGAGCTGGATGATGGATTGAGCTTAACATTTTACTATGAAAAAAAATATCTTGACTTAACTTTATATTGAAATATTATCATTTTATTTGAGTTTTATTTGGTTTAAATCATATTTAAACCAAGTAGCTTGACAATCAAGTCAAGCATCAGATTCTTTGTTCCTTCAGTTTTGTTTTAACTATTTTTTACTGTAGTGGTTGCATAATGTAGTTGGAACCACTCCAAACCAAAGGGTTTTTTACTTTATCTTAGTGGTTCTTATCCTTGTTAGAGGTACTAACCCCCATCAGTTTCATATGCGCATTCACCGAACTCTTCTTAATTGAAAAAAAAATTACTTAAGATTTTTTCAAATTGAAATTTGTAGGAGGATAATTCTCATGATATCTTGAAATTCCTGTCCTAGCAGTTTTTAGAATAAACCTAATCGACTTAAGATGTTTTTTTTTTCGAAAGAACATCATCAAGGCTAAAAAAATTGGTAATAACTTTGGGATTGTACGGGCATTTGTGAAAAATAATAAATATATAGTACTCTGAAAATCATTCCCTCACTATGTCCCCAACTCTATATTAAAACATTGTCTAAAGTTTTTATTAAGAAGTTCTTAAAAATTCCGTTTGTAACCAGGACTTGTCTATTGTAAATACAAGAAATTTTCAAAATTTCTCTAAATTTAGGATCATAAATCATCAACAACTTGTCTAATGTTAACTCAACACTTGCCCCATGAAAAATAATCATTCCCTCACAGCATTACCAACCGTCGATAAGTAGGTATATTTTTGGGGACTTTGGTTACACTCTCATTAGTTTTTGACAGTTGGTAGTACGGTTATTTGTTCGGAATGGCGAATTGACTTCAAGTTTGTTAGAGTAATTGTTGGAAGAAGATTTCATTGCAATATTTTAAAGATTATATTTTATTCAATCATTCCCTCACAGTGAATAATAAAAAAGGTTATTATAATATTTCAATTTTTAAAGGTAGAAAGCGTAGAAAAAAACTTGCTTGTAACGAACGGTTATGTTGCGAGATTTTTGTAGGTTATGATTTGTTTTGTCATTCCCTCACCGTCATTTCCTCATTTTGATTAAAAGTGAGAGAATGATGAGTTATGAGGTAATGATTTTCAGACTAGATCGACTCGGTTTTCGTACATCTTTGCTCACAGAAACTTTTTAATTTGTAAGTTAATATAATCTAGAAGAATTCAAAATATATTTAAAAAATAAATATAGTCATCATTCCCTCACATTTAAATCATCTTTCTTCTCAAGAGTATCTGAAGAACAACATTTTATATAAAAAGTTTAAACGAACATAGACTTTAAAGTTACTTTTCATTAAAGTGTATAACCTTAAAATACTAAACACAACTCCAGTAAACTAAACTCAAGTTAAACTAATAATTGTAAAACACATCTTCAAGAGGAAACCACAACTCAAATAATTTTGTTTGAATTATTATTTTTAACTAACTTTACGTGCAAACTCTTTGCAATAATCTTTGACTCTCTTCGTTGAAAATAATTCAAATAATTGTCATCTTACTAAAAAATGCATTTCTTAAATTATTTTAAAGATTACCACTTTTATCTAGCCATAATAAGTAAGATAACCATAATCAAATTTCTTTTTTTTACTTGAAAAATAAAAAGGTTAAATAAAATCCATCTTTAAATAATTAATTGATTAGATATCGGGACACAAGACGTGAACATTTAAAAGACACAACGACACATCTTCGACATATTTTTTTTCTCGCATTTTCACCAAACAATTTCCGTCGTCGTTAATTATTGCTTCATTTAATTTTCTATTTAAATTGCGTCCGTACAGCAAGACGCCATGCCACTCAACTCCACGTCGCTCGTGGAACGAAAAAAACATGGTGAGAACGGTGGTGTTTTTTAAGGGTTGGTATCTAACCGGCGGGGGTCTAAGAAATATAATACAAAAGAATCACTCGTTGTCCTCCCACATTTAACGCCGTCTCTTAAAAATACACTTTAACGGTGGACAGAAAGGAAGAAGAAAAAAAAATGGGACGACGCAAAAGAAAACTTAAACATTTAATTAAAAATAAATGTAACCTTTTATTTCTTTGACTATGTATATATAGAAGGGAGCTTTGTGTTATTTTTAATTTTTTTGAATTTTGTAATTATGATTAAAAACATTGGTAATTAACTAAAAACTCGAGAGACGAACACATAAATAAGGACGTGTATTAATTCTTTTCTGAGGTTATTAAAAACTCGGTTGTATGATGTGTGTGGGGATGGGGGTATTAAAACGTTGAATGAATAAGAAAAATCATCCCTATTAATATTAATGGATCACTAATACAGACAAAGTTCTTTATACAAAAAAAAGTGGTGGAAGCTTTACCAAAGAAATGAAACGTTTTTAAAGATTTTGATGTTAAGAACAAATAATGGAGAAAAAAATTGTTATTAAAATTTATTTAAGAATTAACGTTAAATTCGTTTTGTAAAGATAAACAAATAAACCCTCATCCCTTTCTCAGTTACAAGAAATAAAAAAAAACCTCAATCACAGCAGCAATGTTCAAATTCCTGGAAGGTCTACTAAAGTACCTGAAGTACGAGTATCATAACCTTTGACCCAATCTTTAGTCTTGATTATTCAACAATTTTGGCTTACCCATCTTTAAAAAGATACAAAAGATCAAATACACTACAAAAAAACCTATATTTCTCCCTAATCAACCCTAATTAGACCAGGGTCGATAATTTTTGAACCCAAAAAAAATTATAGTACGATGAAACTCATTAGAAAAGAAAGAGAATATAACAAAAATGAAATGAAAAATAAATTACGGTCGATCTGATAATGGGTAAGTGGAAAAGGGGGAGGGATTTAAGGGTAGAAATGATTTACTTCGATTTCCGAAACAATACAAGTCCTATGGTAAATAGCAAAGTTGTAGATAGTAAGATCTACAACTTTTATGCTAACACTTTTTTCACATAACCTCAAAATTTTTGTGCAAAATTCCAATAACCAAGTGTTTAGATTTTTATTTTTTACAAAAAAAATATTTTATGAAATTTGGTACAAACTTACCCATTTAATGTCCCATAAACACTGTACTTTTTTGATTTGTCTTATTTATTTTTTCACCTGATTTTAAAAAAATTGAAAAAACACCCTAATTTTCAATCGAAAATTCTCACGTCAAAATATCTACTTTTTAAAAAAATATAATTTAGTATTTTTTCAATATTAAGTCAAAACAGGTGAAAAAAAAATTAAAAAAAAAAATTACCGTGTATTTGGGACAGATGGTAAGTTTTTACCAAACATGAAAACATTTTTTTTTGTGTAAAAAATAAAAATAAAAATCTAAAAACTTGATTATAGGAATTTTTCACATAAATTTTGAGGTTATGTGAAAAAAGTGTTAGCATAAAAGTTGTAGATCTTCTTATTATCTACAACTTTGCAATTTAACTTTTTTCTATAGGACTTGTAGTTTTGTCGGAAATCTAGATAAACCGTTTCTACCCTCAAACCTCCACCCCTTGTTTCCACTTCCCCACCTCAGATCAACCGTAATTTATTTTTCCTTTCATATTTGTTATATTCTCTTTCTTTTCTAATAGGTTTCATACTATTATAATTTTTTTTTCATTTTTTATTATTTTCAAAGGCTTTAGCTCTGGTCTAAATTCCACCAAAACTATAATAAACCCTGATGGATCAATCTTAGATGACAACGAAGACATTAAATGAGTAATTCAACTATAAACGTCCCAACGCTCTTATTCTCTTGTGAATCATACGCAATCTTGGAAAGTCTAAGTATTAGGGTGTACCATAATTTTCTTCCGGGCCACGCTGTCAATGAATGCGGACTTTATCAAGACTGTGGTCACTGAAAATCCGCGATATAGTGGATGCCACTAACATTCCCAAGACAACGGTACATACGATATGCATTTAATCAAGATAGGATACGCGAATCGATATGAAGTTAGGGTTCCGGACCTATTGACGGAGACCGGTCTAATGAACCGCGTCTCTACGTGCGGTTTGCTTCTTCAGCGACAAGAAAGAAATCCTTTCTTAAAGAGTTCTGGTCACTGGGGACAAGACTTGGATTTTGTATCAATATGTACATCCAACAACACACTTGGTCTAAGGAAAATAGACCTTCAACTATTGCGAAGCCTGGACTTCATCTGAAGCAAGTTTTTCTATATATTTAATGGGACTGGAAAGGTGTAGTGTACTACGAGCTCCTTCCTCAAGGTGAAACGATCAATGCTGATAAATATTGCAATCAGCACGATCAATTGAAAGTCGCCATAGCAGAGAAACGGCCAGAACTGGCAAACCGACGCGGAGTCGTTTTCCATCACGACAATGCAAAACCGCATGTCGCGTTGATCGTAAGGTAAACATTAATACAGTTTGATTAGAAGGTTCTTACTCATCCTCCGTATTCCCCAGACCTTGCTCCATCCAATTATCACTTTTTTCACTCCTTAAAAATGTCTCTCCATGGTAAATCTTTCAAATAAAAACGCGCCTAGATGATTATTTTGCAAGGAAGCCTCAATAATTTTGGGAAGAGGGCATAATGGAGCTTCCTTCAACGGAGTAGGCATAAACTTTAAGCCAAGAGATTGATAAGAGATTCTATAACAAAGAATTCTTTTCAATACTATTCCAAAAATACTCCGAATTTCTAGTTATATATACCAACGGATCAATAACTCAAATTCACACAGGAACTGCTTAGATCATCCAAAATTCCCAAAAATTCAAAGAACTCCCACCCCTAACATTCACTTATTCCGCCGAGCTATACGCAATCATGTGCGCAGTAAAACTGACGGTGTCACTAAAGGAACCAAACACTGATATTCTCGGATTCAATCGCTGTCTTAATGAGCATCATGGATATTTGGACTAACAACTAGCCATTAACAGCCCAAATACAAAAAGACCTAATGTCCATCAGAAAGGAGGGAAGAGTCTTGGAATCGATGCGAATTCCTGAACACTGTGGGATTACATGGAATGAGAAGTAGATGAGGCCGCAAGAGCAGTAGGTGTCGAAGACAGATGAGGTATCAGTATACGTACGATCGACCTGCTATCGGAAACCCTACGAAAAACCTCCGAGAAGGACAATACTTAGTGGCAGAATGATGAGAGAAGTAAGCTGAGAGCCGCAAAGGAAACACCAACCAAACGGGGAACTTCTTGCGGAAAGGACAAAGCGGAAGAGGCAAAACCAACTTAGAATAGGACACTGTTGAAGAGTGCCCGAAGACTGCGCCAGTGTGTGAACTGTGTAACGTTCCGCTATCAGTAAACCACTTTATAATAGAATGTCCCAAATACGCGAGTGCAAGAATAGTCTTCGGAAACGACAAACTACATAAAAGATTTTGCAAAAGAAAATTGACTCCTGGATTCCTTCTAATATGGAAACAATAGAAAATAGCAAAAGAAATAACCTATAAACGTGCCAATAACAAAAAAGAAGTTACACACAGTTATCTATAAACATGGCTTTGGAACGAAAAATGAACAACACTACTAACGAAGCTACGGAAGGTCCGAAATAACGTCTGGAAGTCTGTTCTACGGTTTAATCAACTAGCAGATCAAGGGTTCTTTACCAGATTGAGGATTGAACACATCGACACATCCTAGAACAGTGTTTCTAAACCTTGTATAAGGTACTGATCCCCACCGGTTTCATATTAAGTACATTCCCCGAACCCTTCTGAATTTTAAAAATATTTTTTTTTCAAATGCAAAGTATAGGTATGGGTTCTACATCCCCATATACCTCTTATTAGTCGGGTATGTGCCTTGACTTCCACCGAAGCCCTAAGATTGACTCACCGAACCTCTGGGGTTCGATCGAATCCAGGTTAAAAACTGTCCTAGAAGGAATATATACATAAAAGTTCCCAAAGGCGCCTCACAGTATCCAAATTTGTAAGGGAGTGCCTTTTGCTGACCCATCAAAAAATTCCGATTAACACCATTCAATAATAAGACAACCCTCACCAACCACAAAAGCCCGTTAAAATTTCTAAAAGCACTACATTCATTGCATTAAGTGAAAAAAAAAAAATTAAACAAGTTTTACTGTATCACAATAATTTATACGTTGACATTAATGAAGACGTTAAAGGGTGGAATAATTTTTTAGTGGCACCAGTTTAAGCTGCTTTTGTGTGATGTGTATTTATTTTTTTTTAATTTTAAATTCCAAGACATTTCTTCCCTGCAGGCGGTGGTTGAATGCCCGCCTCGACGAGTAATTAGATGCCCAATTTCTATTCAAATAAATACGTCTTTATTAACGAAGAAAAAAAAAGGTCACCAGCCCTTTTTTCGACCTGATCTCCTCGTTGGGTTACTTTAAACGTGAGATTTATTGAATTTTTATTTTAATTATTAACTCGCGCCGGGGTAGTTTTGTCGGGACGTGCAAGAAATGGATCTTGGGTCGTTCGAGGATAACTCATACGTTGAGGGTGAAAAGAAACTTTCTTATGGTCAGATGGTTTTGTTAAGTGTCTTGTTAAGAAGATGATAATCGCGTGATCGATTGAAGACTTTGAAAGAATTTGTTTGCCTAAAAGCCATAGTGGCTTTAAAATTCAAATTATAAGGCTACTGGCTTTAACAAGATACCAACTTTGACGCCTTTGAAATCTTAATATCTTCTATCTATACCAATAATAAGATTGAAGTTTTCTGCTTTTTGAATACTTATATAATAAAAACGTAACGTGTCACCTGCGCGAGGGAACATAAACGGAATTATTTTTCTCAGCCGAGATTTTTATCTAATCTAAACAATGTAAGGTGTTTTGTTGAATACTCTTTATTACCTACATTTTCATATGTTTATACTAAAAAATAAATGATATTTTCATTGCACTTTTACCCCAAAAAAAAAACATTGTTTGTCCAGGGTAAACTTGATAACGGCTGAACCGATTTCAATGAAATTTTCACAAAAAGTTATTAAATATTCCAACTAAAATTATAGGCTACTATAAATTTCGAATAGTTTTTCCTGTTTGTTTGTTTGTTCTTGGCAAACTTGAAAACGGCTGGTCCGATTTGGACGAGATTTTCACTACAAGTAGTAAATATTACAAAAAGTGCTATAAAATACTTTTTATTCCGAAAAAATGTTGATTTTCTGAGCAAAAAAATAAAAACTATAAAAATTGACGTTGTTTTTTTTTTACTAAAAAACTATATTTTTAATTTTAATTTATTTTAGCAAGATCTATAAGAATCCGTTGTCTAATCTTGGTAAAAAAAAGGTACGCTTTTTATAGGATAGCTACTAATCCATTCTACTAAAATAAATAAATGATTTCATATGACATTTGGTGTGAAGCACCTCTTAGATATAAGATAGCTTATATCTATTCCTGGAAAAGTAGTTTAACGGATTTTCATGAACTTTTTATGAAACAAAGGTCTAGAAATATCTAATTATCTTTTTATGTTAAAATAACTGAATTTCTTATTTTGAGTAAAGGTTTCTATTATTCAATCAGATTTATTTAGATACGCTCAGCAAAGCGGGCGGGTATCAGCTAGTTATACAAATAAGTTTTGTAAAAAAAAAATTCCAATATACTTAAACAATTTGTAGACATTTTCTTTATGAAAATCTTTAGGTAACTTAGGTAAGCTCTGCAGCAGCTTTTATCACTGTTTTTCTTTCCACCCCCTTTTTTCCTATTTTTAACGAAAGTAGTGTGAAGTAATTTTCATTTTATTAGAACGAGAAAAACGAACGAAATTCAATATAATCAATATCTAATTTACATTTTTGATCCTTTGAAGTGAATTTTCGCTTAAATCAAAAAAGCTCTCGGAAAATTGACTTCTGTTAGCTGGTGTTTTATTTATTTTACTATTTTTTATTATTTTTTTTTTTTATTAAAACCTTCACTCTGTTTTAGAAAAATAGTTTTTGAATGAATATTTGAAACATTTTCTCAGGATAATAAAAATGTTCGACGACATACAATGACGAAGAAAAGTGTAAAAAAATTTACTTGCGTTAGTTTCAACGGTTAAGTCTTGCGGTCGACTACCGCATGTTATCATATACGGGATGAAATTGTGTGATATGGTTCTAGAAGCAGGAGTTTAGGGGTTGATATCGCTCGGTCTTCGTGCACATAGATATTATTATTGGGAAGGAAGTGCTGCGGCCAGAGCACCCTGAAATGCGGTCATGCGGAACTCCGTTACAGATCGCCTTCATATGGATCGCGGGACAACCACGAATGTGTCTTACACCCTTTGTGTCTGTGTATATATGTTCCATAATCCATTTGTTTCCACAAAAATGATTCTTTTCTTGTCCCGAGCAACTTCGTATCAATTCGACGTGTTTGCTTGAACGCGATTCCCCTCCCTCCCCCCATCGTCAAAAAGGGTTAAAGAAAGCTCCGCAAAAAGCGGAAACCAGATCAAAGCACAAATTGAATAATATACGACCATTGATTTCATCCTCAAATAAAAAATCTAATTAACATATCAACCTGAGAAAAATAATACACCAAAGACAAATAGTCCTACAATCTTGATATTCATGATTTATGAAGAGGAAAGATCCATGCATTGCAAGATAGAAGAGACAAGAAAAAAAAATCTTTGCACACAATGTTATCGTCACAGCTATTAAATTTCAACCCTTATTTACATTATGAACCATTTAACGATACAATTTATTTATTTAATATATTTTCAAATGGGGTGTCTTATTTTAAAAAAAAAATGATGATAACGCCACACATCGTAAACGGGACGCTAAACTAAATCGAATAACCGAACAAAAAAATCTTTTCAAAATGTATCTTTAGTGGAGCAGAGATAAGTGTTGTACCCCCATTAAGCGGTTTAGACCTTAGAGAGAGAATTCAAAAAAAAAAAAATGAACATCTGTTTCGTTTAAGAGGTAGTAGATTGGGGTCCCAAAAAAAAAAAACTAAAGTTGATGACATGGCATGTTTCAACGAATGTCGATTTTTCAAAGTCAAAATGAAAGAATTTTGTGAAAAATGTTTGTCATGATACATTTTGCAAGGGTTGTAAGACAACCTTTTTGGTTTGTTTAAGAAACAAACCAAAAACCCAATAAAATCTAGAGAAATGTATGCAATCTTTATTTGAGTCGATAGAACGATATTTATCGCTGGGTGCAACTTTTTGTTTTAAAAGTTTTTTATTTATTTTCGGGTGGGTTTTTCATTTTGTTATAATTTTAATTTATTTCTCGATTTTTAGTGATCTGAAGTTTGGTAACTGATTTTCTCTATTTGAATATGGGTAAAACTATTAAACGCGCTGCTCATATGAGGCAGCGCCGTTAAATATTAAAAGTTAGTACATCATCCCTTTTTGTCCTTAAGGGTTAAAATTTTTTACTTTTAAATGTAATGCTAGAATTAAGTGGAATACTCTTTCCGATAGAAAAAAATTATCTAAATCCGATGATTCAGTTAAACCTCACTATTTCATCCCCTATTTTCATCCTTAGGGGGTGGATTTTTTTCTTCAAATTGAAATGGGAACAATTTAAAGGTACTATGCACGTAATAGAAGAGAAATTATCGAAAAAAAAAATTATTATTTCATCCCTAATTTTTAACCCCTTATGAATGAAGTTTTTTTTATTAAAAATAGATATGAAATAAATTTAAAATTATGTTTTACCAATAAAAAAAAAGAATTATCAAAATTAAGCTATCCAATAAAAAATTAATAATTCATCCCTTAGTTTTCAACTCCTTAGAAGTGAAAGATTTCTTTCAAATTAAAATGAGACCAAACGAAAAGTACCAGCTTTCAAATAAAAAAAGAATCATTAAAATCGGTTCACCCAGTGGATAGTTCTGAAGTAACAAACATTTAAAAATTGAGAACCTCCTCCTTTTTTTGAAGTCGGTTAAAAAAGTCTAAAGGCGTTAAATCGCACGATCTAGGCAGCCAATTGACGGACCCCAAACGTGAAAAAAACAGCAAAGTTGTAGATAATAAGAAGATCTACAACTTTTGTGCTAACACTTTTTTCACATAACCTCAAAATGTATGTGAAAAAATTCAAATTACCCAGTTTTTGGTTTTAAATTTTTATTTTTTACAAATAAAAAAAAAAATTTTTTACACGCAATTTGGTAAAAATTTACTTTTTTGTCCCAAACATTTTTTAACTTTTTGATTTAAAATATTCAGTTTTTCACCTTATTTTGACTTAAATATTGAAAAACACCCTAATTTTCAAACGAAAACTCTCACGTAAAAATTTTCAATTTTTTAAAAAAGTCGGTAGTCTTTTTGTTCATTGAAACCTCTACTTTCTGATGGTGCAAAAAAAATACGTTACAATGTTAAATGTTCCAAGAAAATCCAATAAATTAAAAATGAATTTTAATAAATTAAAATTAATTATATTACATAAAGTAATTATAATTTAATAAAAATAAAATAAATAATTTAAAAAAAAAAAAATATAATGTGTTTGGGACATTAAGCGGTAAGTTTTTACCAAATTTCATGAAAAAAAAAATTTTTTTTGTTAAAGATACAAATTAAAAACCAAAATCTTGGTAATTTGAATTTTTCACATAAATTTTGAGGTTATGTGAAAAAAGTGTTACCACAGCAATTGTAGATCTTCTTATTATAAACAACTTTGCTATTTAATTTTTTTCCATAGGACTTGTAGTTTTGTCGGAAATCGAAATAAACCATTTCTACCCTTAAACCCCCCTCCCTTTTCCACTCCACCACCTCAGATCGACCGTAACTAATTTTTCCTTTTATTTTTATTATATTCTCTTCCTTTTCTAATGAGTTTTATCCTACTATAATTTTTTGGGGTTCAAAAATTGTCGACCCTGGTCTACAACCCCTATTTTTTTAAAAATACGTACATTTTATAAGCTTTAAAAAGTTTTTTTAAATCACCCTCCTCCATTCAACAAACTTTCCATATCCATAAACCAAAAAGTTATCTTATTAACCTCATAATGGGCACCGCCGAATGTTCATTCCATTTTCGATTTTCATCTTCGAAACATTAACTAAATAAGAACAGATGATATTACAGTTTACAGTTATCGAAAACAAACGAGACGCTTGTCTTATGACGTGAATTTCCACCAAGTTTCAAAACCGCACCGAACTATGTTCAACCATAGTCAAATATCGGCTCATAAACTATACGAGACAACATCGAAAATCTTAATACAAACTAATAATGTACCAGGAAAATCTCCACCTGGTTGTTTTTTTGATAAGTTTCAATAAGACTGAGTTGTAAGATAAATGTATTGAAAGAGGAAAAACCGATTTACCATTATCTGTTCTATGCCATGAAGATTCGCACATCAAAATTGGTTGCTCACATTTATTCTCATGCACACAATGCGCCCTTTTTACATTTACATAGATTTATCTTTTATATTATATATATATGGTGTGGTGTGATGCGGTGGTGTGATTTATAATGTCGCCATGATCAAGAACGCCATTGTCCGCGTGTTCACTCAACACGATTCCAAATGGATGGTGCACAATTTTCACTCTTACATCACAATGTTTCACGCTAACATCTCAATTATTTAACATATCTCATATTCATGGCACACACTATGACATTTCATTTAGCAAAGCAGCAGCAAAAAAAAAAAAAAAAAAACAAGGCAAACGGAACAATAGCATGCGAAAGACGAACGACGAAAAGATGAATAACCGTTCCGCTGAAATAATAGAAAATCACACTTTTGCACGATCGCCTCTCATAAATCTCAACCAATGAACCTTTAGTTAGTTGGCTGATTTCAACCCCTGACCCCCTTATTCACAAAGCTTTTCACACAAACAAAAAATCAACGAAAAACATTCGTTTTCTTACATCATACCCGCCCGCTTCGCAAAGCGTATATAAATGATAGTTATAGAAACCTTCATAAGAAAATTTCAATAAATTATTTTCAACTATTTGAACAGAAAAAGATAACCAAAATAAAAAGAAAAAGTTATACTTCTTTAGGCGCGTTATGAAAAAATGTAAAGAGTGAAATTTTTAGATGGTCGGCCATCTTGAGACAAAAATTAACAAAATGAAGTTGGCCGCAAAACCACTGAGTTTTTTGGCGCGCGTAATTTGAATTTTTGTTGTATTTATTTACTTATTTATTTATTTTTAAATTAAAAATAATTATATGTACAAATGACACATATTATTAATAAAAAAGTTATTATTTTTCTCGAATTTTGCAATAGCTGTTATAGGTACTTTTTGAAGTTTAATGATGAAAATGACGACTGCATCGCGGCGCGGTTTCAAAAGCATTAGTAGCGTTCTATTTTATCATCACAAATTAACAAGATGAAGTTGCCCGCAAAACGGCTCGGTATTTTTAACTAGACGCGCGTAGTTTGCATTTTTGTTGTATTTTTAATTTATTAATTTTTATATTTAATTTAAAAATATTTATATATACAAATGACACATATTATAAAAAAATAAGTTATTACTTTTCTCGAATTTTGCAGTAGCTGTTATACCATTTTTCTAGTTTAGTGATAAAAATGACGTCTGCATTTCATGCATATTCTTAGTTATCACGAAATCTGGGATTCTGAAATGATTCAACCATCTCGGAATAATAATTTAGCAAAACAAGGCATGAATAAGATTAAGACATTTACTTTGAAAAGTAGCTACTTACTTTATTTCGCAATTTCTATAAAGCTTCGTTTTCATGACATGCATGAATTGTTAACCAGAAAAATGATCCTGACAAATTTTATAAACGTCTTGCAGCTTTCTTTGGATTTTATTTTCATTGTAAATCATAGTTTTTCAAGATATGAATAAGATTAAAACATTTACTTTGACAAGTAGCTGTTAGAATTATTAGGTTAATTAAAATTTAAATTATTTTATTTATTTCTTACTTTATTTCGCAATTTCTATGAAGCTTCGTTTTCATGACATGCATGACTTGTTAACCAGAAAAATAATCCTGACAAATTTTATAAACGTCTTTCTTTGGATATTATTTATTGATACAAATTAAAATATTATTCTCTTAATTTTATATTTTTAATAATTACACCTTTAAATATATATTATTGTTATTATTAAATATTAAATTATAGTTTTTTTAAATTGTGAATGCAATTAATAAAAACTAGTTTTTAATGATGCCAAAGAAGTAGAACTTCTCACGCGCGCATATAAGTACACGCAACCACATTTTTTATTTACTTTGAAGTAGGTTTTTCATTTTGGTATAATTTTGAATTTATTTCTCGATTTTTAGTGATCTGAAGTTTGACAACTGATTTTATTTCTTTGAATATGGGTAAACCTACTAAACGTGCCACTCATTTGAGACAGCGCCATTTAAATGTTAAAAGTTACTTCTTCGTCCCCTTTTGCCCTTAAGGGTTGAAATTTTTTGCTTTAAAATTTAATGAAAGAACTAAATGGAATACCTGCTCTTTCTAATAGAAACAAAATTATCAAAATCGGGTTAGCCACGAAAAATTCATAATTTCATCCCTAATTTTTAACCCCTTATGAATGGAGTTTTTTTTTTTTTTTCAAAATGGATATGAGACTAATTTAAAACTATGTTCTACCAATAAAAAAAAGAATTATCAAAATCGAACTATCTAATATGAAGTTAATATTTCATCCCTTAGTTTTCAATCCCTTAAAAGTGAACGATTTCCTTCAAATTAAAATTGGACCACACGAAAAGCACTAGCTTTCAAACTAAAAAAGAATCATCAAAATCTGTCCACCCAGTCGAAAGTACTGAGGTAACAAACATACAAAATACAGCCGAATTGAGAACCTCCTCCTTTCTTTTTTTAAGTCGGTTAAAAAAGAAAGACGGATATGGCAAAGTGAATTCCTTAAGTGGAGTTCTTACTAATTTAACTGCTGATGAAAAAAACAGACTATTCGCTCTAGAAAGCAGCCCCAGAAGATTGAATAGACTAAATTGGTCGTGATTCGGAAGGTGATTTTAATGGGTAAAAACCCACCCTACCACAAGGCACGGGTCTTCTGGTGTCTTTTGAAGATTTCCACTTTCTAACGCAAAAAAAATACTTGGTGCTGTGACTAGTAAATGAAATAACTCAATGCTTGACTTGATTTGACAAATAAATATTGTCATTTGGCTCGAGTTTGATTTGATTTTAAGTAAAATTTAGGTTAAGTATATTGAAGTCGAGTAGTTTAAAAGTATACCAAGAAATGCCAAGTAAATACCAATATCAAGTAAATACCCAAACTGGGACAGTCTTCGTCTTACTTTGCTCATCACTATCTTTTAGGTCTAAGACATTAATTACATTTAAACACACGGATGGTTGACACACCATCAAAACCATAAAATGGCTGATTTAGATTTTTTGATACAGTGCACTACGGAAAAAGTTATCATCGGTTAAGGCAATTTTTTTTTAAGTTTTAGTACCCATAGCCCCATAAAATATCTATACTTAAAAACATTTCAATTTGTTAAAACTTTCTTGAGTTATAAAAGAACAAACAAACATTCGAATTTAAAGTACTTACATAATATTGTCACAAGTCTAAGAATGTCAAAGGGAGTGCCACCATTTTATGACTCTGGGGGTTGTGTCACCTGCTCTCAACCGTGGGTGGGCCGAACCAATCACCAGCCAAAAGAGGAGCACCGATATCACAGGATGGTATATTCCTTGTAAAATTCCAGGAATTCCAGAATATTCTCATCTATAGAGACCACCCAGCACGAGGGATTAAACAAAAGAATGGAAATTTCTACCAAAGAATAATAGAACCGAATATTCTAGACAGATTCCAAAATCTTATATAAGCCTCGGACTAACATAGTTGAGTCAGTCTTGAAATAAATCTTCGACCAGTGTTGAAATAAATAGTGAAAGTGAACAGTGCTAAATAAATTGTGAAATTAAGTGAAACAGTGAACTAAATAACTGTTTAAGTGTATAAAGTGTAAGATAAATAAATTAAAATTTGTTAAAAATAAATTTGTCGTCATTAAACACAAACCTAAGAACCCGTAAAAACGTTACAATATTTTAGATAATAAAAATTACGAAAGATTTACGTGAAAACGAACACCAAATGACTAAGGTTTACTATGAGCGTACAAATAAAAATATATCACTCAAAAATATGTCCCATCATCCATCCCCCAACCAATTTTCATCGACATCACCACCCCTATTTCACGTTCAAATCAATTGTTACGCTCGTTAACGATACTTTTATTCACACACAAAAAAAAAAAAAAATTCCTCCCCATATCAATATAATGATGGGTTTATTTGATGATTCCAAATGTCATAATAATACCAATTTATCAAAAACACACAACGAGAAAGACATTCGCATACCAAGAAATTAACACGAACAAAGAACGAGAGAACGACATGATTTTAGGATCGGGACGTTTTTATGTGGCACCTTTTCATCCCCATTTGAGCCACTCGAGCACCCGAGGGGGAACGTACGAGAAAGAAAAAGTGAAGAACTCAATTATCTCATATTCTATTGTGGTATAAACAACGATTGAGGATCAACTCTTCGTCGTACTATTTGCTGCATCTCTTCAAATATTAGACGAAACTGTGAAGAACGGGAAGAGTGAAAGAGGAAACGTTTTATCGATGCTTTTGTTTTGTCTAAGCAATTGCTAAAAGAACAATGAACTAAGGGATGATTTTTTTCGACACTTAGTTTGAGTATTTTATTAAGAGGGATCCGTTTTTTTTTTTCAATTAAATCAAAATGGAACGAGAAAACGAGTATAGAATCGAAATGGAAGGAACAGGATGCGAGTTCAATAACAATAATTATTTTTACCTCAGTGAGATTTGTTCACCTTTTTTTTTTCTCGCCTGTGCTGTATTTCTACTTTTGTTGTATCTATAGGGTTTCGGTCTATTGACAACGGTTAGTTATTGTTGTTGAGGGATGAAAGGGAACAATAAAAAGAAAAATTTGTGTATTGAATAAGAGTATATAAATGAATAACACAATCAATGGGTGGATGGATGGGGATAAATGTAAGCCTGTCTTCAGGGGGTTGTTTGGAAAGGTTGTGCATTTTATATGTGACATCATATTATGTAAGAGATGATAAGTTGAAATGCTAATAATTTTTGAATTGAACAATCATTCTAAAAATTTGACTATTTGAATTAGAGATAGAATAAAGCAATTATATGAAAAAAGGTTCGATTTTCAACCAACATCGAATATGTTTGTTTGTTCCTTAATATTTTCGGAGTTACTTGACATAATTTAACAAATCAGGTACTGTTAGACGCGCCTTGGATGTACCTTGGTTATCGGTTATGTGACGATACAGTAAATTTAAGATGGCACCCTTAAATGGACAATCCAGAGGGTAGTTCTAGTTAAAAATTAATTTAATTTAATTTTCAAGTTTCTTGACTTAGATTTGCACTAAAAGCAAGCCAAGTAAAAAAAATTTTTAACCAATTTGTTGGACCTGAGCCTGGGTCTTTTAGCAACTTGTTTATCTGATAAAAATTTGTGATGGGAAACAGCTCAGTGGTTGTTCCCATATTAAATAAGACGCACAGCTACATTAGATCAGCTGGTTTTATTCTCTTGGACCGGCGAGGAGGATCAGGCTCTTTCGGCATTGTCTGGATCTCAAGGTTCGGGTGTACTCAAAGACGCTGCTGGTACTTTCCCGCATTTTTCTTAATTTCTTCTTCAATTGTTTCAATATTTAAATATCTGTGTACTTTCAAGTTCTTAACGTACCAGGGTGCATTGGCAATGCTTCAGAGCACTTTATTTTGAAATTTTTGAATAATTTTCCTGTTCGTGGGCTTTGCACAGCTCCAAAGCTGGATACCGTATGCCAAGATGGCTTTTAAAATGTTTTTAATTAAGTAGAAAACTTTATTGTGTGTGCTTACTCCTGCTTCTCTTCTAAGCAGCCAAAAGCTTTGTTCGCGGATCTCATTCTGAACCTATAACGATTCAATTTAAGACAGATTAAGGAATATCGCCAAGCAAATGCGCGCTTATGAACCGACTAACGTTCCGATGTTCAAAATGGGTGCGTTACTGATTCAGAATTGGTTCTAGCAATTCTCGGATTTCTGTTAGGACGAAAAATTCGATTCTTTTATTCATGCGCAGTTTGACAAATCGTGGCTAGTTCAAAGTCTAGTTTCGCTATCAACCACTGTCAATGTTCACATCAATAAACAATTTTCGTCTACTTCGGAGAAAATTCTAAGGTCGTTCACGGAAAAATAATCCTTAACCGGTTCAAAAGCGTGCATGCCCTTGGCGATTATCCTAAATCCACTTGAACTGATTGATAATCGGTTCAGAATGAGACCTGCGAACAAAGCTAGTGCATATTTCTGTACTTAATTTCAAGTTCCCGCTTCTTGATCTTTACGCGTTCCTTCCAACGTAATTTAATGTTAAGCGTTGGTTCCAATCATGGTGTTACCATAGGTTTGTTCCACTTGTCCTTCTGGTGATGCTCAAACACTGACCAACACACAAAAAGTAAAACAATATTGACCAAGGCCAAGAGACAAAAGTGAGTGAAGAACATAAAGTGACAAGTTCGCTTGGGTTACAAACCGGGTAATCAGTGCTTAAACATCACCGAAACAGTGTCGATGCAAGCGCTTGTCTCTTGCCTTAATGCGGTCGAGCAGTTCTAAGTTGAAAAAGTTCTTCACTCACTCTTGTCTCTTGGTCAATGTGTCTTTGTCTCTTGCTCTTTGTCTATCATTCAGTGTTTGAGCATCACAATAGCTGGCCGTATGGAACAAACCTTATAAGGAACATGTCAAAAATACACGGGGATATTTTGGCACCTTTTATTAGTGAATTTGGTGTTTCGTTAAGCTCAATCCTCCATTTTTAAGTCCAGCCAGTTTAAAGCCTTCCACAAAGCACCTGTTGACTCCTCTACTGTTCCTCCCACTGATATCACTGCAGAGTCCTCTGGAAAAGTTGCCATGCCAACTGCTTCTGTCCGGGGAATATCTCTGGTGTATAGAAGGTAGAGAACTAGCCCGAGTACCTACGGAATATGTTTCAGCTCCAAGAACTCATCCTAATATTTTACTCTGAAGTAACGCCCACTTAAATACGAGCTTAGGAATTCATCGACTTTAGAAGGTTTCTATGCATTTTGAATCGGACCAGGTTAAGTACAGAATTGTATTTTTTACTGATTGTTTAGTTCTAGCTTATTGTAAAATTTGTCGAAGACCCCTTTTTACGGTGATCTTATATAAACCAATGCGGTGTTACTTCAAATAATAATTCCCAAAACTTAATAGTTCAGTAAGCAATACTTAGAGCAAAGTGGTATGCAACCCTGGCTATCCTCTGAGCATCATTGTACATGTTATGTGTAACCAAGGAGTGCTCACTTTCAGGGTTATTACGTGGCTCTGACGTCACTGGTTTGTTGTATCTGACAGAAGCCAGTAGAGGCGTTAATGGCCATTATCTATCTCCTATCGTTGGTTCTTATCGTTCTTATGATTTTAATTGAATAATGAAGATATATCAAAACACTGGTTTGTTGACCGACGCGGGAATTCAAAATATATAGCTAAGTAAATAAAATAACAAAGAAAAATCAAATTAACTTTTATTATGTTCATAAAAATTAACTCAGGTCACTTAGTAGCGTTCTGGGTTCGAATCCCAATGAAAGCCCAGATTTTTTTTCTGGGTTTTCGGATTCGACGGTCGCTAATGACCATAGCAGTTGATGCGACCTTAAATAAATGAAAAAAAAAATAACTATTGACATAATAAAAGTTTAAATTTTTTGTTAAAGGGATTTAATATACTAAATAAAAAGTATATTTTGGCATATTTTATTAAATATAGATATAGTAGGTATATTAGTTCCAACCAAATGCAATCACCAGGTGGAATCCCCCACAAACCAATGGATAGCTAATGGCTTTTAACGCCTCTACTGGCTTCTGTCAGAAACAACAAACCAATGACGTCATTTTCAGATATCAAAAAAACGTCGCCTAGTTAAGTGAGCTTATCTTATGTATCTAATAACCTTGATGTTATATGTACAATGTACATAATATGTTAAATACAAATTGTTTACCGAATATTTTCTTGTTTCTCGTCGAACAAGGGTTGTTTTTTTATTTTAAAAAAATAAATAACGATTGCCTGTGCAGTTGTTGTTACGCTTGAAAGGAGAGGATTTTTTTTTTTGCGGAAAACACGAATCGCTTTTATGATAAATACGAGCAATATTTTAATTTGGCGACATTCGAAATTCGTCGTTCGTCGGCGAAGAGACAAAAACGAGGACGATAATGAATTGTTTAAAAAAAGTAAATTTGTCATTATGTGTCAACACATTGGAGTAGAAAGAGAATGAACGAATGGAGCTGATATTTTCTTCATCGTTTGTATGTGCTTGGCGTAAAATTTATTACTAGTAACAACATTATTTGATCTTTCGGAATGTCTTTTCAACACTCGAAATTCGAAATGTCTTTCACGCGAACGCTCGTCTCGCGGTTTTTCCTTTTCTTTCACTTCGTTTTTGTCTTCGTGCTTTTCGTTAACATAAATCCATTTATTATAAAGCGCTTATGCTCGGTGTAATCTATGCAGAGGAGGAAGGAAAAAAAATTGTTTGTAAGTAGACTATTTTTCCTAGTTTTTCTCTTCTCCTCCGATTATGTACTTGTATGAATGTAAATAAAATCGTTGGCACAACGCCCAAAAACCGTCACCGTCATCATTATTACTATCGTTGCTCTAACACCACCAACGGCCGTCAGCATCGATGCAACGCGAAAATTTAATGCGACCACTCGACTAAATTTTCCATTTTCTCACCTATTTAACACATTTTTGCTCTTTTCAATCGGGATTCTATTTGCATGTCGCAATCACCACCAGTTTTTTTTTTTTTAGACAACTTTTGACAATAAATTTTAAATACTTACAACACACCAATCATCCAAAACATTGTTTCCCTTATAAACTACGAGGAATTTTTCGACATACCTGCAACAAAGAAAAATTAAATTAAAACAAAACTTCACATAATTATATTTCCATATGGAAATTAATTGATAAAGATTTTTATTTTCAATGGTTTGACCTTCTTCTTCTAGTCAGACACTGTTTTATATATAGCAAAGATTCAAAAAATTCCAAGTTGAAAATTTCTTCGCAACCTAGGCGTCGCGGAATGAAAATTACTCAGATTGTTTTTGGACATCAAAGAATCGTTTCAAGCATATCATATTCTTTGTTTTTGTTGAGGTTAATAGACTTTTTATTGCGAACCTCTTTACGAACTTACAAAATATACACTGCCGGCCAAAAGTTTGAGACCAGTTGTAATAATATTTATTATTATTTTGTAAATATATTTATGCTATCACTTATTGTATTCAAAGTTTCGGTAATAAAATAAAAATTGTTGTCCATACATATTTTTAAATTACTGATGAACATCTAAAGAGACTTTTGTAGGTATGTTTCTCAGGTACAAATAGAATTAATGGGTTCTGTTTAAAAACATCCAGAACCGCAGGGTGTCTGGCCAGTGGAAAGGTCATCATTATATTTAAAGTAGCTCCGTATTAATTGTTCTTTAATTCTATTCTTCTTTAATTTTGCACTGGCTATTCTTTGTTATTATTTAGACTTTCTAAAACAGGTTATTTTAAATTTTTTTTAAAGTTATGTACCATTTTGTACGAATAATTTAATTTAGTCTTAACTTGGGGTTTCTATAGTTAAAACGTTTTAAAAATGGGAAAAGTACGAGAAATAAATATCGAAACTCGATCTGCCATTGTTACTTTACATAATGAAGGCAAATCCGAACGTTAAATTGCGTCTCAACTTAAACTTTCGAAGACTTGTATTCATCGCACAATTATTCGGTTTAAGGAAACGGGTAGTTTTCAAGATTTTCCACGTTCAGGAAGACCGAGAGCTACTACTTCTAGTGAGGATCAGTTTATCGTTATTACCAGCAAAAGGAATAGACGCTTAACAGCACCAAAAATTCGTGCTGAAGTGAACAAATCTTTAAATAAACCAGTTTCGCTTACCACAGTGAAAAGACGGTTGAGGAACGCTAAACTGTTTGGTCGTGTTGCCGTTCGGAAACCTTTACTAAGGCCGCAAAATAAGAAAAAAAGGATACAGTGGGCCCTATTCCATCGAGATTGGACAGAAAATGATTTTAAAAAAGTTCTTTGGATTGATGAGTCAAAATTCCAAGTATTTGGCTCAAATCGACGAATTTACGTTCGACGTAGCACCGAAGAAAAGATGTTACCAGATTGTGTAGTGCCAACTGTTAAGCACGGTGGTGGTTCAATAATGGTCTGGGGTTGTTTCTCAGGCCATGGAATTGGAAATTTGGTTAAAATTGATGGAATTTTGAAGAAAGAGGAATATAAAACAATTCTCGAAAAAAATGCTGTACCATCAGGCTCAAGTTTAATTGGCAATGGGTTCATTTTCCAGCAAGATAACGATCCAAAGCATACTTCCAAGCTATGTAAAAATTATTTATTACAAAAAGAAGCAGAAGGAGTTTTAAAAATCATGAAATGGCTACCGCAAAGTCCGGATCTCAATCCAATCGAGCTTTTGTGGGACGAGCTTGATAGGAATGTCCGAGAGGAGTGTCCCTCTTCACTTGCAGACTTGTGGAGACTACTACAAGAAAGCTGGAACAAAATTTCTCAAGAAACCATAAATAAATTAATAAGTAGAATGCCGAGGCTAGTAGAAAAAGTAATAAAGTGCAAGGGAGGATTTTTTGATGAAAAAACAGTTTGAGTAATTAGTTCATTTTTTTTTATAGAATAATTTTTTATGTTTATTTTCTATACTAAGTATGTTTAAAGGTTATAACTATAATATTAATAAACATTTTTACTGTATTTGTCTTTGAATTTTTAAAAATATTTCCTTTTTTTGGCTTAAATCTATATGGTCTTAAACTTTTGGCCGGCAGTGTACATGTATAAGTTTTATATTCGAAGAAAAATCTTTCCTGAATAACGATCGTTTTTATGTCTTTGCAAGAGTTTTACAACAGTATTTTCCTTCAAATAATATAATTCATATTTTCAAAACCTATGATTTAAACTAGTGCGATCGTACCAACTTAAAATCTATCTTTTAGATATATTTAGGTAACTGTAAAAAGATTAACGACTACTACGAACTGGCATTTTCATATAAATTCTAACACTAATATGCTCAAAAATAGAAAACTGCGGATTGTTCGCTATAAAAAAAATGTATTCAAAAGAAAATCCTAAAAATCGAAAACAGAAAAATCTATGACTCTCAGAATCACTGACATCGAGGTTTAAAAAAGCAAAACAATTCCCGAGAAACAAATAAAATTTGTAATATATATGGGTAATTCTCATTAAATCTTGAAATTTCTGTCCTAGCAGTTTTAAGAATAAACCTAATTGATTTAGGATGTTTTTTTTCGAAAAAACATCATCAAGGCTAAAAATATTGGTAATAACTTTGGGATTGTACGGGCATTTGTGAGGAACAATAAATATATAGTACACTGAAAATCATTCCCTCACTATGTCCCAAACTCCAGATTAGAACATTGTCTAAAGTTTTTATTGAGAAGTTCTTAAAAAATCCGTTTGTAACTATGGCTGGTCAATTGTAAATACAACAAATTTTCAAAATTTCTCTGAATCGTAAGTCATCAACAACTTGTCTAATGCTAACTAAACACTTGTCCCATGAAAAATAATCATTCCCTCACAGCATTACCAACAGTCGATAGGCAGGTAGATTCTCGACGACTTTGGTAACATTCTCATTAGTTTTTGACAGTTGGTAGTACGGTTACTTGTTCGCAATGGCAAATTGACTTCAAGTTTGTTAGACTAATTGTTGGGAGAAGATTTCATTGCAATATTTTAAAGATTACATTTTACTCAATCATTCCCTCACAGTGAAGAATAAAAAAGGTAATTATAATATTTCAATTTCGATACGAAAGTATGTTTTTAGAAATAGAAAGCGTAGCAAAAAGCTAGCTGGTGACGAACGGTTATGTTACGAGATTTTTTTGGGTTATGATTTGTTTTGTCATTCCCTCACCGTCATTTCTTCATTTTGATTAAAAGTGAAGGGATGATGAGTTATGAGGTAATGACTTTCTGACTAGATCGACTCGGTTTTCGTACATCTTTGCTTACAGAAACTTTTTAATTTGTAAGTTAATATAACCTAGTAGTATTTAAAAATATATTTAAAAAATAAATAATACAATTTCATATGAAAATTAAATATAATCATCATTTCCTCATCTCAGTCATCATTCCTTCACATTTAAATCGTCAAAACTCATTTATTCAGGGGACCACGATATTTTTCACTTCTTATAAGATTAATAATACAAATTTAAGAGCAAATGAAGATTAATTAATTTAAATATTTTTCATTAATTTATTGATAGGTATTTTCGAGATTTTATGAGAATTACCCATATCCGAAATATGTCCTAATAAAATGATTTCTCTATCATTTCCTTATCAGTAACATTAATCGTTGTCTGGCAATTGGATACTTCTCGAATTCTTGGGAAAAAAAAACTCATAGCAGTGTTATCTCTAAGCCATCAAAACCTTAACATAAGTTGATCATTTATGGACCTACCCGTCTCTTATGTACAACTACTGGAAGAATCATTAAAAAAAATACTCCAATCATAGATGGACATGGATGAAAATTTTGCCAAACTAACTTGGATTTCTATCACATATCAACTTCCTCGATTGGATCTTTACGTTTTTTTTGAATATTGTAAAATATTAAGAAAATTTTAAGCCTTGAAAACCTTTCACACCAAATGTCATATGAAATCATTTATTAATTTTAGTAGAATGGATTAGTAGCTATCCTTTAGGAAGTGTACCTTTTTTAGGATCAATAATATTTAACGTGTTATCTTAAGATCTGAGGTATTAGATTTGGTTTCCTTAGATTCATAATTCTAGGATATAGTATTAAGGCCATTATGTCTTATCGGTAAGTCTGCTATTTCCCGGGGTCCAAGATTAGAAAACAAATTCTTATAGATCTTGCTAAAATAAATTGAAAATTAAGAATATAGTTTTTTGGTAAAAAAACAACGCGATGGTCACATCTAGGTTGCTATTTTCTCTTGAAAAATAAGTTGGGCTGGATTTATTTTTGTTCTGGGGGTTCTACCTAACGGCTTCACCTCTCTTAATCAAACTACTAATTGGGATCACTTAAGTCTAACTGTCTGTTTTTGTTATTTTTTTTACGGGTCTCATTTTTGAACAAAGATATTTATTTTTATGAATGAAATCATATTTACTGCAGAGACTTTCCTTCTCCTCTCTCGACAATTCGAACGTTTACTCAGCCGAACTATTAATAATATATTAACTACCCGTAAATTCACAATGGATTTATGGTTTCTAGGAATTTCACCTATCGCAATACTTCTATAACGGTTATAATTTTCGAATTTGCAAACATTATTTTATAAGAAGAACAAATTACATAGTTTAAAATCATATCGTCTTTACGAAATAATATGGTATATGTACATTGTATCACAGCTGCCTGCCGTTGTATGTTTTTCGTTGCGCAGTTTTTATTTTTTTTCTCAGAAAATCAACATTTTTTCGGAATAAAAAGTATTTTATAACACTTTTTGTAATATTTACTACTTTTAGTAAAAATCTCGTCCAAATTGAACCAGCCGTTTTCAAGTTTACCAAGAACAAACAAACAGAGAGAGAAAATTATTCGAAATTTAAAGTAGCCTATAATGTAAATTACAATATTTAATAACTTTTTGTGAAAATTCCATTGAAATCGGCTCGGTTGTTTTCAAGTTCACCCTGGACAAACCCTGTTATTACCCTGTTTTTTGGGGAAAATTACAATGTAAATGGCATTTATTTTTTTGTATTAAATATATAAAAATGTAGGCGATAAAGAATATTCAACAAAACACCTTACATTTTTTAGATTAGATAAAAATCTCAGCTAGGAAAATGATTCCGTTTTTCGTTCGCTCGCGCAGGTGAGATGGAACATTTTTTTTTTATATAGGTTATTCAAGTAGCAAAAATCTTCAGTCTTATTATTGGTATTGATAATAATATAAAATTTACAAATTTCAAATGTTAGCTGCATTCATTGCCTAAAATGTTCAGTTACCTACTTGACTAGATGAATCGTTTTAAAAAATTATCGAAATAAAATCTTTTGACGTTCAAAATAAATAAAACGCGTTAAGTGAATTTTTTGTCTTCTAAATAATTCCGTCAACATTTCGTTAATTATGTTCTCAAAATTAATTCAGTACAAATACACATAATATAAATATATACAAGGGATATAATAAAAGAGGAGACGAATTAACATTTTAAAAGAAATTACGACGTCGAAAATAAAAATAAAATCAAAATTAAAGCACACAAAGCTCTCACTGACACACACACACACACACATATATAAAAATACTCGTCGACAAATTAACCGAAATTTCACGCAGCTTTTCATCAAAGTCGCAATTCGTGAAATGAATTAAATCACAATTGCTTCCAGAAAGTAAAAGAAAAATAAAATAAACGAGGAAGAAAAGCAATTTTCCATTCTCTTCAATCTCGGCGCCGAAATGAATAGAAAAACCTACGTGAAATTATTTATCATTACAAGCGAAATAATTTAAGCTTTTAAGAGTGGAATTATTAAAATTCATGATATTTTCGTCTCCCTGTTTCCGGCTTATATTGAAGAAAATTAAATTAAATTTAAAAAAAAAAATAATAAAATACAAAACGTACTTGGTCTATTTTTAAGCATATTTGAATTTTTAAGAAAAGTTTTTCGCCGTTTTTCTTTGTTAGTTGACTTTGTCTTGGATTATATGTAAATATAATTCATGTTTCTTAGGTAACTCGATCACTTGAAAGTAATTAACACCCCCGTGCCGGGGGTAAGTTACCATCCGAGCCTCTTTTCTTATGTAAATACATTTACTTGGTAAAATTCTCTACCGTATATATATAAGAAGTCGTATTTTAAATTAGTAACTCGAAACTTGTACGACCCTCGCGTACACATCCCTTAAAAACGCATCACGCGTTTTTAATCAACCTTCACATTTAGTATCGATAAAAAAAAAACCCCGATGGCATCATCAACTTTTCGATAATTTCGTTTTTTTTTTTTTATTTCATTACTTGAGACGTTCGAAAATTACGTCTCTCGTCTAATATTTATTTTGTAACGAAATCCATCAACACTAAAACAACATTGAAATCGACTCGAGTTACTTTCGCTCGAATATATATTTATAATGCAATACAAAACAAGTTTAATGAATCTAATGGCTTTTTGTTCCTGTTCGCCTCTCGATTTCTTTTCGATCGGGAACGAGGATGATAGTCGTATACGTAGTTACGAACGAAATTTATGGTCGAGTAATGAAAATTTATTTATACATTATGTATTTTTTAAATTATCTTTTTAAGGATTTTATCGATGGATTGGATTACAACAGGGTTTATTAAGGGCACTATAATGAAATAAATTGCCGTTGACATAGGGGTCGCGTTTCATGCGCCCCATCTTGTTAGAAACGTTAAATATTGCGTTCAGATCGATTAAGCATTCTTCACAAAAAGTTGACTTTGTCAATTTTTTTTTAGGGAAATTTTTTTTTTACCTATATGAAGCATAGATCCTTTTTATACTTAAACTCGTCTTCAACTTTTCGCACTTTTAAAAACCCTTGCAGTTCATAGTTTTAAAGAAAATTGGAAATTTTTTCATACCAAATGTCATTTAAAACAGTTCAGCTATTTTAATAGAAAAAATTAGGAGCTATCCTACAGGAACCGTCCTTTTTGTGAATAAATGATATTCAATGATATGTTAAGATCTAAGGTATCTTTAACAAAACTTCATTAAAATTCGTTCCGTTCAGTAATTGTTATTTATTTAAAAATTTAGTATATTATTTTAATACGTTTATTTCTAATTAATATCTTCGACAATGAACAATACAGAAATTCAAATATTTAAAAAAATTTCATTATTAATTTTATCGGGTGTTAAATTGAAATTCTTATATATTTTTCAGTAAAATTTTGTCAATTGTTTATTTTAAACTTTGTAGAGAATTTCTTTCGCTACTGTGTAAAATTGGTCAGGCCTTCTTGAGGAAAATGCCTTAACGAAACATTTTTTAAATAAACGGTTCCTGTAGGATACAATTGTTATGTTATGCTATGGGATTCACGTGTTTTTCACTATATTTTACTGACGCAAAATATAAGAAAAAAACCATTCTGGAGCCCGATTGTATATTGTGTCAAAATTTGAGCTCAATTTGTACAGAATACGGACCAACATAATATTTTTATATAATATAGAAGAAGATACCAATAAAACAGGCAATACGCAGGTCGTACAATAGCCAGCCGCTATGCCAACATTTTTTTGTTATTTGTATAAGATAAAAATGGTTCCTGTGGGTTATCCTTAGGAGATAGACATATACCGTTGCGGACTTTTTTATCAACCTTTTTAAGATACACAATTTCGCCGCATATAAGTTTAATCTATCTCGTAAGGTTTAGCCAGCGTTTGCAATGTAAGTGCACAAAAATATGTTTGTTATGAAATCACAATACAAATCTTTAAGTTTCCCGAATTTTCTCTAATAAATTATGTGTAAATTATAGCCATTATGTTACCAAGAACTAATAGCTATATAACAAAAAAAGTTTCATCAAAATCCGTTCAGTAGTTTTTGCGTGAAAGAGGCACAACAAACAAAAGGACAAAAATCTTCTAAAGTTTAATTATATAGATAGAAATGTGCATGGAGATTACAAATTAACAAATAAATAAAAAAAAAACGAAGTAGGTTCATTTTGGCCTGCCAATCTTTTTCTTGGACTTGCAAATGAAATGAAATGAGAATTCAATGCTTGACTTGATTTCATGTCAAACTTAGTTTAAACAGCTTGAAAATTTAATCAAGTAACTTTGAAATCAAGGCAAGTAATAAAAGTCTTTTAACTTTATATAAGAATAGGGGCAAATTTTTGAGACTTTTTAAAAACTGTTTTTTACAAGCTAAGGTTGAGATACTGGAAAATTTCACTGAAAAGTTTTTCATGACAATACATAATCAAGTTTGACGAAATTTTTCAAAAATTAGTTTCTGTAATAATTTCGTCTATAAATGGATAAATAGTCGTTTATTGTTACCATTTTTACAATGGCGAATTTTTTGATTTAAAAAGTTTCGCTATTAAATATATTATAACATTTTGCACGCGGCGAGCTTTACAAAAAAATTTACTATCAGCTTTTATTATTATCACTATTATTCTTTTACTAGCAATGTTTTGCACGGTAATAATAAATAGATAGTAATAAAAATGGCGTCGACTTAGCAGAAAATCGACTTGGGTTCGAAAGTTTCGAGACGGACAAGTCGTGGCGGATCCCCCCCACCCCACGTCTCCCAGCGCACCAACATTGTTTCCAGCATAAAGCCGACAACAACAGGAAAATATAACAATAATTTTCAACGGCTCGAATCTTATCTTTTCATCAACTTTTTCCCCGTTTCTCGTTTTTCGAAACGTGAAACAATGACAGCGAACCGAACACATTTGTGGCCGCGAGTTTCGCATATCGCATATCTAATATTATATATATATATATACAGGTATATATAAGTATATAAAATAGACGAGAGTGAGATAAGATTTTCGGAAAAATAAAACAACTCCGTAAAACTATTTCATTCAACTCGTCTACAAAATATATATACAGGTGGCTCAAAAAATTAGAGATAAGGGATGCAATTCTGAGAATAAAAGCTCTTTTTCTAAATTCGTTAATAAGTAATTACTTAATGAAAATAGTCAATCAGATGCAAGAAAATAGAACAGGAAGACAGAAGAAGGCTTTCAAAAAAAAAGTGGTTGCGTGTACTTATGTACGCGCGTGAGAAGTTATACTTCTTTGTTATCATTAAAATTAGTTTTTATTAATTTCATTCAAATAATCAATTTTAAAAAACTGTACTTTAATATTTATTAATAATAATATATATTTAAAGATATAATTATTAAAAATAAAATTAAGAGAATAATATTTTAATTTGTATCAATAAATAATATCCAAAGAAAGCTGCAAGACGTTTATAAAATTTGTCAGGATCATTTTTCTGGTTAACAATTCATGCATGTCATGAAAACGAAGCTTCATAGAAATTGCGAAACAAAGTAAGTAGCTACTTGTCAAAGTAAATGTCTTAATCTTATTCATATCTTGTGTTACTAAATTATTATTCTAAGATGGTTGAATCATTTCAGAATCCCAGATTTCGTGATAACTAAGAAAATGCATGAAATGCAGACGTCATTTTCATCATTAAATTTCAAATAGTATAACAGCTACTGCAATATTCGAGCAAAGTAATAACTTATTTTTTTAATAATATGTGTCATTTGTATATATAAATATTTTCTAAATAAAACATAAAAAATATATTTAAAGTATTACTTATTTTTAATTTAAATATAAAAATAAGTAAATAAATACAACAAAAATTCAAATTACGCGCGCCTAGTTAAAAATACCGAGCCGTTTTGCGGGCAACTTCATCTTGATAATTTGTAATGATAAAAAAGAACGCCACGAATGCTTCTAAAACCGCGCCGCGATGCAGATGTCATTTTCATCATTAAACTTCAAAAAGTACCTATAACAACTACTGCAAAATTCGAGAAAAGTAATAATTTATTTATTAATAATATTTTGTCGCGCCAAGAAACTCAGTGGATTTGCGGCTAACTTCATTTTGTTAATTTTTGTCTCAAGATGGCCGTCTATCTAAAAATTTCACTCTCATCATTTTTTCATAACGCGTCTAAAGAAGTATAACTTCAAAAATTTCTTCTTATATTTTCGATGGTCGACTATTTGGTAATTACTTTTTGGTCATCCTGTATATAACCAACGACAGCCCGACCGACAGATGAATAAATGAGAGATGGGCGCGAATTTAAATCTGACAAATGATAAACTTTATCCTTTCAAAACTAGTAATAAACGAGAACAGCAAAATATATATAGACAGGAGCGGGTATATCAGGAAGATATGTATGAGGAATGGGGCGATGGGACATGAAGAGCTCGTTTACAACTTTAGATAGACACGATACATTTACACAAACAGCAGCCAGCAGCCAGCAGCGTCCAAATTAAATATGTTTCAAATTGAAAATCGCAAAAACATGACGATATCTCTCATAATGATGCTGGCTACTCGCTGCCATTTCACATACCATATATATATATATATATATATAGAGATCACAGGCTCGGTGGATACACAGATACATCATCATAAAGATCAGGGAAATATAACCGGGATTGATAAAGTTTTATGTGCGCCAAACTTTGATGGCCAACATGTAATATAAAATCGGGGATAAATAGCGTATTTGATTTGAAAAAATTATATTTAATAAAAACGCAAATAAAACCGGAAGTACAATATCCCAGTTTTCTTTTTGATTGTAACATTTTTTTTTATCTCGATTATAAAACAAACAAAAAACATTTCAGGAATGGAATAAACAAGCCTGTAATAATTTTTACCATAGATATTTTCAGCTTTCCATTTATAATTTTGTAGGTTCTGATTGAAGACAATACATAAAAAAGGGGCAGATTTTTATAAGTAAACTGTCCCAAAATTATAAAAAAAAAATCCCTTAATTATAAACACTTCATTAAAAAATATTTCTGTAAATGTCTTAACCCGGTACTGTTAAAATAAATAGCAAATTATAAGATTCATTTTCACTAGTATTTAATAGAAATTTTATTGAAAAATGGCATTCGTAAGTGCATATTCAGAAAAAGAACTAATTTTCATTTCACGTCTCAACCAGAAAGAATATGACAGAGAGAGGTTAAAGTTCAAATGTAAATCCCTCGTATAGAACTACTATTTTATTTTGTCTTGTACTTTTTTACTAATATAATTCTTAAATAAACTTGATATACGTTCGTTATGAATCTCTTGTCTCGATGGAATTTTCCAAAAACAAATTTACTAATGCCTAAAAATTATTTTCATCAAGAAATCAAAGTCTAGTTTACATTCAGCAAAGCGGGCAGGTATACACTGGTTTTAAATCAAATAAGCTGTTTCGTTTAAAAATAATTCTTAACGAATCATACATGGATATGTAACTACTTGTAGACCTTTTTCTGACTTCACGCTGAGAGCTCACCGATTCGTGAATAGTAAATAAAAGAGCGTGGTCGATCTGACAAAGAAACGTTATGAACAATTATTTAGAGATTTTATTTAACGCCGAACCTCCCATTGTGTGTTCACCAAAACGTGAAAAGTAAGCACGGTAAGAGTGATCAATACATGAAATAAAATAAATTCTAGAAATTTTTCTATAGAATTTTTCATAAATGAGAAAAAGATAGTAAAAAGAAAGACAGTAAAACAATTGAATCGAATATTCAAGTAATGGAACAATCTGCCGCTAGAATTTTCTAGAACAGCGCTGATCGTGTATATATAAGCAGGTCGGCAGCCAAGTGAGTTCAGTTCGAAATTTAAATAAATCTTGCTTGAAATTTTGATTTTTAAATCAATGCTTGATTATATTTGTCATTTAAATATTACTTGACTTCAGTTTAACTTGATTCCATGTTAGTGAGCTGCTTAAAATTAAAAGTTAAATAATTTTAAAATAAAATCAAGTAGTGAATTAATCAAACAGAATAATCAAAGTACTTAATTTCAAATTTGCATCAAGTTTAAAAGCTGCATAAGACTAAATGCATTATCTTCTCATACTAAAGTATATATAACATAGCTATGCAACAAAATTAAAAAAAAAAATATCTGCTGTGCGGCGTCACAGTACTTTCTTTTACTTTCATTTATGAAATTCAATGTTAGTTATAAGAAATATGGGCACTTTATTACTATACCTATACATATAAACAGGTAACTGTATGCATACAACCTTTATATGTATATATACGAATTCTCAACATTTACCCCAGAATCGCCGTTATTCAAATTTTCCCAGAAAAAGGTTTCAAATAAAAGTTGTAGGCATCAATGAGTCTAAGAACTATAGAAAGTTTAAAGAAAATTGTTGGAGCCATTTTTGAAACAAATTGAAAAATCTCAAAAACTTCTAGAATAAAGTGGAGCTTTCGGTTAATCGATTTCAACCAAAAGCGTCGCGGTACAACTAAATGTAATATGCAGGCTAAATTCCAAGTTTGGTGATATTTGAATAAATATTTCGATACGATATGGCTGTCACACACACAGACATGTTTCTAAAAACCACTTTTTTGGAGTCAAAGAACCTCAAAACAAGTATTTCCGGTGAAAGCTCAAATTTGAAAATTCGACCCGATTACAATACTTCCTTTACTATCTATATAGTAGTAGAAGAAAGTAAAAATACGTAGAACTCTTGTAAATATTTTATTCCACAATTCTTAAGAAACATAAAATCTCAGAGTGATAACACAACAATATGTCGTAATTCAATTAAGAATTCATCAAGGCAATTAACTCAATTATCTAATTACTTTTGAAATAAGTTTAATTTTATTTTAGGCCTTTAAGTCAAGACTCAAGTAGCTTGACCAAATAAAACCAAGTTTGAACCCAATTTTTACAATTTCATTAAGAGGATACGATAAAATAAGTTTCTACCTTGCTTTGTGTTAAACATTTTTTGTGGCTTACGACATTTCGTTATAACACAACGATAGTACTAATATCTACTAATAGAAAAAATAACTTGTTTTTTTTTAAGTTGAGGGTTACGACATACTATCGTCTTATTGTTAATATAAGAAATACTAAGTATAGAACTTAATATGAATCTAATTCATCAAGTCAAATAATTGAACCATTTGTGCAATAAATTTAAGAGAATGTTAAAACTTTGATTGCAAATTCAAGACTTCATTTTGTACTTAAAAATCAAAATTTGGCTTGATTTTTAATAACATTTTAATCAGTAGCTTGAAAATCAAAAAGTCAAACTTTGCATTTTCAAGCATTTTTATACTACGTATAGAACTTAATATGAATCTAATTCATCAAGTCAAGTAATTGAACCATTTCTGCAATAAATTTAAGAGAATGTTTAAGCTTTGATTGCAAATTCAAGACTTCATTTTGTACTTAAAAATCAAAATTTGGCTTGATTTTTAATAACATTTTAATCAGTAGCTTGAAAATCAAAAAGTCAAACTTTGCATTTTCAAGCATTTTTATACTACGTATAGAACTTAATATGAATCTAATTCATCAAGTCAAGTAATTGAACCATTTCTACAATAAATTTAAGAGAATGTTTAAGCTTTGATTGCAAATTCAAGACTTCATTTTGTACTTAAAAATCAAAATTTGGCTTGATTTTTAATCACATTTGAGTCAAGTAGCTTGAAAATCAAACAGTCAAACCTTGCATTTTCAAGCATTTTTTTTTAGTAATCGTCAAATTCGTCCAACCCCAAATATTGTACAAATCCACGACTGCCTTTGGAATTCTAACTTGAGCCTCAATATGGGCCACTTATTCTATTTGCTTCAAGTAAACATTGCACCATTTCTATTTCGATCATATTAGTTGAGGATGATTTTAATTCAAAATTGCTTCGAGGAATCCTACACTGTAAATCATTGAGTCCATAAAGATTTAATCATAATTAAAAGAAAATTATCTTTTCAAAAATCTATCTTTCATATGCGGGAGCTTAATTATTTAATTCAAAAAAAATTGAATTAATTACATTATTTCAACGAAATTAATTTCAACTAATTAAACTCTCATTTTTCATTAATTTTAGTTCTTGTCTCAACAAAGAAAAAAAAAACTCAAGAAATCAAATTCAATGTCCAAGTTTCTAATTAGATTATTATTTTGACCGCGCGCTGTTAATTCAATCCAAAATCGAAATGATCCAACAATGTCTCAGCAAATTGAATAATCCCTTTAGTTTCACGGTGCTTTAAAGCTAACAAATTAAATAATGTTTAATTTGTAGTTCCGAGCTTTGCATATATATGACGGAAATAAAAACGCTTTAACAAGCTTGTTCCAGTTTGCGAACTTCCGAGCTTTGTTTGCTAATTCCGATTCATAAGTTAGACTATACGACTAGAAACTCGAGTCTTATAACCAAACCAAATCTAGCTAACAACAATTAACAATTGTCCACTGGCCCTCTTCCCTCTACCCCTCCCGACATTCACACGTGTTCAAATTCGATAATTGAAAAATTCCCCATTTATCAGTCTCAAACAGATGAAATATTTTAGTCTGACACTGATACTAATTATTTTCTCAACTATTAAAATGTCAGGGAAAAACTTGAGTCGTAACTTATAAGACAAACACTTGCGAAAAACAGGAAGAAATTTTCCTCGAAAATCGTCGTCCCATTCTGATTATTCCCGTATAGCCATGTTTTTTGGGATCATCAAAAAAAAAAGAAACTTGTGTCAAAACAAATCTCAGATAATCTTTTAATGCCAATTTAGTGACTTGTCTCAAAGACGAAGACGAAGACGAAGAAGAAGCAGCAAAAAAAGCTCGCCGCTTTTTCGAGTTGAGCCACCTTTTATCTGTGTGTTTCTTTCTCGGAAGCCGAACATAATTTTAAACATTTTATGTTTCATTCCGAGGTTCTTTTCAACGCGCCACCGCCATAAATCTCGTGCTTAATGAAGTTGTCGTCGCGTCTAAATTTGCGGGTTGCGTTCAAATCAATTTTTTTTTTAGATGTGATTTTCAATTTCAGGATATAATATAATGACTCGGTGTGCAAAAGAATGGCGTTGTAATTAGGAGATAATTGAGGCGTGGATGCGTGAGAGTGACACATACACATACACACACACACACACACACGGTCGTAAACCGAAAGAAAATAATGATGATAATAATATGTTATATGGATGAGAAATGTGTACGACGACATGTTTTTAAATGCCAACATCTGTGTCATCAATCAGATGAAAGACGAGTAGCGAGATAAGGTTGAGAGTGAGATGACATTAGGGAATGCCGGCTGGAACAAAGAGAAGAACGAGTCCCGTTCCTTAAACACTACGGTTCCTACTTGTGACATCAAGAAACATAGCGAACGGGGGGGGGCGTCGTTTACGCACTAACACAAATGAACAAAGCTACTACAAGGTGGCCGGAGAAAAATAATTTTTAATTCCCCAAAATAATTCCAGGTTTTCCAGAAAAATATTGAAATTTCCTTCTTTCCTTTTGGTAAGTGCAGTCTTAAAATGTCTATTCAAATTCCTTACTTTCCTTGAAATCCTCCACGGCTTTATTTTTTACTAGCTGATCCCCGCCCGCTTCGCTGGACATAACTAAATTGAACTGACTGATTAATAAAAACGGTCATAGCACAATAAAAAAAGTCATTTTAGTTATGTTGGCATAAAAAGATAAAAATTGTTCCCTAGGAATCGTAACATTTCCAGAGTAATAAAAATCTTCGTATTTTTACTTACCTAAAAATCTCATTACTTGCAGTTCAGTCATCTTTCAATGGATTTTTACCCGTAATTTACATTTGACATACTTTGAATTCTCTACAAGTTACACCCGTGAATAAGTCAACTTATCGTTGTACTACTATTATCGTTATAATTTTCAAATTTGCGAACATTAATTTATAAGAATAACAAATTACATAGTTTAAAATTATGTCGTCTCTACGATATGTTAGTATATGTACATTGTATCACAGCTGCCTGCCGATGTATGTTTTCGTGCAGTTTTTATTTTTTTGCTCAGAAAATCAACATTTTTTCGGAATAAAAAGTATTTTATAGCACTTTTTGTAATATTTACTACTTGTAGTAAAAATCTCGTCCAAATCCGATCAGCCGTTTTTAAGTTTACCAAGAACAAACAAACAGACGGGGAAAACTATTCGAAATTTAAAGTAGCCTATAATTTTAGTTGGAATATTTAATAACTTTTTGTGAAAGTTTCATTGAAATCGGTTCAGCCGTTTTCAAGTTTACCCTGGACAAACAATGTTTTTTTATGGTAAAAGTGCAATAAAAATATCATTTTTTTTATAGTATAAACATATGAAAATGTAGGTTATAAAGAGTATTCAACAATACACCTTACATTTTTTAGATAAGATAAAAATCTCAGATGAGAAAAATAATTCCGTTTATGTTCTCTCGCGCAGGTGACATGTTACATTTTCATTGTATAGGTATTTGAAAAGCAGAAATCTTCAATCTTATTATTGGTATAGATGATGATCGCGACACTCAAATAACTTGGAGCAGTCAATGTTTGACTTAATTTAAAATTTAACTATTAACTTTTGACTCGGGATTGACTTGACTTCAAGCCAAATTTAAGTCAAGTAGCCTTGAAATCAATATAGTTATCAAATAGTGTAGCTTTATACTTGATGACAAATTTCATGAAAATTACTTGTAAAATCAATATCAGACTTTATATGATATTTAAATATTACTGAAATAAGTTCACTTAAGTTTGACTTGATTTAACGCCAAAATTAAGTCAAGTAGCTTGAAAATAAAGTCAAGTAGTGATTGTTTACGTGTTTGTAGTGAACCGTCTTAAACTGCAGTAGTCAAAGTTAGTATAAGAAAACTTCCCGTAACCATGGAAACAGGGATAATAACTAAACCAACCACCTGTTTTAAAGCGATTTAATTTGTTAAATAGACCAGAGCTAAAGCCTTTGAAAATGGTAAAAAATGAAAAAAAAAATTATAGTAGAATGAAACCCATTGAAAAAGGACGAGAATATAACAAAAATTAAAGGAAAAATAAATTACGGTCGATCTGAGGTGGGGAAGTGTAAAATGGGGGGTTTTTAAGGGTAGATACGGTTTATCTCGATTTCCGACAAAATTACAAGTCCTATGGAAAAAAGTTAAATAGCAAAGTTGCAGTTAATAAGAAGATCTACAACTTTTGTGCTAACACTTTTTTCACATAACCTCAAAATTTAAGTTTTTTATATTTATCTTTTGCAAAAAAAAAATTTCATAAAATTTGGTAAAAACTTGCCTTTTAATGTCCCAAACACACTGAATTTTTTTTTTATTTAAAGTATTTATTTTTTCAACTTATTTTGATTTAATATTGAAAAAACACCCTAATTTTCAATCAAAAAATCTCACGTCAAAATATCCACTTTTTTAAGAAAGTCGGTGGGCTTTCTTTTTGGTTATTGGAATTTTTCACATAAATTTTGAGGTTATGTGAATAAAGTGTTAGCACAAAAGTTGTAGATCTTTTTACTATCTACAACTTTGCTATTTAACTTTTTTCCATAAAACTTGCAGTTTCGTCGGAAATCGAGATAAACCATTTCTACTCTTAAACCCCTCCCCCTTTTCCACTTTCCCACCTCAGATCGATTGTAATTTAATTTTCTTTTCATTTTTATTATATTCTCTTCCTTTCCTAATGGGTTTCATTCTACTAAAATTTTTTATCGGTTCTAAAATTATCAATCCTGGTCTTAAAGTAAAAAGGTCATAAATAAAATCATATTGGATAAAGTTTAACAAGTTTAGCAGTCGTACAAATTCTCAATACGCTAGTTTTAAGTTTTAGACTTGTAACTAAAATAACTTGGAAAGTCTATGTTTGTCTTTAGTTTATCTTTTAAGTAAAGATCTTTGACTCGAATTGGACCAGATTGCAAGTCAAAATTAGGTCAATTTAGGTCAATTGGGTCAAGAATCAAGTAAAGTAATGTATTTTCATATTTGATGACAAATTTTATCATTTGAGTATAAATCTTTCAAAATCAAGTCCAGCAACTCATATGAAATACATATAAAACTCTCGATAAATTGAACTTCCAGAGACCGTAAAAATGCTTATTCAGGTCGGCTCACTAAGCATTCGAGATATCGAGGGCGAAGTTCAGCTAGTTCGACTCATTGAAAAAAAAAAGTTTTAGTTGTCAGGAAAGCATTGGTAGTAAATGTAATATCATTTGTTTGAATACACATCAAACTTCCCGTCAAAATAAATAAGCAAATCAAACAGTTTGACTTATAGAGGATTAAAAATTCGACTTAGAGAGGTGGAGGTTCCCGTAAAGTCCCTTCTAACAGGCGCGCCTCGTGAACAAAATTCGATCCATGAAATGAAAATATATAGAATTAAATACAGATACTTCAAATTATCGAGAGTTCATTGTAATTAAAGTAAATAATACAATTAAATCTATGGAACTTTTAAAGATTTCAAGATTAAGGTTGTTTGTGGCCACCTTGTACTAGACTGGAATTCAGGAACGTATGGGAACGAGGGCGGGATATGTTGTTTGACGAGAAAGACGTAAAAGATATGAAGAAAATTTGGTACGCGCCCATGTGACACATACAACACTGTCAACACGTCTTAGCCACACTCAAGAATTTCGACAAGGATGCCACTAGCCTTATATCATCCCTTGTACATTCAACTTCCTTATATTTCCTTCGCTCACCACAACCCATAGAACCCACCCACAAAAACATCAATCTCGCTCATTATTAACCGACCTGTCGACAAGAGTCTAACGAAAATGTATCAACAAACATGACATCTTCGAAACAATTCGTAAATTCGTCCCATTCCTTCGGTAACGAAACGAAGAAACGCCAAATACTCAGGGAATCAAACGCATACGACTCGTTCCGTTCGGAAAGGGGTGCGATTTTCTAAATTAAATGTAGCATATGGTTCGAGGAAATTATTTACGAGTGATTCATGGAAGGGAAAGCCAAAACCAAAATAGCGGCACGAATACTTTGGAGGCATTGTCAAATTAATATTTGTTTTAAATTTTCTATAGCGGTGTCGAGAGGTAATTTATTTGGGTGAATGTGACGCTAAATGATGACACGTGGAAATTTATGCGGCTTCATAAATCTTGCCAGATTGCCAGATAAAAGTTCCAATTTCAATATTTTAGAGATTAGTTTTGTACCTACTTGGAATTCAAAATGGGAAGATGATGATTCGAGATGATGACAGGGACGATACGATAGGAAATTTTTTGAAAACACTTACTCGAATAACTGGATTCTTGTAGAAAAAGTATGAGATGAAAGAAAATCGAAATCTTACCTGCAAAAAAAAATTAATATTAGAAAAAGTATTGTCACAATCCCAAGATGAAGACGGCGCCATTTTAACGCCTACACTTCATCGCCCAGCGGGAGTGGGCGTTACCATCAGCCGGCCAATGAGAAGGCGGTCTGTTGTCAGATTAGTGGTAGTGAGGAACCCCATACAGAGAGGGTGGGCCGAAAAGAATTACTGGATGAATTAAGAAGAGTACAGATTCTGGAATGATCGATAATTCAGCGAATTCTAGAAAGTGGTGTCGACAAAAATAGATTCCGAGAAAAAATGGAAAGTTGAGAGACAATGGCGAAAATTTCAGAAAAAGTTTCGAAACCCTATAAGCCCGGACAAGCATAAGACGGGCAGTATTCAAATAAATCTTCGACAGTATTAAATCAACAGTGTAAACAAACGACATTACGTGCAATATAAATATTCGACAGTGTTCAAAATGATTAAGGTTTAAATAAATTATCAGTGCATTGTTAAATAAAGTGTATCGAGTGAAATATAAACAGTGACTGTGACTATTGTAATAGTGAACATTATAAATAACAGTGTAGTAGTATATAAGCAACAATAACGTAAGATAAATAAATAATCAATTGTTAAGAAATAAATTCGTTGTCATTAAACACAAACCATCAAACCCGTAAAAACGTTACAGTATTTTCATCTTTACAATTAAGATTCCCTTATAGTACGAGAGCTAGCGACGTCAGAAAAAAAAGAATTGGTCGGCCAGTTTTTATATATGTTATCTCTCGCACTATCCCGGACATCATACGGGCTGTCTGGCTGTCGGGAGGGGTTGCATTTATAAGTACACATCGCACCTATGACAGGTAAAATATTGAAATTTTTAGAAAAAAGAAAAAGTTTCAGATGAAATTTGTAGAAAATAACATTTTACATAAAAAAATGTCCTGTGACTAATTTTCGTAAAGTTGATAGTTTGCCCGCTACAAGCTTGTAAAACTCATTGTATACATGTCGGCACAACGGCTGTATCTCTGAACGGTCGGCCACTCAAATGACGTCACGTCGAGCTAGCCTTTCCAAGCTTGTAGCGGGCAAACTAGCCACCTTACGAAAAATGTTACAAAAATGTTATTTTCTACAAATTTCATCTGAAACTTTTTCTTTTTCTGAAAATGACAATATTTTACCTGTACAAGTGCGATGCGTACTAATAAACGCAACCCCTCCCAATAGCCAAACAGCTCGTATGATGTCCGGGATAGTGCGAGAGATAACATATTAAAAAACTGGCCGACCTAAAATTCTCTCTCGAAAACGTTGCTAGCTCTTAAACTATTAATTAAATTAATTTCATACTATTTGGTGGAGTGAACTTTATTTTAATTCCCACCCCTTTAGATTATTGCAAACCACCAGCCGAGCTTTGAGCGCGCTAAAACAAAGCCTCCTCGAGACCGTTTTTGTTCGCGAAGAAAAATCAGACATTTGTGCGTTATATTTGCACAAATTCAATACCGCATTATTGATAACAAACCCTTAATTGCGGACATGTGGTTCAAGTAATTGAATAAAACCTTTTAAAAAAAAAAACTACGCGTCTCACTGATTGAATTACTCGAGAGCTCCCCTGAGCCAACCTCCCATTTACAATTAGAACGGAAAAAATTCGCACAACATATGCGAGGATGTGTGTCGCGCTTTTGTCGACCCCTTTATGCACTTCGTCTGAGTGACATTTTTGTGATTCGCCGAACGTACAAATGAAATTTGCCGCGTTGTTTTTGTCCTCGCGTAGATTTTCTACATCATCATTGTGGGCGCCGTGCGATGCCGGCAACTCTTCAATCTGTCTCAGGCAAATGTGTGACATGTGAAAAATTCACGATAACGCCAAGACGAAGAAACGGCGAGCAATAATAATAAAAGAGACGTGGCGCATTTGGAGCATTCTTTGTGAGACGGAGCGAGACGAACAAAATCAAAAAACAAAAATACAAAAAAAAAACAATGAAACTACTGAACTGGAAAATGTAGAAGGTGCACGATTTACAAAACACTTTTAACATCAATCTCACACATGGAAAAATCAAAAAGAACGACGAACGATCGACGAAGAAGAGAGCTTAATGCACGACGAGCGATACAATGAGGAATTCGCTTTTTTCTTTTACTTGCTTTATTTTAAAATATTGAATCGTTTGAATACGAACTAAGCGTGGCTGCATGAGCGTACCGAAGAGGGGCAAGGAGGGGCGCTTTGAAGCCGAGACTATGACCAATCATTACTTTCTTTTACTACTATATAGTAAAGGACGTATTGTAATCGGGTCGAATTTTCGAATTCGAGCTTTCACCGGAAATACTTGTTTTGATGTCCCCTGACTCCAAAAAAGTGGTTTTTAGAAACGTTTCTGTGTGTGTGTTTGTGTGTGTGGCTGTTTGCCTGTGTGTGACAGCCATATCGTATCGAAAGCTTTACCCGAATTTCACCAAACTTGTAATTTAGTTATATTAGTATAGTAATATCTAGTTGTGTCGCGAAGCTTTTGGTTGAAATCGATTAACCGAAAGCTCTACGTTATTCTTAGAGTTTTTGAGCTTTTTCAAGTTTTTTTCGAAAATGGCTTTCTTTAAACTTTCTACAGTTCTTAGACTCATCAATGCCTACAACTTTTATTTGAAACTTCTTCCAGGGAAAATTCGAATAAGGACGGTCCTGGGGTGCAGGGTGGGAATTCGTATATGTTGTATGTACATATAGGTTGTGTAGTCACCGGTCTCCTCTCAATCTGTCTCTACTGTGACGCCACGCAGCAAATATTTTTATCTCAAAGCGCTATTGAATTTATAAAAGTATAATAAAGTATAATTTAAGAACTTTAATTTGGGTAATTTGATTGAAACTAATCGTTTTATTGAAGATCCCCACGTATATTAAACTATCCCCATGGAGTTACCAAATATCTGTTACTATGGTAACAATTTGTTTTATAATAACGTTAAATCGAATTAAATGTTGATTCTTGTTATAGTCATAGTTTTTTCCTTTAGTCCGATACTAGTAGTTTGAAGTACAGTAAAACCTCGATATAACGAACCTCTATTTAACGAACTTGAGATATAACAGACAAAAAATCTGGTCAAATTTTAAAAAAATAAAAAAAGCCCTGTTAATATTATACATGCTTAAGTGTTGCAGGATTTAAACAATTTTTAGCTGCCATGATACTCACGGCATACGTCTAGCACCGGAATTTGAGACATTATGCCGTCTTGCTCGTAGACTGCACCTACCTGGACCTTTTTTTGGTTTAGTTCAAACCTATTTTTTAAATAACGGATTAATGACGCTCAAACAGGCTTAAATTGCGCAAGCTTAGTACAGGGATTGCTTTGGCTAAGCAGACTGCTGAACCTGAAATAAGCAAGGATCCTTACACAACAAGGATACATGAGTAGAACTGGAGTACAATAAGCCTAAGGCTGCAGTCTGGGGGGACGAGCCCTAACCTGGTTTTTCTGCTAACAAAAAAAAAACGGACTTTTGGCTTTAACGGATACCCCGTCCCCCCAATTAGTCCGTTATATCGAGGTTTTACTGTAGTTTGAAGTTGTCGACAATTATCTGAAACTCATTTCCAATTAAAATTTTTGTATCAATTAAATACTAAGAGCTTTAGCCCCAAGACTAAAAGCTGGGTACGTCCTTGCGTCTACCTATCGAAAGCGTTTTTTTTTTTCATTATTCTCCATGATATGGATACCGGAAGAATCAGAGCTTGGGGATAAATCGAAAGGCCATTCCAGAACAAAGACGTTCATACAAGCATATAGTATGTATGTATTATCGACATACACATATTGATAAGAGGGCAATTCAAGGAAGAACGGGATAATGAGCCAGTGTATGTATGTGTGTGTGTGTGTGTGTTGCCAAAGACGATGGTTTACCGCTATGAAAACACTGATGACTGTTCATTTCTCACCGGGCATCGTTCCTTTGGGATGAAATTCTCTCGTAATAGAAGGTCTCCGATCATCATCCCTTTTGTCTTCCTACCTCCCCCCCTCCCGTCATCGATAGTGGCTCGTTTTAATCGCGTCTACTTTTCCGGGATTCATTTCTTTTACACGATAGCCAATCGGCTGGTCGCTTCGATTGCTATTCTTCGTGCCTGTGGCGATTCTCGATTTGCTCACACACTGATGGGATGAGCGGATGGTGGCTGGTGGAGGGTCGTTTTCTCAGTGGATATGAGCGTCCAATAACATTACAGGGCTATTAATTTTTCTTTTAACCACATTTTCGTGGTCGCTTTGTATGGGGGGGGGGTGAGAACAATGATGATGATAATGCTACCGATGTTGGCTAGTTGTGCGGCTTTCCGATAAGAAGGGTTTTGGACGTGTCGAGACTTTTCTGTCGAGTCATCCATTTTTTTAAGTGAAAATGTGTTTTTGATAGTTTCAATTTACACACACACATACACACACACATATGTGCAGGTAGGTATACAAGTGGGATAGGGGTGGGGGTTGGTGAAACAGTGAGGAAAAATTATCGAGATATTATTATATATTTCTCGCTTGAACTTTTTCTAATTTATTTCATCTCAAATCGATATGATTAATGTTAATGTTTCGTTGGGGGTTAACGATTGAAACTCACTCAAATGTTTGCGCTTTTCCGCTCTAATATGTGTTTGATAAATTCGTTTTTCTTTCGCCGCGCGATTTTATACAAAAACATGATAAAAAAACGCCACAATCACGTAATAGATCAAACTATTAGAATTAGATCGTTATGATGAGAAATTGATATCCCCCCAAAGTTCAGACGTTAATCCTTAACCCTAACATTAGTATTTGGCAAACTTTATCATCTCCCCAGAAAGAAATAAAATATTGAATTTCTCAACATTTCTTGTCGGTGTTTCTGTCAGTCAAAGACATCCATAATACAATAAATTTTCGGTTTGATTGAGATTATTTTTAGAGACTAATAAATCTGTTCGTTTGTGTATTCGGCTATTTTTAATTTTGAAAACTAGGTCAAGTAGTTTGAAAAAATCAAGTTTTTTAGTTTTAAATTCAAGTCAAATAGTGAATCTCTGGTTGAGATACCTTACAACATAAATAATATTGCGCCGTCCTTATTCGAATTTTCCCAGGAAAAAGTTTCAAATAAAAGTTTTAGGCATCAATGAGTCTAAGAACAATAAAAAGTTTAAAGAAAATTGTTGGAGCCGTTTTGAAAAAGCTCAAAAACTCCTAGACTAAAGTGGAGCTTTTGGTTGACCAATTTCAACCAAAAGTTTTGCGGCACAACTAGGTATAATATAGAGGTCAAATACCCAGTTTGGTGAAATTCGGATAAAGCTTTCGATACGATATGGCTGTCACACACACACACACACACACACACACACACACACACAGACATGTTTCTAAAAACTATTTTTTTGGACTGAGGGGACCTCAAAACATGTATTTCCGGTGAAAGCTCGAATTCGAAAATTCAACCCGATTCCAATACTTCCTTTACTATATAGTAGTAAAAGAAAGTAAAAATTAAAGTTTTACACGGCATCCCAAGCGGGGTGCTTTCTACGTTACTGCCTGTAGGGCAGCCCCAGGACTGCCAGACGCTTCAGTCTAACAGTCTCCTAGCTCATATTCAGAAGGTTCGTAACCAGGTGGCTCGAATGGTCATTTAAGCACCCAAGTGGTATTTGGTGCGGAATCCTGACACCTCTTCCTTAATGGTAGCAATGCCTAAATCTTTATAGATGTCGTAGTTCGTGATATACCAAGGGGCATCTACGATGAGATGCAGTGTTTTAGACTGAAACCTCTGCATTATTTCAATATTAAAGCTGCTGGCAGTTCCTCAAAGTTGTATTCCATACATCCAGACAGGTTTTAGGACGGCTTAGGAGAGACTATTGGAATGTCCCAACAAGACCCTAAATGCACCTATGTGGTAATGGGGAGGAAAATGCAACCCATGTCATTTTTGACTGCAAAGTCCAAAGTAACAACACCTGTATGGGATAAATGACACCCAAACAGATACAAATCGTGCAAAAAGCTTAGTTCAGGGACTGCTTCTGCTAGGCAGAATCCGGATTCTGGAATCCTTGTACAAGAGGGATACATGAGCAGAACATGATTACAATAAGCCTAATGCTATAGTGTAGGGGGAACGAGCCCTAACCTGGTTTTCTGCTAATCAGAAAGAAGGTCGGTTTTATAAATAATTAGCTTACTTTCCAGAGGCAGGTGCAATCCGGGCCGTAATAGCCACCACAGCTCTCTAAGCGTGTTGTACTTGGCCCCTGTTGCCTGAGGTATTTGTCGGTTATTCATGAAGATTTGAAGGTAAGTACCTCTCTTGGTTATGAACATCACGTGTACCGACTGGTGAAACCATTTCTGGAGCATATTTAAGGAATATTGTAACCTTTAGAAGCTGTGAGACTAGACGCTTGTTAGTACAGCCGTGTCTTCGGCAAAGGTAGCCATTGTGGAGTCAAATCCACTTCTGAGCGTCGGAATATATCGTTTTCTTTCTTTATAGGTCGTATCTTCCTTCTCTCTCATGTAACAAAACGACACATTCTGGAAATTTCACTTACAATTCTCTTCCACTTATCGATTATCGAACGACCGTCTTAGAAATTTCGTAATCTGTTCCATGACAACAAGCAAATCTGGTGAACGTATATGGGGTGGCTGCTGTACTGCTACCTGTAAGGCAGCTCCTGAAATGACACGAATTTCCGGAATCCTCACTGTTGTCGATGAGGTTAACAGCCAGGTGGCTAGGATGTTCGTTTAGTCGCCTGAGATACTTAAAACTGAACCTGGCTGCTTCCTCCCTCACGGTTACCATACCCAGGTTCTTATGGATGTCCCTGTTAGTGATATACCATGGGGCATCGCCAATTATCCGCAACACCTTGGACTAAAAACCTCTGTATGATATTAATACTGGAACTGTTAGCACTTCCACAAAGTTGGATTCCATACATCCAGACCGGTTATTATTACTTAGGTAAGAGAAATTTTTCAGGATATCCAAATTATGTCATGAAGTCAAAATCTATTTCAAAAGCTTAAAAGCTTTTTTTTTAATTTTAAACAGTTTTGTTAATCTTTTTAAATAAAGCGAGGCTTAGATACCTTGAAGTTTCGTTAGCAAGTTGATGTTATTTAATAACACCAATGAAAAGTAAGCAAGTGGGTGGCAACGGGTGAAAATGTTGTATGTCGCCTAGTATCCATGTACATATATTATTATACATGTTCAAATATAGCTTATAAATATATATATATATGAGATGATGTATTTATTTAAAACGTTATGTAAAGTCTACAAAGTTTAAATTAATATAAATTTTCCTTTTGTATTAAGTCCCGGGACTCGGTGGAAATGGTGGCTGCGGGGGCTGTCGGAAAGGATACGACGGGGTATCACGTGCATTAGCAGGTTCGGGTAAATGGGAGATGGTGGGAACCCGTTAGTGTGTGTGTGTGAAAATGTGGAATGAGTCGACACAAAGTGTGGAGTGATCGTGTAAGAGACTCTTAGCTGGAAAAACCACCCCCGACGCAAGTCGGCGTCGTCACGGGCCGCCCCGTACTAATGTGCCAAGCGAAAGAAAACGCAATATTGTTACTCTCCACATACCATAAACAAACACACACTACTAATAAAAAATTAACAATTTGAATTTTTCGTTTTGTGATTTTTACATTTATTTTACTTTAATTTATAATTTGTGTTAAAAAGTAAGTCTATCCCGAAAACTTTAACTATCTGTGAAGATGTGTTGACGCAATAATTAAAGTCTTGTCAACGTCAACACGTGCGTGTACCAGTACCACCCAAACACATCCAAACATATAATTTAAATAGTCACTAATAGAAACATTATGCTTCGATCGCAGACTCAACTAAATCATGTAACCAAGACACCAGAAGTCACAATTACTTGAAGCAAATGCAAATTTCGTTGAGACGTTCTAAAACGTGTTTATTAGCGCATCGATTAGAGCGATCTCTTCATCCCGGAATGCCCGAGAATCGGAGGTGCACCAACACGTGCTCAACGTCATTCATATGGATAAGTGTTTTCCACACACAGAAGCTTTAATAGCATAGATTTCCAACTGAAAAGGAAATTACATTATGCACCAACGAAAGTAAAACTTTCCATTTTCTACGTCGATATTTTAAGTGACTTAGTGAAGCCATACATAGGTATATGAGGGGGATTAGGAAGAACTAGTTTGCCCTTTTGGAATTCGATACTAGAAACTAATCGATTTGGGATCTGATCTCTGATGTTCTTGTTCAAATTAAAACCTTACAAGTACAATTTGATGGTAAACCCTGGAATTGAGACGATTGGAATGAATTTGTGGGACACATAGCTAATGAGGGTCTAAAATAAGCGCCACTTAGTACAAATTGAATTGCTTAAGGTATATAACGTCGTTTCGTCAGGGCAGTTGCGAGAGATATCACTGCATGTTCTCATTCCATTTTCAGTCGCCACAAATTTTTAAATGAAATTACTTCCAAATTAAATGTTTGAAATAATTCTTTATCGTCACTGACCATTTACGGTATCTTTCAATACTCACTTTGATTAATTTTCATGCTCTCATAGGTTTGTTCCAATCATCCTTGGTGATGCACAAACATTGATAAGAGCGAGTGCTAGAACTTTTTGCAATTACTTTGTACGGAAGTCTACCGCCAGCTTAGACAGAGGGTCAACTTAAACGATGCCGCATAAGGTTTGTTCCAATCGTCCTTATGGTGATGTTCAAACATTGAGCAACGGACAAAGAGCAAGACAAAATTGTTCAAGAGACAAGAGTGAGTGAAGAATTGTTTCAGCTTGGGCCTAGGTCGATAAGCGTTGCCGAAACAGTGTCGATATACGCTGGTTAAGGTTGGATGGTCGCACAGAACGAACCTGCTGAAACAGTACTTCACTCACTCTTGTCTCTTGATCAATGTTGTCTTGCTCTTTGTCTGTTGGTCGTGTCTATGCATCACCATAGCTGGATAATTGAAACAAACCTATAAAATCGTTAACACTGTGTTTAGATCCGGCCATCATAAAGTGACAAGTTTGCTTGAGTCACAAACTTACCCGCTCACGGCACGTGCATAAGCACCGCCAAAACAGCCAGGGACGGGTTTTAAGCGCTCGTACACAAAAATGTTCAAAAATGGTCGTGTTTTGAGTCGCTTGGAATGAACCTTATGTGGAAACAAACCAATTATAGATTCTTAGCTTTGCCACAGAAACCATATCATGACTTAAAAGGGTATTTTAGTCTAAAAATTTGAAAAACTTGATTTTTATTTTCTTTCATTTTTAAGAATATGTCTTTAAGAGGATTTTTTATTCTGTCTATGCCGAAAATCGCCAATTAAAAATATGTAAGTATTATCTACATGGCCATTGCACGTAACTTTACCCGAAACTTTGAACGCCTCTTTCTCGAGTTCTAATGGACCGAAATGCATCAAATTTGGAGATGTTCTTTATACATCTCTTTATCGAGTGGACCTTGTCCAAAACTATAACTTTTCATTTAGTATTATTAAAAAAATCGGAATTGTGAAAAAATATTTAAAAAATTTTTTTCAAACAACTGCCATTCTATAAAAAAAAAATTTATTTTAACATGTCATTAGACCAGTGCTTTTAGCCTTTGAAAATGGTACAAAGTGTAAAAAATTATAGTAGAATGAAACCCATTGGAAAAGGAAAAGAATATAACAAAAATTAAAGGAAAAGTAAATTACGGTCGATATGAGGTGGGGATGTGGAAAATGGGGGGTTTCTTAGGATAGAAACGGTTTATCTAGATTTTCGACAAAACTACAAGTCCTATAGAAAAAAGTTTAATAGTAAAGTTATAGATAATAGGTAGATCTACAACTTTTGTGCTAACACTATTTTCACATAACCTCAAAATGTATGTGAAAAATTTCCAAAAACCAAGTTCTTGGTTTTTATTTTTATCTTTTGCAAAAAAAAAAAATTTTCATGAAAATTTGTTAAAATTTACTTTTTAATGTCCCAAATACACTATAATTTTTTTGATTTAAAATTTTAATTTTTTCATCTTATAATGATTTAATATCGAAAAAGCACCTTAATTTTCAATGGAAAATTCTCACGCCACAACATCTGATTTTTTAAACATTTGATGAGCCTTTCGTTCGTTGAAACCTCTACTTTCTGATGGTGCAAAAATATATAAATCACAATGTTAAATTTTCTCAGAAAATGCAATAATTAAAGTGTACATTTTAAAAAATGGCTTAAAATTGTACATAATACAATTGTACGTAACACAATGTTGAGCAATTTATTAAAATTTACACTTTAATTATTGAATTTTCTGAGAAAATTTAACATTGTAATTTATATATTTTTGGCACCATCAGAAAGTAGAGGTTTCAACAAACAAACAGCTCGCCAACTTTGTAAAAAAATCAGATGTTTTGAGGTGAGAGTTTTCGATTGAAAATTACGGGGCTTTTTCTACTGAAAAGATAAATATTTTAAATCAATAAAATTACAGTGTGTTAACAAAAAAATTACAAAATTTCATGAAAATTAATGTTTTTGTAAAAGATAAAAATAAAAAACTAAAAACTTATTGGAATTTTTCACATAAATTTTGAGGTTATGTGAAAAAAGTGTTAGTACAAGAAGTATAGATCTTTTTTTTATCTACAACTTTGCTATTTAACTTTTTTCCATAGGACTTGTAGTTTTGTCAAAAATCGAGATAAACCGTTTCTACCCTTTTTCCATTTCCCCATCTCAGATCGACCATAATTTATTTTTCCTTTCATTTTCGTTATATTTTCTTCCTTTTCCAATGGGTTTCATCCAACTATAATTTATTTTCGATTCAAAAATTATTTACCCTGGTCCCTGGTCTACTAATGCTTTTTTTAACCGACTTCAAAAAAAGGAGGAGGTTCTCAATTCGACTGTATTTTTTTTTTTTATGTTTGTTACCTCAGCATTTCCGACTGGGTGAAACGATTTTGATGATTCTTTTTTTATTTGAAAGCTGGTGCTTCCCGAATGGTCCCATTTTAATTTGAAGGAAATCGTTCACTTCTAAAGAGTTGAAAACTAAGGGATGAAATATTAACTTTTTATTGGATAGCTCGATTTTGAAAATTATTTTTTTATTTGAAAGCTAGTGCTTCTCGTGTGTTCCCATTTTAATTTGAGGAACATCTTTCACTTTTAAAGGGTTGAAAACTAAGGGATGAAATATTAACTTTTTATTGGATAGCTCGATTTTGAAAATTATTTTTTTATTTAAAAGCTAGTGCTTCCCGAATGGTCCCATTTTTATTTGAGGAACATCTTTCACTTTTAAAGGGTTGAAAACTAAGGGATGAAATATTAACTTTTTATTGGATAGCTCGATTTTGAAAATTATTTTTTTATTTAAAAGCTAGTGCTTCCCGAATGGTCCCATTTTTATTTGAGGAACATCTTTCACTTTTAAAGGGTTGAAAACTAAGGGATGAAATATTAACTTCTTATTGGATAGCTCGATTTTGATAATTTTTTTTTTATTTGAAAGCTGGTGCTTTTCGTGGGGTCCAGTTTTAATTTGAGGGAAATCTTCCACTTCTAAGGGGTTGAAAACTAAGGGATGAAATATTAACTTCTTACTGGATAGCTCAATTTTAATAATTATTTTTTTATTTGTAGAACACAACCTCAAATAATCTCCTATCCATTTAAAAAAAAACTCTACTCATAAGGGGTTAAAAATTAGAGATGAAATAATATTATAATTTTTTTCTGGCTAACCCGATTTTGATAATTTTGTTTCCATTACGTATAACATACCTTTAAATTGTTCACATTTCCATTTGAAGAAAAAAATCCACCCCTTAAGGATAAAAATAGGGAATGAAATAGTGACATTTAACCGAATTTAGATATTTTTTTTCTGTTGGAAAGAATAATCCACTTAGTTTTATTATTACATTTAAAAGTAAAAAATTTCAACCCTTAAGGGCAAAAAGGGATGATGTAGTAACTTTTAATATTAAACGGCGCTGCCTCATATGAGCAGCGCGTTTGGAAGGTTAACCATTTTCAAGAAAATAAAATCAGTTATCAAACTTCAGATCACTAAAACGCGAGAAATAAATAAATATTATAAAAAAATGAAAAACCGACTTCAAAATATATAAAAATTCTTAAACAAAAAATGCACTAAAAAGTCACAAAATAATGGCGTATCCTTGCAGTATCTACAACTTACAAATTATTAGGATGATACAATGTACAACTATTGTTATTTTTGGAGTTGGTGTCAGTCAAGAAAATAAATATTAATGGTAATTTGTAAAAATTGTAAAAAGGTTTAGTTGGTAATTGGTATTTTGTAGTTTAAAAATCGCTAGATATTGTTACAGTTCGAGTATATTGTTTAAAAGCTCATTTGAAAAATAATTTTCATAAGGTATTCTCGTTTTTTGCTAAGTACCAATATAGTCGTATTTCCTTGGCTGACACCAACTCCAAAAATAACAATAGTTGTACATTGTATCATCCTAATAATTTGTAAGTTGTAGATACTGCAAGGATACGCCATTATTTTGTGACTTTTTAGTGCATTTTTTGTTTAAGAATTTTTATATATTTTGAAGTCGGTTTTTCATTTTTTTATAATATTTATTTATTAAGATAACAAGTGCTCATCTTCCAATCTATAAACAATCGTTATAACAAAACCACGTCTTTTGAGGACTCTAAATAAGAACCACTTCTTCTAACTACACATTCTTCTATTTATAGTTATTCTTTAGTATTCATGCTTAATTTTATTTTATAGGCATAAAATTTTTTTTTCTTTTAATAATAAGGAAAATATCTCGACAATTTCAAAGATACAACGAGGACTTTAAAGATGTGCAAATAAAAATTATCTCAAGTCATTATAACGTTTCATGTCGTTTTAATGCAATTATTCAAATACTTTTAATTTCGTCAAGACTTTATTTAAGTCTATGGACCGTACCATCCTTAAACGTACAGAATTCATTTATCATTCCGACCAAAGTGGGTTTTCCACATTTATTTTCACCAAACAAAACGCCCATATCCCCTGGTATATCAATGTTAAAATACAAAACGTTAATAATTTAAAAGTCTTTAATGAACGACACGTTATTGAGTAAAATTTTTCACTGCCCAGTATTGTTCGTGAAAAGTTGTCTCGGAATTGATGTCTCGTTCAATTTTTCCTTTCTCGCGTTAATTTCAGTCCTCCTTCATTTCATTCCGTTTGTCGTCTCAAGTTCATTTAACGCTAATGAAATGTTTAAGTGGCGTCTGTCATGTTAATATAATATGCCGTGTATATTGCGAAGTCGCTATACCCGACCAAAAAATGACTTGCATTGAAATCCTTTTTCTGCGTCAAATGGAAAGACGACATCATTCCTATGGTTAATAAAAACGATCAACAACAAAGTGCGACCAATGCAGTGGTTAATGCGGGGAAGCAACGTGGTTATGGTCGTTATCTGGTGATAGTTTTAAAGCTCCACGGGGGTGGTGGATGGGGGGGCTCGATAATGGAGAGAGCTTCATCTTCCATGGGCACCCACTTCGTTTTCTTTTCCTTCGTTTATTATGTCTTCATCGTTTTGTCAATGGAGTGGAGGAGGAGGTTTGGGGCTTGACGCTCTGTGTTTTGCAACGCGAACCTCGCCGTCGTTCACGTCTCGTTCGTTTTTCTTCTCCTTATTCTTGTTGACGTGCATTTGTCAAGCGTTCACTTCTTGTTCACGTCATTTAAACAATGAAAAATTGGCTCGTGTTTTTCCATACACCAGCATCATCATCATCATCATCAGCGCGGTGAATTTATTTAATTATTATTATTGGTACGAAGCGAAGCGACATCTTCAACATTTCGAAACTCTGCCATTTCAAATGGCTCGAGCACAGTGGCGTGCGGTGAAATTTGCAAGTAAAAAAGCTATTTTTAACTATTGTAAATTTTACTATGCAAATGCCTGGTAAACTTTTACACAAAGAAGCCATTTTTACCATCGTTTTAACTTTGAAAATGTCAAATAATTTTTTTTATAGCGCTAAATATACTTAACGTACACGGAAAAAATAGTGGTGTAAAATTTACAACACTAAGCTAGTAATATTTTTACTGCACTTTGTGTTCACTATAACCACAAATGTAACATTAGATAACACACTATGTTGTATTCAGCTCTAACGTATAGTATTTGTGTAGTACATATACACTGCCGGCCAAAAGTTTGAGACCAGTTGTAATATATTTATGCTATCACTTATTGTATTCAAAGTTTCGGTAATAAAATAAAAATTGTTGTCCATACATATTTTTAAATTACTGATGAACATCTAAAGAGACTTTTGTAGGTATGTTTCTCAGGTACAAATAGAATTAATGAGTTCTGTTTAAAAACATCGAAGACCGCAGGGTGTCTGGCCAGTGGAAGGGTCATCATTATATTTAAAGTAGCTCCGTATTAATTGTTCTTTAATTCTATTCTTCTTTAATTTTGCACTGGCTATTCTTTGTTATTATTTAGACTTTCTAAAACAGGTTTTTTTAAATTTTTTCTTAAGTTATGTACCATTTTGTACGAATAATTTAATTTAGTCTTAACTTGGGGTTTCTATGGTTAAAACGTTTTAAAAATGGGAAAAGTACGAGAAATAAATATCGAAACTCGATCTGCCATTGTTACTTTACATAATGAAGGCAAATCCGAACGTTAAATTGCGTCTCAACTTAAACTTTCGAAGACTTGTATTCATCGCACAATTATTCGGTTTAAGGAAACGGGTAGTTTTCAAGATTTTCCACGTTCAGGAAGACCGAGAGCTACTACTTCTAGTGAGGATCAGTTTATCGTTATTACCAGCAAAAGGAATAGACGCTTAACAGCACCAAAAATTCGTGCTGAAGTGAACAAATCTTTAAATAAACTAGTTTCGCTTACCACAGTGAAAAGACGGTTGAGGAACGCTAAACTGTTCGGTCGTGTTGCCGTTCGGAAACCTTTACTAAGGCCGCAAAATAAGAAAAAAAGGATGCAGTGGGCCCTATTCCATCGAGATTGGACAGAAGATGATTTTAAAAAAGTTCTTTGGACTGATGAGTCAAAATTCCAAGTATTTGGCTCAAATCGACGAATTTACGTTCGGCGTAGCACCGAAGAAAAGATGTTACCAGATTGTGTAGTGCCAACTGTTAAGCACGGTGGTGGTTCAATAATGGTCTGGGGTTGTTTCTCAGGCCATGGAATTGGAAATTTGGTTAAAATTGATGGAATTTTGAAGAAAGAGGAATATAAAACAATTCTCGAAAAAAATGCTGTACCATCAGGCTTAAGTTTAATTGGCAATAGGTTCATTTTCCAGCAAGATAACGATCCAAAGCATACTTCCAAGCTATGTAAAAATTATTTATTACAAAAAGAAGCAGAAGGAGTTTTAAAAATCATGGAATGACCACCGCAAAGTCCGGATCTCAATCCAATCGAGCTTTTGTGGGACGAGCTTGATAGGAATGTCCGAGGAGTGTCCCTCTTCACTTGCAGACTTGTGGAGACTACTACAAGAAAGCTGTAACAAAATTTCTTAAGAAACCATAAATAAATTAATAAGTAGAATGCCGAGGCTAGTAGAAAAAGTAATAAAGTGCAAGGGAGGATTTTTTGATGAAAAAACAGTTTGAGTAATTAGTTCATTTTTTTTATAGAATAATTTTTTATGTTTATTTTCTATACTAAGTATGTTTAAAGGTTATAACTATAATATTAATAAACATTTTTATGTATTTGTCTTTGAATTTTTAAAAATATTTCCTTTTTTTGGCTTAAATCTATATGGTCTCAAACTTTTGGCCGGCAGTGTATATGTATCTGTTACAACTGCTGAGTGTTGTACACTTAACAAATTTTGGCATTTGCGCATGCGGCGCGTACAACATAACCAATAATTTTGACAAATAAAGTCAAGTGTCAAAAATATCTCCCTACAAGGATTTTTCAAAATTCAAATTTTTCCGAAGTTATAGCCGTTTTAGGGTCGTGGCAAATGGACCGGTCGAAACTTAACCTAAAACCTTAAACTTGTTTTTCTCGAAACTACTTTTTTCGATGCACTAGCCAAAATATTTCAAGTTCTAATCACCCGATTTACTTGAAATTTGGCATGAATATTCTTTAAATATCTCTCTATCGCATGAACCAACAAAAAATGAAAATTTGAAATTTGTAATATTTAAAAAAAATCGACAAAGTTAAAAAATGAGTTAAAAAATCGATCTTTATTTTTGAGTAGCCGTCATTTTGTTAAATAAAAATGTTTTTTTCAGTTTTGCAGGTTCATGCGATAGCGACATTTGTGCCAATCAGGAATTCATCGTTGTTTTATTTTTCAAATGCCCACAAGGGTAGAAATCATGGCGACGAGGCCACGGCCTCTTTTTTTCCACTTCCACTTCAAGGACGCATAGCTCAATGAAAAAAAATTTTTTTTGATATTAATTTTGTGTACTCTCTGAATATAAATAAACAAATGTTAAAAAAATGGATGGTAAAAATATGAAATGCTCTTTTTTTATCAATTTTCATAAAAAACGCTCGAAATTCGGGCCTCTACACGGAAAAAAATAGTGGTGTAAAATTTACAACACTAAACTAGTAATATTTTTACTGCACTTTGTGTTTACTATAACCACAAATGTAACATTTGATAAAACACTGTGTTGTATTCAGCTCAAACGTATAGTATTTTTTACTACCATAGTGTAATGTAGCTGTTACAACTGCTGAGTGTTGTACAATTAACAAATTTTGGCGTTTGCGCATGCGGCGCGTACAACATAACCAATAATTTTGACAAATAAATGCAAGTGTCAAAAATTCAACTACATTTTTACTAGTTCGTGTTGTAATTAATACTACAATTTTTTAATTACACTTAATTGGTAAACGTTACCACCCGTGGTGTCATCCTATATAATACTAGTTAATGTTGTAAAATTAACAAGAAATGTTGTTAAATCTACAACACATTTTTTTCCGTATGGCCTTCTGCTTTTAGCAATTACTTTTTTTCTTAAGCCTTTTCTACACTTACTGATCGCTATGTGTAATGTGCGGACTGTGCATGTATGTCGTCGCCACAAATTTCATAGACTTCAATAGATTCTATAGATTTCAATAGACTTCTATAGACTTCAATAGATCTAATAAAATAAGTAATAAAAAAAAGTAAAAAAATTTATTGATGATGCACAGATGTGAAGCTTAAAAGGCATAAGATGCTGTAAAAAGTATTTTTTACGATTGACTTGTTCTTTAAACGGTGTGGAGCCAAACAATTTTTTGAAAAAAATGTTCAACTATGCAATTGGAATCTAAGACTATGGGGATATAAAAACTAAACTCTCACTATGTTCTATTGAATAGAGCTATGGAATCTTCTATGCGGCATTTCAGTGTGTAGCATCCAAGCAAGTGAACCTTTTTAGCAAGTTGGGCCATTAGACACCACATACGCATGCGCGATCATGTTGAATCGCTGTATGTTAAGTGGATTCTACAACCCAAACAGCTTCCACAGAATATTTACATAAGTCTATCTCATTTCATCATATCATTATGGTGTATAGTGGCCACGCTGTTCAAGCCACGGATTTCAAATATGTTGTTGGGTCTTATATTTGATTGTTAGTAAGTTGAACGATTAAAAGTTTTAAATTTGTTTAAAATTTGAAAAAAAATTTAATAAATATGGAAATATATGTACGCAAATTTGAAATATTTTTGAAAAAAAAATTTATTTACTCATATATTTTCAAAAGAAATTAGGGAAGCGGCGCTTCCACAGCTTCCATGGACTGCACGCCACTGCTCGAGCAAGAACGCGAGGTGAATACAAAAAAAAAAAAAAAAAAAAAAAAAAAAAACACCGACTTCCCACTTCTTACAATTGCCATTAAAGTGTCTTCTTAACAGTGTTGTTATGCTCTTCACCAACGCATGCACGATGAAAGGGATGAAACAACCCTTAAATATGTATGTGACGCATGTTCGTTTAACACATCGGTTAATTTCGACGAGAGAATGTGTTAATGGATCTTTCGACGAGTTTCACCAACAGTAGTTGAGAGATCAAATGATAAACTATATGTGATAGTCCTCATCTATCGACGCATTGCCATCCCCATTTCCCATTTATGACTCGCCCATTGTGGACGGAACGATAATAATGGATTCGGTAGACCGCTGTATTGTCTGTGTGTGTGTCGAGTTGAGTTGGTCGTAATTACAAATAACATTCCTTCAATAATGATCATATCAGTGGGATTATTATATTGTGCTTAGTTGTCAACGGACACAACATATTACAGATCCCACAGGATACAAAATGGCACGAAAAAGTACGAACATTTTTTTTTCAGGAAATGATCACATAAAATACTCGGTAACTACAGTGAAAAAGTGGGAAGTATTTTTACTTTTTTTTTGTTTTGTTTTAAGTCGCTTTAACATCTAAGGTCATATCACGACTGTCTAAACACAGAGAATTTCTGTTGGTCAATTATGTCTTAGGTCTATGATCTTAAATCTAGGATTCAACGGGGATCGAACCCAGAACCACTTGATGCATGAGCGGAGAGTGCTCTAAAAAAGATGTTAAATTCATTTTTGACCCCCCTCACCGTTTTACATTATCTGTCCATCAACTCCTTTGTCAATGCATATCAAAATTTCTCCAAATTTGTGGCTTCAATAAGGCTAAGACAAACAATTTTTTTCAAAATTTCTATATCTAGTAAATTATACGTCCAAAAAGCTCTCTAAATTGCAACATCTGACGTCACCATATCAAAAACTACTTCTGAAAGGCTCTCAACATTTCAATCAGTATATGAGGAAAATTAAAAAGAACACACCAAGAGGGCATTCAGGGGGAGGGGTAGGCTGAATATCATCCATTCTTCATATCGACAGGGGGGGGGGAGTAGACAATCTGATTTCATGTATGATTTTGAATTGAAAATTTTGCACTAAGAATCGCACTGATTAAACGCTTATTTTATAATTATGTTCATTTTTTACGAAAATTTCTGGGGGGTGAGTGGTTGTAATCTTAATGTTTCTTACAATAGGGGGGAGGGGGTAAATACGCCTAAAAAACATCTTACGTAATTTATGAATGGCCCCTAATGCACTGTAAGCCAAGACTGTACAAAAAATAAGTTTACCTCTCTATATATTATTATATAAAAGAGTAGACTGATTGACTGACAGACACGCTGATAAACCATTGAAGATAAAAACATTAATTTTAAATCTCATTACGGAGTGAACTGTGGTTCCCACAAAGGAAGGACTCTTGAAAATTTCATCCCTTAGTATTTCAAAAAAGGGGTTGCAAATTTTGCATTTTTTACGTCTTCCGCTTAAAATATCAATTTTCTCAAACTCTATTCTTGCAATTATCAATCTACATCGAAATGTCAACGACTTCTACTTTTGTAGTTTCGTTCGTTTCGTTTAAGGGTGGAAAATATTTTTTTTTAAATTTCAGAAAAATTTTGGTTCCTGTGCTAACAAATCGCTTGTATTAAGTTCGTTCCAATCGTCCTTTTGATGATGTTCAAACACTGACAAACATACAAAGAACAAAACAATTTTGGCCAAGAGATAAGAGTGAGTGGAGAACATAAAGTGACAAGTTCGTTTGAGTTACAAACCGGTTAACCAGTGCTTAAACATCGCCAAATCAGTGTCGATATAAGCGATTGTCATGAAAATACACGTACATAGCTCGACTCTCAGCCTAATGCGGCCGAGCGGTTGTAAACTAAAACACTTCTTCACTCATTCTTGTTTCTTGGTTAATGTGTCTTACTCTTTGTCTCTTTGTCTCTCTGTCAGTGTTTAAGTATCACCATTCACCATAGCTAGTCGTATGGAACAAACCTATTGTATATTTGGTTCATCCGACAAAAATTTTTTATTTCGTCTTATTAGAAAATATCTGCTCTGCCTCATTATAGAACTTTCATTTACATGAAACCTGTTGTTGATTAAAAAAAAAAAAAAAAAAAAAAAAAAAAACTAAATAAGACTCACGATCGATTAAGAAATCTACTAAAAGTCCCATTATTCCCATCTTCATCCTCATAACCCCCTTTATTTGAATTTTCCTAGGAAAAACTTTCAAATAAAAGTTGTAGGCTTTGACAAGTCTAATAACTGTAGCAAGTTTAAAGAAAATCGTTAGAGCCGTTTTCGAAAAAAAATTAAAAAACCCATGGAATAAAGTGGGCTTAAATGTGAAAGTATACATGCGATCAGTGAGTGCCCCTTTTTAAGTGTACGAAAATTCAGGGGTACTAAAAAAAAAACCCTCAACAAAAAGACAATGGATCTCGAGGACATTAGGAGCTCATTGAGGCTCCTTCCTGGGTATTCTGAAGGATATATAAACTAACCCAATCAACCCAACAATTGTCGCTAAGGACAAAAATTCTGACGCGACATTTAAAAACCAGCGAAAGAAAAAGTAGGCCTCACTTTTTTTGAAGTGACGTAACAATTTATAATAACAGGCAGAAGATAGATTTAACAATGATCAACAAATTCAATAATCAAAATAACATCAATCATTGAAATTCAAAATCATTTGCAACGGCGCGCATTAAGCCAGACAGCGAATTCGTGGTAAATCTACCAGATCTATAAGAGAACCAGAGGTTTTATCTCCGACATATATAATAGTAAAAGAAAGTAAAAAAGGAATCATAACAGCATTCAAATGGAAGCACAGTTTTATTTCGTACTAACCGAACTTCAAGCAATTTCATTATAAACGTTTTTTTCTGTCTTTACACTGTACATAACATATTTAACTCGCTTCGAAATATAAAAGCCCAAACAAATTTCAAAGTTTTTTTTTTAAATTTCCGGTTGGAGATCTCCAAATAATTTAGAATAAAGGAAAATATGAAAGAGCACGACTTAACAAAATATTTACTTTATTAATTGAATAGAACGAGAGAAAAAATTAAAGAAAAGAATAAAAAAAATTTTTTTTTTAAGTTTCTTAACTAAAGATGGTTTATATTTTTTAAGTATATTTTTTCAAATCTTATATTTAACACTTTAAAGTGGAAAAAAAAAGTGTTAACGCCCCTTTTATCGTTCCATATGGACCATAAATTTATTTTTTTAATGTAGTTATTTTTTTTTAAATGTATTAGACTGTATATGATGTAAATGTGATGACAGTGGAAGTTTTTGAGGGCGTCGATCGAGAATACTAAACAAATAACGTAACATTGTTGATATTAATTATAAAGTTTTTTGCTTGTTCTCCTCACCCACCCCCATCCCCCTGGCAATCTACTCAACCCTTTCATCGTAACACGCACACAAGAAAAATTTTAATCATTCCATATAGAGACGTAAGATGAAATCAAAGTGGCAAAGAACCACGCTATAGGATTTTATTTTTTTCATCTTCTTCGTCGTCTTCAACTCGATCAACTCGTGCAAAGTTTGCTTGGTTTTTTGTGATCACGTTTTGGTGGTTGACGTGATTTTGGGGGTTGATGAGAAGCCGCCTTGTTCGTCGACATGCCGAGAGGAAATATGATACGAAAGTCGTTAAGACTGCATCTGTTTGAATCATCTTATCTATCTGTGTATGACACACACACACACACACACACACACACACACACACAACCAGGAAATTGTCAAACTTTAAAAATATTTTAACTCGAAATTTTGAGGAGGCAAGACAACGTTTTTGCTTGTCGAGCTTTAATGCTTCTTTTTACCGAAAGACGGGAAAAATTGTGGGGACTAAAAAACCAAACCAAGAAATGAGCATGGTATAAAAGAATTTGTCTGTTTCATAACTTGGTATACTTTCCTCTCATATATCCCATGCATTTCATCCCTCTGATTTCTCCGTTGCACCGACAAAAATTTCAACGACTTTTTGTTTGGTTATGAGAATGGAAAAGTCGTTAAAGAAATTCCCGAGTGAAAATAAACAGATTTTTCTGATGTCACTTCGGCGGGATTATAAATCAAATTTGTTGCATCCAAGTTGGCAAAGCGTTCGGAAGGCGACAAAAATATCTGAATAAAAACGGTTTAAGTTGGAAACTATTTAAGTACAACGCGAATTTTTCAAGTTTTTGCTCGGCTGCAAGTCAATTAATCTACAATGGCTTTGTGGAAAAATGATAATGAGCTAAGAGATGAATTTATATTTCACTTTAAACTTTGGCCAACAACTTATATATATTTACATCTCGACTTAAGGGATGAAAAACTTTTTTTTTCAATTACTGTTATAAACTCTACATAATTCAACTCTGATATTCCAAATGTCAGACGCAAATATTTTTCTTAAGCCTTTTCTATACTTACTGATCGCTATGCGCAATGTATGTATGTCGTCGCCACAAATTTCATAGACTTCAATAGACTTCTATAGACTTCAAAAGATCTAATAAAATTAGTAATAAAAAAAGTAAAAAAATTTATTGATGATGCACAGATGTGAAGCTTAAAAGGCTAAAGATGCTGTAAAAAGTATTTTTTACGATTGACTTGTTAAATTTACATTTATTTGACAGTAGGTGTGTAGAAGGGAAAAAATTGCTTTAAGAACTGGCTATAGTAAAAAGTATACACTTAGAAGTAGGTAACATGAAAATATTCCATATACCAATAACCGAATCAATCAAGCTAGCGAGGCTTCATTTGTTTTAAATGAAGGACTATCTATTACTACGAAGTTGGCTATGACTTCGACCTCAGCCATCTCCGATTGTACGGTGGAATGAATGGTTTTGATAGAACTAATGGAATAGGTGGCGATGGATCCAAACAAGGAACAAAGTTTTGGAATTTGTTTTTCCAAAACATTTGGATTATCGATCATTAACGTTACTGGGGATCATCGTCGATCAATTTTTAAATACAACTTGCATCAAATAAACGGAGTTAAACATCCATCGAATAATAGTAATCAAACGTCTACGAATACGCCTAAACAGACCTTGTGGAAAAGCTGGAGCTATTCCTCGACCCACCAACCCTGACAACATCGTATCACTATTTTCAAAAGATCTTGTAATCTAAATTTTAAAAACTAAACCAAACTTAAATCAGTTATCGAAATAGCTTGATCAATGTTAACCTATTGATGACCAATAAATTTAGTCCAAGTCTTATAGTCTAAGAGCTAGCAACGTTTTTGAGAAAGAATTTTAGGTCGGCCAGTTTTTATATATGTTATCTCTCGCACTATACCGGACATCATACGAGCTGTCTGGCTGTCGGTAGTGATTGCGTTTATTAGTACGCATCGCACCTGTACAGGTAAAATATTGAAATTTTAAGAAAAAAAAAAGTTTCAGATGAAATTTGTAGAAAATAACATTTTACATAAAAAAATGTCCGGTGACTAATTTTCTTTAGGTGGCTAGTTTGCCCGCTACAAGCTTGGAACGGCTGGCTCGACGTGACGTCATTTGAGTGGCTGACCGTTCAGAGATACAGTCGTTGTGCATACAATGAGTTTTACAAGATTGTAGCGGGCAAACTAGCCACCTTACGAAAATTAGTCACTGGACATTTTTTATGTAAAATATTATTTTCTACAAATTTCATCTGAAACTTTTTTTTTTTATTAATTTCAATATTTTACCTGCCATAGGTGTAATGCGCACTGATAAACACAACCCCTCCCGACAGCCAGACAGCCTGTATGATGTTCGGGATAGTGCGAAAAACAACATATATAAAAACTGTCCGACCTAAAATTCTTTTTTTTTTTTTTCGAAGTCGCTAGCTCTCGTACTATTAGTATTGCTTATTGATCTTCGTCTTGCTACTTTGGTATTTTTTACAGATCTAAGGATTTTCCTTCTTTTATCACTGCACCCAATAAGATATTTTATGATTCGACTCTCTGTTCTATCCAGCGGAGCATAAGACTTCTAAAGAAAGCCAGCACCTGCCTAGGAGCTGCTTATCAAGATCAAGAGGAGTTGCTACACATAATAATATATAATATATAATAATATATAATAATATGTAATAATATATAATAATATATAATAATATTTAATAATATATAATTATATATAATAATATATAATTAAGCTCGATAAAATTGAGGGACACAGGTACCTACGACCAAGACAAACTTCCAAGTTAAAAAAATATCCCTAGTGAAAGACTCGCCAATGTGATTATCGATATCAGGAAGACCTGATATGACACTTGAAGAAGAAGTTAATGAATCTACGAAATGTTTTACGTGTCGTACTTTTTAATCTATCCGTACTTTTATCTACCTGTTGATATATAAAAACTAGTGTATTTCTGTCTGTCTGTCTGTCCTTTATGCATTCCTAAAGTGTTCGACCGATTTCGATAAAACTTGGAGTAGTTGTTGTCCAGGTCCCAGGGTAGGTTTGCTACTTTTTAGATTTTCATCGCAACCCCCACAAGAGTCCTTTAGGGGAAATTGGGAGGAAAAGTCATTTAGATATACATATTTAATTGCCTCATATTACCCCTAATTCGTAGTGATAACCTTGATATGAAGTTTAAACTCAACAGCTTTTTCACTCATCGAGGGTGTCCTAGGGGCGGAAAAAAGGGTGTCCAAAAAGGGATGAAAAAAGTGGGTGTCTGCAAAGATATGAAAAATGAGAGTGTTCCAAAAGGAGTGAAATATAGGGTGTCTCAAAAGGTGTGAAAAAAAATGAAAGTCCTGAAAGGGGAAAAAAGTTGAAGGTGTCTCAAAAAGAATTGAAACATAATTATATATAAATTTATTACCAGATTGCATTAAAGAGTATTATTATTGTTAAACAAGACTTTAAATCCTAAAAAAATTATTGTAATGTAAAACTTAGAGCCTATAACCAGACGATAATCAAACTGCTTTTAGCGATACTCCACTTGTTAAATTATGATAAGTACTTTAAAAGATATTTGGGAACAGATAAACATAAGTACATTGACACGTTAAAACATATCCCCTTACATACCTTAATCAAAACCTATAAGTCAGAAAAATTTTTTTTTCTATATTCCATTGAAATGTAGATAATTCTCGTCTTTCAACCCTTATTTTTCGTTTCAATTCAAACGAATGTAAAAAAAAATACACCGATGAAACGAGAACCGAAAATCATTTCAATATTAATTGTGCAATTATTTCTGTCTGCTCTCGAATATTCCCATTTGGATCGCTTCAAATTCCTGTAATTTTGACAAGACGCGAAATTTAAGCAAACTAAATCCACATCGAGTCGATCCCAATTTCCATATAATATATACTCGTCGATCTTGTCTAGACACCGACAGATATTTAAATTCCCGTTTTTTAAACACACAAAATCAAACAGAAATTTTTACTCGATTTTTTCATGGTATCAATACCGATTTGTTTCCATACACACGCTGGGGCAATGTGTTGAGGGATGTTTTTTATTATTTTTTTTTTCATTCTATATATACTACCCTCCGACAAATACACATTCCACATCGATAGCTCGCTAAACTGTTTAAATTTAATAACATTTACCTTAATATCTAACTAAAGGAATTTGAGTAGAAAATTGGTAGACTACCCTTCGTTGTCGAGCCGCGTTTTTCACCCTTATTGCCTCCATCACCCACTGACTCCCAGTTTCGCCCGGAAAACATCACAATTCAATATAATCCAAATGTTATTTTCCCTTTTATGCGAATACACACATACACTCACGCATACACCCATACAAACCACATCGATTTCGAGATTGGGAAACGAATATCTAATTTTCCAAACCCCGTTATCGTCCTCGACGGCATCATTGACGCGGGGGTCTGTTATTCAAATTTGATTGAAAACTAATTTCGTTTCTACTTTTCAAATCAAAGCCACTTTTTATTATTTAATGCCCATTGAATGGCGAATGCTTCTGGTTAAATATTGTTTAATTACAGTGCCTCGAGGCGTGAATCAAATAGGGGTTGGAAATGTTACATTTAGTTATTATTATTATTTTTTTTTATTAAAAAAAGGGTTGGTTCTAGTCTGCCATATGTTCAAGGAACGTTCAAGGCGCCAAAACATAAGATGAAAGGATGAGAGTGTGTCAAACAGGGCGTTAATCGAGGGATGATGTTGACACTTGATGAAGTGTAAAAGATCTCTTTTTCGAATAAGTTACATCCTCTGTTTGCTTACTTACATTTCCAAATGTAATCGGATATTTTCCTGTGACAAACCCAGTAAAAAAATTCAATACTCTAATTTTTTTATGACAAGTCTACGAATTTCCATATCAAGATAAAAATATAAAGGAACAAAAAAGAGAACTCGCCTCCTGATGAATTTCCCTCGAGACATATCAATAATATAAAAATTATTTATCATCAAACACCTTGGTGGAAAATTTTAACTCAACTACATGAAGCTTTTGATAAAAAATTTCTTTATATTTTAAATTCATTATATTGATCGAATTGGAAGAATACTGTAAAGGAAACGCAGCGCTTAGAACAGATTTCGTCTTCAATATTTTTTTTTCGGTCCTCCTTCTCTCCCGAGATTTTCATCTCTTTAACGTCAAGATTTGTTAGTGTCTTCGACTCGTATTCCATTTTTTTCATCGAGCAAAATTTTTCGTACAAACGAGGAACGATTAAGATTGAATAATTGTACCATATGGTTAACTCAACAGTCTTGCGGCTAGAAAATGTTTACATTTCGTTTAGTTTAATTACCCTTTTGTCTTAATTGAGGACGCTTAAGCTCGGTGCTTACACCATGTGCAACTAATTTCAAGCAAACAGTACTAGGAAACAGAAAAACTTTAAAGTTACATACAATTTAATTAGTGAAAGAAATGATAAAAAAACTTGCACTTGTATTTATATAACAATTACGAATTAAAGTACAGTAAAATCTTCACAAGTCTAAGAATGTGCCGCCATATGTCAAAGGGAGTGTCGCCATTTTATGACTCTGGGGAGTGGTGTCACCTGCTCTCAGCCGAGGTCGGGCCGAACCAATCACCAGCCAAAGGAGGAGCACCGTTATCACAGGATGGGGAGGAACTTTATTAAATTCTCGGAATTCCAGAATATTCTCTACCACCTAACACGAAGAACTAAACAAAGGAATGGAAATTTCTACCAAGAAACAATAGAGCCGAAAATTCTAGACGGATTCCGAAATCCTATATAAGCCCCCCCGGACAAACAGAGACGAGATAGTCTAAAAATAAATCGTCAACGTGAACAGTCTAAATAAATCGTGAAAGCTAACCAGTGTGAAATAAATCTTCGACCAGTATAAAAATAAATAGTGAAAGTGATCAGTGCTAAGGCACATAGTAAAAGTGAACCGTGTTAAATAAATTGTGAACATTGTGAAATAAAGTGAAACAGTGCAATAGTGAGTGACAATAATTTAAGATTAACTAACTCATTGTAAACGTGTCGTTTATAAGTGACAATAGCGTAATATAAATCAATAAACCTAAGAAACCGTAAAAACGTTACTGTATTGATATAAATAGTTAGAGGGGCAATGGATCGGGATTTACAATGCATGCAACAAGAGTATCAGGTCGCGACGTTTTGCCATATATTAAAGCTTCCTTAGGCTCTCTGATGCATGCTCAGCATTCTTCTGTAGCCTTGCATACAACTAAAATATTTTCTTTCTATTTTCAAAATGAGTTTGACACTCATGATTGACAATCATGAAAACTGTTACTACCAGGCTACAGAAAAACACGAATGCTGAGCATGCATCAGAGAGCCTGATGAAGCTATAATATATGGCGAAACGTTGCGACCTGATACTCTTGTTGCATTCATTGTAAATCACGACTAGTTAACTAAAATTTTCACGGATTTTAATATTGTAAAATTAATTTCAATGAGAAATTCAAAAGAAAGAACGACCAAGTGCAAGTCTAGTTCTCGTTAGAAAAAGATTCTGGAATATGATTGATGAATGTTGCAAGCGTTACTTGGAATGCCAGAAGTACATCAGGGAAAGCAAAGAAAAAACAACACTATTAATAAATACCAACAAAGATTCACAACTGAATTTTCAAGTCAATTTCAAGAATCAAGTCAATTTCAAGCCAAATCATGTCAAGCACTGACTTCACAAGTTCTCTTATTTACAAATTAAAATATTAAGTACAATTGATATTAAAAAAAATCCTACCACTTAACTTGGTGAATCTCTTATATTGAATGGATTTTGTCTTCAAAAATTTTTTTCTAACCCCATCTTCAAAGGAGACAAAAAATTGATTATAAAACCAATCGAAGGTGTGTTTGATCAAATCTTTTGTTTTTACCAAGGTCAAGGCTATAAATTGACAAAGTTCATAGTTTGTCACCCCTCTCTGTTTTATTCAATTCCCAGCCATTTTTAAAACGAAAAATATTTAAACTAGAAAAATTGAATTCAAATATTTCACACGTAAATTTTCGTACAGGTAATGCAGTCCTAAGATCAATTAATAAGGTCGGAAAAATTGAAGATTTAAAGTTAGGGGTAGCCACAACTTGACTTGATATTCAGGCTTTTCCACTTTTGTTTCTAAAAATCAAGTTAAACTCAAGTCAAACATTAATATTTGAATATCAAGCAAAGTCAAGCATTGTAAATTACGTCATTTAGCTTTCAACTAGCAGTCAACTTGCTACAATATTTGGATGCATTAGTAAAAAAATTTAAAGTCTATTTAAAATATAAACAAGCTTAATTAAAGAATTCACAAGTTGACTTGATTTTCAAACTACTTGACAAAAATTTGGCTTAAAATCAAGCAAGCGTTAATATTTAAATATCAAATCAATTCAAGCAGTGCATTTGCAGGTTAGTTCATTTCAAAGCCAACTTCAAGTATATACCAAAATAAGCCAAGAAAATAACAAATGGTTGCTTTTTTTTTGAAATCTTTCTATTTACAGAAGAATATGACTGAATATATTGCTTACATGTTTATCAGTGAAAAAAAAACTTTTTAAATACCTCAAAAACTGTTAAGAACTAATAAAATCGGCAATTGTTTTTATTTTAGACGTCAAAAAAAATTTACGGTCGCTAGCTTGACTTGATTTTTATGATACTTGACTTGATTTTCAAACTACTTGACCTAAATTTAATTAAAAATCAAGTCAAGCTCAAATAAAATATTAATATTAAAATTAAATCAGGTATTAATTTCGCAAGTTGCCTAATTTCCAAGTTAAAATATCAAACTTAATTCATTTCATAAAATTTCAAACTATTTGGTTTGATAAATCTCTAACAATGGTATATAACCGAAAGAAATTTTATTATTTACATTTGGGTAGTTTTAAACTAAATCAGTTTCTTGAAATTGCATTTGAACTGCACATTTTTAAAACTAAACAAAATAGATAAGGATTCCTCAAAACATTTCCTTTAATTTGAAATGATGCATTTGGAATTTTTTTCTATTTTAACCTTTTATAACTATTACGATAGTTATCCTTCATCGCTTCTTTATAAATGTATCAAAATTCTTTTGTCGAATATATTCGGAGGATATGCACTATAAGAGATAAATATCCACACACACACTCACGTAAACTGATCCAATTAAAAGTCCATTTTTCGTTTTTCAAAGGTACAGCACCCTAAAAAAACTTAGATTTATCAATACTTATAATCTAGTGAGCAATGGACTTCTCACAATCTGATTGGTTTAACCATTTAAAAAAAAGAAGACTATTAATTATAAATCCAAAGCAACCTTCATATTCGACCAAAAAAAAAAAAAACAAATAAACAATTGAAACAAACAAAAGATGACGAGATTGAAATTTTTGATTGAGCCAAACCCGATTCATAAACGAAAAATAATTACTTAAAAGCATGACTCACGTATTTTCAACCCATTCGCCTCCATTAACTATACGAGACTGATCTATTTTGTTGATATAAAAGAGGATGAAGCGTACATTACGATTGAAATTATTCAATATCAAATAAAATTACGGCCGTAATTGAATAATTAAATTATTAGTGTAATTTTGTTAAGTTGGTACTTGTGATCCGGCTCACTGTATACTTCATTTGTGTGTATGTAATAATCAAAGCCTACTTGACTAATTTGTGTTGGGTGAACCGCTATTGAAACATGTTCGTTCTATAGACAACATAAATGAATTTTATTTATATAATTTACTAGCTGATACCCGCCCGCTTCGCTGAGAGTATCTTAATTAATCTGAATTATACAAAAACTTTACCCAAAATTAGAGATTCAGCTATTTTAACAAAAAAAGATAATTAGATATTTCTATACCTTTGTTTCATAGAAAGTTCATGAAATTACATTAAACTTCTTTTCCAGGAACAGATATAAGCTATCTTATAGGTAGGATCTTTACGTTTTTTTGAATATTGTAAAATATTAAGAAAATTTTAAGCCTTGAGAACCTTTCACACCAAATGTCATATGAAATCATTTATTGATTTTAGTAGAATGAATTAGTAGCTATCCTATAGGAAGTGTACCTTTTTTAGGATCAATAATATTTAATGTGTTATTTTAAGATCTGAGGTATCAGGTTTGGTTGCCTTAGGTTCATTATTCTAGGATATAGTATTAAGTCGATTATGTCTTATCGGCAAGTCTGCTATTTCCCGAGGTCCAAGATTAGACAACGAATTCTTATATATTTTGCTAAAAAAAATGAAAATTTAGAATATAATTTTTTGGTAAAAAACAACGCAACGGTCATATCTAAGTTGCTATTTTCTCTTGAAAAATAAGTTGGGTTGGATTTCCTTTTGTTCTAGGGGCTCTGCCTAACGGCTTCACCTCTCTTAGTCAAACTCCTAATCGGGATCACTTAAGTCGAACTGTCTGTTTTTGTTATTTACTCTTACGGGTCTTATATTTGAACTAAGATATTTTTTTTATGAATAAAATCATATTTACTGCAGAGGATTTCCTTCTCCTCCCTCGATAACTCGAACGTTTACTCAACTGAACTATTGATAATATATTAACTACCTACCTGAAAGTTCACAATAGATTTATGGCTTCTAAGAATTTAAACTATCGCTATACTTCTATCATCGTTACAATTTACAAATTTGCAAAGATTAATTTATAAGAATAATAAATTAGTTTCAAATCATGTCATCTCTGCGATATGATATGTATATAGGTACATTGTATCACAGCTGCCTGCCGATGTATGTTTTTCGTAGCGCAGTTTTTATAGTTTTAATTTTTTTGCTCAGAAAATCAACATTTTTTCGGAATAAAAAGTATTTCAGAGCACTTTTTGTAATATTTACTACTTGTAGTGAAAATCTCGTCTAAATCGGACCAGCCGTTTTCAAATTTGCCAAGAACAAACAAACAAACTGGGAAAACCATTCGAAATTTAAAGTAGCCTATAATTTTAGTTGGAATATTTAATAACTTTTTGTGAAAATTTCATTGAAATCGGTTCAGCCGTTTTCAAGTTTACCCTGGACAAACAATGTTTTTTTTTGAGTAAAAGTGCAATGAAAATGGCATTTATTTGAAACATATGAAAATGTAGGTAATAAAGAGTATTCAACAATACACCGTACATTTTTTAGATTAGATAAAAATCTCAGCTGAGAAAAATAATTTTGTTGTTGTTCCCTCGCGCAGGTGACACGTTACGTTTTCATAATATGGGTATTCAAAAAGCAGAAATCTTCAATCTTATTATTGGTATAGATAATTTTAGTGATTTTAACGACAAAATATGTTAAATATAAGAACAAAGAGTAATGATGGTTTTTGGGTTAAAAGATTGAGCTCATTTCCGATTTAAGGGATGTATGTTTTTTGCATAGCATCGCGTGAAGTAACTTGCTACATAGACAGATATAAATCGTGAAAGTCACCCCTTCGTCTCACATATATAATTTTTTTTTTTTTTTTTTTTTTTTGATAATGTAAGTGTCGAACAACCCTCTAATATAAATCGAATAGGGCGTGAAACAAGCATATAAATTTAGTCCACATGTTTCTACTGTGTTACGTTCTGTCTCAAGTCGTCGGTCGGTCGGTCGGTTAGTCGGTACGGGGGATGGATATTGTGTGCAAAAGAACGTGGAAAAATCCAAGGGATGAGAGGGTGCACACGGCTACATATCTTGTCGGGGGTTTGAGGTTGTGGATGTTGGTTGTTAGTTTGTGATGTGTTCAAGAGCGTGGAAATTTTATTTACGTTAGGGGATAATTACCTTGGTGCTGTCAAGCACCCTCTTCGTTGCAGAGGACACAGCGCGCAAAAAAAAAATGAAGAAGAAACCCACCCCAGTTCGACCGAGCTCACATAGCACACATTCGAAAGACATAATTCATTTAATATCAAATATATCACGTACTTATTTATCTGACAAATTTTCTTATACAGCACAAATATTTTCTTTCCATTTTTTCCCCGGTTTTCTCTCGACTTGCTTTTTTAAAAGAAAAACTCGGCGTGTTGTTTCGCTCGTGGGCATCCGCCAACTAGGTCAGAGCGACAAAGACAACAGACCCACACACAATAACATGAAAATTACCAAAGTATTATTATGTTTGAGTTCAGTTTGATTTATTTTTCCAAATTAAAAATTATATGAAAAAATAAAAATATACAACAGTGAGAGAGGTAAACTTTCGCATCTCCGGTTTCAGAGTTTTTGCTTCCCTTATATAACGTATACGTTATCAGATTTGTCTTCTCCCTGGTTTTTTTTTTGTCATATTCAATTTAAAACACTTTATTTGTTTTTTGATTAAAAGAAAATATTTTCAAATATTTATGAAATCATTTTCTTTTCCATTTACGTTTGTTTTAATAACATATTAAAAATTCATGATAAAATCCCGGGAGAAATTCCCACTAAAATTCAGCAGCTTTACGAAGCTTTACATTTCTTTATTTGCACTATAGTCGTAGCTTGTGACAGGGACAAATCTAAAGATTTTTCACAGCGTAAAATAGCTATAAAAAATAAATTGGATTGACATGAAATTTCCAATAATCCTAATATGTAATAAAAGGTCAGTCAAAATCAACAATAAATTAAATAAACATGATTTATTTTTAATTTTTTAGTATGTTGTGTGGACCCATTAGGGCTATGGATTCTCAAGTTTGCAACTCTCAAAAAGTTGTGGAAAAATGTTTATAGAGGAAAAGCCGTGAAATTTTTGAACTTGTTTCAGGTTCTGTTCCATGAATTTTTCTTCGAAAGCTACTCTGTACGTTTTAATAATAGATTAGGGAAAATAATTTTTGAAGAGTAATAAAATTATAGTAGAATGAAACCCATTGGAAAAAAAAGAATATAATAAAAATGAAAAAAAAACTAAATTAAGGGCGATCTGAGGTGGGGAAGTAGAAAAGAGGTGGTGAATGGTAGAAACGGTTTATCTCGATTTCCAACAAAACTACAAGTCCTATCGAAAAAAGTTAAATAGCAAAGTTGTAGATAATAAGGAGATCTACACTTTTTGTGCTAACACCTTTTTTACATAACCTCAAAATGTATGTGAAAAATTTCAATAACTAAGTTTATTCGTTTAAACCTCTACTTTTTGATGCAGCAAAAAATAAAATCATTCGAATGCTAAATATTCTCAGAAAATGCAATAAACTAAGTGTAAATTTTTATAAATTGTTTAAAATTGTACATAATATAATTGTACATAACACAATTTTGAGCAATTTCTTAAAATTTACACGTTGATTATTGCATTTTCTGAGAACATGTAACATTGTAATGTATAAAATTTTTTGCACCATCAAAAAGTAGAGGTTTCAACAAACAAAAAGCTCACCGACTTTTCAAATAAATTAGTTGTTTTGACGTGAGAATTTTCGATTGAAAATTAGGGTGCTTTTTCGATATTAAGTCATTATAAGGTGAAAAAATTAATATTTTAAATCAAAAAAAAAAAAAAAATACAGTGTGTTTGGGACATTAAAAGGCAAGTTTTCACCAAATTGCGTTAAACACATTATTTTTTTGTAAAAGATAAAAACTATAAACCAAAACCTTGGTTAATTGAATTTTTCACATAAATTTTGAGGTTACCGCAAAAGTGGTAGATCTTCGTATTGTCTACAACTTTGCTATTTAACTTTTTTCAATAGGACTTGTAGTTTTGTCGGAATTCGAGATAAATCGTTTCTACCCTCAACCCCCTCCCCCCTTTCCACTTTCCCACCGCAGATCGACCGTAATTTATTTTTCCTTTAATTTTTGTTATATTCTCTTCCTTTTCCAATGGGTTTCATCCTACTATAATTTTGTTCTTTTTTTACCACTTTCAAAAGCTAAAAGCACTAACCTAAAGAGCATTTAATTTGTTAGCTCTGCACGGTAATGGGTTCCCGAGTTACGGCACTTTAAAAATAGGTCAGTTTTTTCAAAAATTGTTAAATTTTAGTTTTAGACCATTTTTGGATCGAAAGTGTATCGAAACCATTGATCCTACGAGTAGAACTTTTAAAATATAATTTTTCGGCAATTTAATAAGCTCTAAATTAAGCGTAAAGCGGGGTCTGTAAGCCTTGTAGTTCATCTTGGAATCTTAGAGACTCCATATAAGGTAAATTCACATTTGGGTGGGTACTTCAGTATTGGTGGATTGTCAGGGTTGCCTTGAGGCTCATCACCGTCGTCTTCTTCAATGATGATATTTGAGTTGAAATTTTAAAAACCCCGACTGAGCCTGGTAGAGCCTAATTCTTTTGATGTGGTCATTTTCCGCTTAGATTTAAAATCTTCTTCAACCTAACTACCCTGAAAACGAACGTAAGTAGGTTATATTAGGCTGAAACAGGGTTTATTTTGCTACATCTTAAAATCCATTTCAACCTGTCACGCCCTAAATTCAGGCTATCTAGGTTAAAATAGGTTTTAAGATGTAGGAAAATAAACCCTATTTCAACTTGGTAGAACCTGGTAGTTAGGTTGAAGAAGATTATAAATCAAAGCGGAAAATAACCACATTATAAGAATCAGGCTCCAGACAAGGATCTCAATCGGGTTTTTAAAATTTCGACTTGGGTAAGGGCAGTATTCTTGGACATTTCCCCAGAGCAGGTAGCACACATCACAGTAGATCTAAGCTTTGCTTCCAAGCGAGTGCAGCCACCTCTGCACTCCTTCTAGCATTTACAAAAGAGGAGTTTTAGGAGCTCTACGAAGGCAGGGGCTTGCCGACTGGGAATGTGAATGAGTCCATCTGAGGTCATGCATATTTAAAAATCACTCCATCCAACAAAACTGTTTAGGTACATTTCTGGAAAAATTTGATTTACCTTGTATGGGTTTTTTTAAGATTTTAGGGTGAACTACGAGGCTTATAGACCCCGTTCTGCACTTAATTTAAAGATAAATAAATTGCCTACAAATTATACTCAACAAGTTCTGCTCGTAGGATCAATGGTTTCGACGCACCTTCAGTCTAAAAATGGTCTTAAAATAACATTTTAAATTTTTAAAAAATCTGGCTTATTTTCAAAGTGCTGTAACTCGGTAACCCATTGACGTGCAGAGGTCTGGTTGAACCTAATTTATAACTAAAAAAATTAAGAGAATAATATTTTAATTTATATCAATAAATAATATCCAAAGAAAGCTGCAAGACGTTTATAAAATTTGTCAGGATCATTTTTCTGGTTAACAATTCATGCATGTCATGAAAACGAAGCTTCATAGAAATTGCGAAATAAAGTAAGTAGCTACTTTTCAAAGTAAATTTGTTAATCTTATTCATATCTTGTGTTACTAAATTATTATTCTAAGATGGTTGAATCATTTCAGAATCCCAGATTTCGTGATAACTAAGAATATGCATGGAATGCAGACGTCATTTTCATCACTAAACTCCAAATAGTATAACAGCTACTGCAAAATTCGAGAAAAGTAATAACTTATTTATTAATAAAATGTGTCATTTGTATATATAAATATTTTTATTTTAAATATAAAAATAAATAAATAAATAAAACAAAAAGTCAAATTACGCGCGCCAAGTTAAAAGAAACCGAGTGGTTTTGCGACCAACTTCATTTTGTTATTTTTTGTCTTAAGATGGCCGCCCATCTTAAAATTTCACTCTCATCATTTTTTCATAACGCGCCTAGAGAAGTATAACTTCAAAAATCAAATTGGTAGAAGATATTTGGAAAATTAATTTCAAGCTTTGAAATGAACTTAACTAGAAGCCATATAAGCCGACAAGCTTAAAAACCAAGTCAAGTAGCTAAATCGAACCCCTAATTAAACCTTAATAAACAGATAATAATTATCCAAAGAAAATAAAACATTACCACAGTCACATAAAAATCGTTTAATTCTTTTTCGACGATAATTTTCTCACAGTTTAATAGACCAACTATAAATGCCACCCTTTCTCATATATTTACGTTCTTCCCCCATTTAATGAAACGCAAATGAACATTATAAATAAGAAACGTCCACATAAAAACGGGGATGTACCCCATTCTTTACCACTCTTAAACGAAATTATTACCTCCGCGAGCAGTTCTTATTGAACTCTCCAATAAACTAGAGAAAATTTAAATAGCACACACCAAATACCTTGCATTTCTACTGCAACACCCCTTCAAGCTCTCAGTGCATTGTTTCCCGATTTGGAAAGAAACCATTTTTGTCACACTTACCTAGAAAAAGAAAAATTAAAAACATTAACAATGGGACTCAATATGAAAAAACGATCGTGCAACTAAATTAAACTTTTTTAATTATTTAATTTAATTTAATAAATGAAGTGTTATGAAGGATCAGAATATTAATATGACACTCGAGATAACTTAATTAAGTTGGTTGGGTTAGTTTAAATTTGCATTGGGAAAAAAGTGGTTGACGACAGAACGACTGGGGGTTGACTAATATAAAATTTATGAAAACAAAAAAGGTAACAATGACACTTTTTTTTTTCAGGAATTTATAATTGAATTTTTAACTCGGCGGCTATTTAGTGGTAGCAATAAGTTAACTTGTTTGTAAATGAACGCGCCATAATTACGTAGCTTTAGTGTTAGCAAATACAGGGGAATTCAATATATTATGTCGACTTCCATCATTGAATTAGTGGATATTAGAAATTCGTGTATTGCACAATTTAATCAATGCAACTAATATAGGTAATTAGTGCATAGGGGAACCAAAAGCAATCAGTAGAAAATGGAATAGCAATGGACGCTTGAAAAAACTTATTTTGTAAGCGAGATAGCAATGGCAGCCCCCAGGCAGGTGCTGGCTTTCTTTAAAAATCTGATGCTTCCCGGTTAATACAGAGAATCCCATCACAATAGACCTCATTGGTCGCGGTGATAATAAGAAGAAATATCCTGAGACCCTTGCTGCAGAAATAGACTCCCAGCGATTACTCTTTAAGTGTTCTTTTAATTTTGGAAACAAAAAGAAGCTCGACGGAGCCAACCCTGAGCTATATGGGGCATGCAGCAACAATTCCTAACAATATTCCTTCAAAACAGCCCGTTAAATTATTAATTAACAAGTGCAACATGGAGTTTCTTTAAAATATCTATAAGCCTTTCCAGTTACAGTTCTACTATCTTCTAAAAAGTTATCTAAAATTACACTCGTACTGTCCCAAATCGTTTTAGCACAGATCTCTCAGCACAAAACTGAATGGGTCCATTTAAACCTTTTGGTAGCCACTGTTTGGACTAGTTTTTACTATCCGGGTCATTTTGATAAATCTAGAACTTGTTCAAAAAGTTTAAAGCATTGTCCACTTGTGTCATCATGTGTTCTAAGGTGTTCTGTCCTACAGTGGCAGAAAACTTGCTCAATCTTAACCTATCAGTAATAATCGTGTGAATGGACCCATATGAAATATGTAATTGTCTAGCACAGGCAGTGAAACACGTCGATCCTGTTCTAAAATTTTCTGCACAGAGGCCATATTTTCTTCAGTGATTGACGTCGATTCTCTACCAGCTTTGAAACGCTTTATCCATTCACTAGCTGATACCCGCGACGTCGTCTGCGTAGGTTATTATGTTAAGAACATATGCAATTTACAGAGAAAAAATAATTGAAAACAAAAATATATTAAACATAACCGGAAAGAACTTAGCGTAGAACATTTTTAACTATATGCCAAAAAATTGCTCCCTCAAAATCCGCTATTGCTCCAAGTGTATAGCTATTAGTTAATTAATAATTAATTTTTCAAAAATTTGGAAATTCAAAAATAAACATTGCTATATAATCCAAAATAATCACTTTTTTAATATATTTTTTTTAAATTGTTCCTTAAACGCTCTTTCCGGATCCGCAATTGCTCCAGGTGTTTAGTTAATTAGTAATTCAATTTTTAAACTATTCATGTTTATAAGATCCAACGGCAGTTGATCTATAGCATAAATTTGATAAATTATTTGCCTAATGAAAAGAGCAGATAGAGCTTTAAACAAATAACAAAAACTATTTATTATTAAAAATTATTTTGGATTTTGTAACGACTTTAATTTTTGAGTTTGAAAATTTAAAAAAATTTAAATATTTACTATTTACTATACACTTGAAGCAATTGCGGATCCGGAAAGAACATTTAAGGAGCATTCAAAAAAAAAACTAAAAAAGTGACTTTTGTATTTTACAGCAATTTTAGTTTTTGGTTTGCAAATTTTTGAATAACGAATTGTTAATCAATTAAAAACTATAGATACACTTGGAGAAATTACGGATTCTGAAGGAGCAATGTTTTGGCAAATAGTTGAATTAAAAAAAAAAATGTTTCTCGCTAACTTAACTCTTTTTGGTTAAAAAATATATGCAATAATAAAAGGGAGTGTTGAAATGTAATTTGATTATTGTAACGGTTGTAACCTTAAAAAATGTATTTTGAATCTATATTTACAGTAAAATATAAAAAATGCTAAAAAAGAAATAAAAATAAAAAAGAAACAAAAATATTTTTAAAACAGAAAAGTATAGAATTCAAAAAATAATTTATTTATTCTTATATCTCGCTTAGATCCATGAAGTCGTACCGCGTACGCTCAAATATGAAATAATCATTGAGCAGCGGAAGGAGAAATATTCCCTCTCTAGTCCACTCGAGTCACTGCGCATAACATGGTTTGCCCCACTCTATCAAAGCAACGAAAGAACAACAAAAGCATACGCGGTCTGCTTAGAAAAATCGGAATTTTTAAAACTCTAATTACTTTGTTTTTAATAAAGATATCGTGATAATTCTTTTTATAGATAAGGACCAAGTAAATAAGATATATAAGAAGTAAAACAAAAAAAATAGTTTTTGAGTTAAAAGCGAACATTGGAAAACAGCTATCATTTTATTTATATAGATAAATATATACTTAGATAAATTTTTACGAATGTCCATTTCTCTCAATTTTTATTTAATTAAAAACTTCATAAACGCGCGAACTTCAAATTTAAAATCTTCCATTTTCATAAAATCGTGTAACAATAATAAATTTCTTAATTGACTGATAAGCGACCAAACAATGAGCAATTATAACACAAACTTAATAAAATGTTATCGTATAAGATTGTAGCGTTGTAAAAAAAATCTTTCCGGGAATTAATTGATACACCCTCGTACAACAAATATTTAATATTTTCAAACAACATGTCGTCAGATGAATAAAAGTATTAAGCAATTAAATTTAATGTGTTTATTTTTAAGAAATAAAGAAATTGAGGCGCTTTAGATGTGAACGATAAAGGCAATGTTTATGATAATTTGAAGTCAACGATTAACACAAGAGTTTCTATTTTTTTTTTTACAGGAAATATAAAATCTCGGAATGAAATCATAAGAGGCATTAATTACAGGAAAAAACTTGTTTATAATCAGATAAAATGATATTATTTAAAAAAAAAACGACATTAAAATGATTGTGATTAATTCAGCTCATTACAGTGTAGACTTATTACACTATAGTCCACTAAAATGCACGCATTGTACAATATCTGTCAACGAAATTTTGAAAAGTTTTTTTTCAGGATTAAAAACGTTTTTGACTGAAAAATTTTTAAAATAAACTCTTTGGAACTGTCCAAACTTTGATTTTTTATCAATTTTTAGAGTAATTTAAAAGAAACAATTACTAAAAATTTCATTTTACGTGAACATGATTTCCCAATGCTTAAACAATGGGGTTGTTGTTTCAAGAGAATTTACAATAAAATTTACTTACAACACTACAAATTGTTGTTTTAATTCTTAAGAACACTTTCATTCGAAATTTAAAACACTTTTTTTTTCAATTAAATCAACTTAAAAATCATTAAGTGTTTTTGACTGAGCCGAAACGTCATTTTAATTAATTTCGGCCACAGCCACCTAACTATGATTACTAACTAATTCACCTATATAACAATGAAACAAACAAAGACACCATAAGTTTTGGATGTGTGTTAGAAAGAGACGTAAATCGTTTCTTAAATATTTCTTAAGTCCATTGATTTCAATTTAAATTTTTTACGAATTAAAATAGACCATTGATATCCTACAAAGTTTATTCTTACAACGCAGTCTCCTTGTGAAAGGACTTGATTTATTTTTAGATAATAACGAAAAGATGATGTTATCATATTCAAAAAAAAAAAAATTATTAGCTTGGTCACAATGATCATATCATAACTTACATACCTGTATATGAGTCATATTGCACGTAAAAAATTCGGTAAAGGCAAACAAAGAAAAAATTCTACCTTTTTAAAAATAGAAATTAATTAATAATTTTTTTTAGTCAATACAGGTATGTAAAAGAGCCCACCTTGAATTTCAAGAAAAAAAAATTTATTATATATTTTTTAAAATTTATTTATTAAACTCACTGTTGGTTAAAAGAACTCTAAACACTTTAAAACTAAACATATAAACAGAACTAGATGCATACAGCCTATATATACATACATATGGATAAACGAATTCCCAACCTTCACCAAAGAACCACCCTTATTCGAATTTTTCCAGAAAAAAGTTTCAAATAAAAGTTGTAGAGATGAATGAGTCTAACAACTATAGTAAGTTTAAAGAAAATCGTTAGAGCCGTTTTTGAAAAAAATTGAAAAATCTCAAAAACTCCTAGAATAAAGTGGAGGTTTCGGTTAACCGATTTCAACCAAAAGTGTCGCGGTACAACTAGATGTAATATGCAGGCTAAATTCCAAGTTTGGTAAAATTCGGATACAGCGCTCGATACGATATGGCTGTCACACACATACACAGACATGTTTCTAAAAACCACTTTTTTGGATTCAGGAGACCTCAAAACATGTATTTCCGGTGAAAGCTCTAATTCGAAAATTCGACCCGATTACAATACTTCCTTTACTACCAGGGTTCCCAACGCCGTGCCCCGCGTTAATTTAATTATTTATTACTGTTGATATAAATATGTTCAATTATAAATATCCTTCGATAAAATAGGTGATGCCCGCCGCTCTATCAATATTTTAGAATGCGCTCCAGGGTACAAAAAGGTTGGGAACCCCTGCTTTACTAAATAGTAGTAAAAGAAAGTAAAAATGGGAACATATATAGCGGATAAACCACCTATTGGCGCAGTGGTTAGAGGCAGTAGTTCTCTCCGCTTCATGCGTCAAGTGGTACGGGTTCGATTCCCGTTGAATCCTTGACTTAAGATCTTAGACCTAAGAATAAAATTGACCAACAGAAATTTTCTCTGTTTAGACAGTCGTGATATGACCTTAGATGTTAAAACGACTTAAAACACCAAAAAAAAAAAAAAAGCGGATAAATCCCAAACAATGGCAACACTATCGCAAAGCTCCAAATAGGTGCAAAAAGATAATCCTGCCCCTGTTAATATAATAAACGGTACATATAACCAACTCCCCTCCGCCACCCTTCGACTAATGGATCAAAATTTATCATAATCATCATATTTGGATATTGAGCTACTCTCTAGGAAACCTTTCGCTCCATGTAGCCAAGGTCAGAATTTCTTCAGATCTATACAAATGGTTCATCTGGATCCGGAAAAACTGGTGCTGGTTACTAAAGCAATATATTTGAAGGATGTGCCGCAGTTGGAGAACCTCTCAACTGTTTGATGGGGAAGTAGAGGCAGTTTTACTAGTTACATCTAAATATCACGAAGTTAACACGTATCATAAAGCTGTTAATTGATTCTCTACCCGCGATAGCAGCACTATCCTCTAACTACCCCATCGATTGCGTCTATACCAACAAATGTCGAGCCGCCTTGGACAGTCTCGCTAAGACTTGTCACTACAATGGACTCCCAGTCATGTTGGTATCTGGGGAAATCAAAAAGCAGACGTCCTCGCTAAGTCTGGCACCTCTCTAAATCAACCACCAACTCTTGTCTCTAACATCAGCTCAGAGCCACATCGCAAGCACTATCAACTGGCATTCTTACAAAATTCAAAAAAATTAAGCACAAGGGAAATTGGGAATCCTTACTGGAATCTCCTATCCCACGACTTCTTCCCCGCTAGGTGTCAGCCGTAGCTTTTCGAACTACCACGGGATACCTATGCAAGCACTTGCATAAAAACCCCCCTAATTGGGAGTGGCCCATAGCTGGATATTCTGCCTTAGTTATTCTATTAATAACCCTAGGACTGGAGGTTTTGGACCTCCAGTCCTATCTTACGACTGCTTCCCCGCTAGGTGTCAGTCATAGCTTTCCAAACTACCACAGGACACGTATTATAATTGGTTATGTAAGTGGGTTCTTGTGGCGAAAAGAGTATGCAGTCATAATTCCATTTCCCTGTTGACTTATCTTGATTTTCTAGACGCTTGCCTTTAATTTGGTTAAAAATCAAGCCAAGTTCAAGTTAAATGCTAAGTCCAATTCATTTGATCAGATTCGGAATGAAACCTGCGTCGTCTTTTGGTGAGCTCATTTAGTAATTTCCTGTATAAAACTATAAATGTCGATAGATTAATTGATTGGTTGGTAAATTTGATATTTTAGACAACAGGTGTGTGTGTGTGTGTAAAAATTAAACTCGATTGTATATCAGGAAAAGGGTAAACATTCGATTAAAAGATTCCGTCGATAGACATGAAGTTCATGTGAGCAAATACCTTTCAACGGCATTTAAAATCATTTTTTTTTAAGTGAATAAATTCAAATCACTCTCATTCGATCTATTAATTGTCTTAGAATGTACTTAAATTCGAGCTTAGATCGTAGATGACGAGGAATTTATTTATTCACACGCAACTGGTAACCTTTTTGTGGTCAAGTTTACAAGATATTTTGATTAACGGCGTTATTCTTCATTAAAATAAATTGTCTTGCATCGTTCGGGCGGTCAGTCGTCTACGACGGGCGCACTTGGGGGTCGACAACCAATCAATCCATTTCAACCCCCCGAACAAACTCGATCTTTCTCCAACGACAACAGCAGCTAACAACCCCCTGGATTAAATGGCATCGGCAGAAAGTGAACCGGGAAATTAATACGAAATAATTCATTTTTATCGTTTTGGTTTTGCAATCAATCGAAACGTGTGCTTTATGGCCTAGAGACAATTTTTGAAACCCACTACCCTCCCCCCCCCCTTAAACATGGAACTGGGGAGTTATTTTATGTTTAAGAAACAAGAGTTGAGTTTGAGTGGTTGGAAAATAAGATTTCGAACGGGAGCAAGTTGCACAATGGCGAGGATCTCTCAACATTTTAACAGAATAATTGCACTTTGAACTTTTAGTATTAATTGTATGCAGCATAAATCTTTGTGCTAAGCTCAACTTTGAAATTGAGTGTGTGTTTGAATGAAACACAAAGTTACTACAAGAACCACTCAATTATTTCTCAGCTCGGTAAAATTACTTGTGCGACAGTTTTATTTAAAAAAAAAAAAACAATAATAATAATCTATACCAATAATAAGATTGAAGATTTTTTACTACTTTAATACCTATTTAATAAAAATGTTCCATCTCACCTGCGCGAGCGAACAAAAAACAGAATCATTTTTTCTAGCTGAGATTTTTATCTAATCTAAAAAATTTAAGGTGTTTTGTTTAATACTCTTTATTGCCTGCATTTTCATATATTTGAAACACAAAAATAAATGCCATTTAAATTGTAATTTTTCCCAAAAAACAGGGTAATAACAGGGTTTTTCCAGGGTAAACTTGAAAACAGCTGAGCCGATTTCAATGGAAATTTCATAAAAAGTTATTAAATATTGTAACTTACATTAAAGTCTACTTTAAATTTCGAATAGTTTTCCCTGTTTATTTGTTTGTTCTTGGCAAACTTGAAAACGGCTGGTCCGATTTGGACAAGATTTTCACTACAAGTAGTAAATATAACAAAAAGTACTTTAAAATACTTTTTATTCCGAAAAAATGTTGATTTTCTGAGCAAAAAAATAAAAACTATAAAAACTGCGCAACGAAAAACATACATCGGCAGGCAGCTGTGATACAATGTACATATACCATATCATATCGTAAAGAGGATATGATTTTAAACTATGTAATTTGTTATTCTTATAAACTAATGTTGGCCAATTTGAAAATTATAACCATTATAGAAGTGAATTTACGGGTAGTTAATATATTATTAATAGTTGGGCTGAGTAAACGTTCGAATTGTCGAGGGAGGAGAAGGAAATCCTCTGCAGTAAATATGATTTCATTCATAAAAAGAAATAGCTTAGTTCAAAATTGAGACCCGTAATAATAAATAACCAAAATAGACAGTGTGACTTAAGTGATCCTGATTAAGAGTTTAACTAACAGAGGTGAAACCGTTAGGCAGAGCCTCCAGAACAAAAAGAAATCCAGCCCAACTTATTTTTCAGGTGAAAATAGCAACTTAGATATGACCATCGCGTTGTTTTTTTACCAAAAAACGATATTCTTAATTTTCAATTTATTTTAACAAGATCTATAAAAATTCATTCTCTAATCTTGGACCCCGGGAAATAGCAGACTTGCCGATAAGACATAATGGCTTTAATACTATATCCTAGTATTATGATTCTAAGGCAACCAAACCTGAGACCTCAAATCTTAAGATAACACATTAAGTATTATTGATCCTAAAAAAGTTACACTTCCTATAGGATAGCTACTAATCCATTCTAATAAAATTAATAAATGATTTCATATGACATTTGGTGTGAAAGGTTCTCAAGGCTTAAAATTTTCTTAATATCTTACAATATTCAAAAAAAACGTAAAGATCCTATCTATAAGAAAGCTTATATCTGTTCCTGGAAAAGTAGTTTAACGGATTTTCATGAACTTTCTATGAAATAAAAGTCTAGAAATACCTAATTATCTTTTTTTGTTAAAATAGCTAATTTTCTTATTTTTGGGTAAAGTTTTCTATTATTCAGATTAATTAAAATACTCTCAGCAAAGCGGGCGGGTATCAGCTAGTAAAAAATAAGACTGAAATGCATGGAAATAACAACACTTGAATATCTATGTGATTGTTGTGATTGTTGACTGGCGCAAGTTAAATTTTTCGAAAAGCTTCGAGAGGTTCCATTCGATGTTTGGATTGCCGGACACTTGGATTGTATTGGGGCGTTTTGTTTGAAATTCTTTTTTTAGATTCATTGTCACGTTTGTGTTAAATATCATAAACGGATTTATATGTGAGTGAGAATGTGTTGCATTTTTACGTGATGCTTTTTTCGTTGTTATCTATATTATGTTGAACGCAAATGTCGTCTCTCTGTTTACTTTTTCGAGCGATTACTAAGAAAATTGATAACGAAAACATTTAGTCAGCACAATCAAAGTAAATATTTCCTTGAGTTTGGTTTGTCATCGACGAATTCGAGAAATGTTTTTTTTTTTATCTGAAGTCATTAACACGTTTCTTCTACTTCGTTCTCGAGTTTCTCTCATTGGGGAGAAGCACGAGGAAGTTGCGAGTGATTTATATTGTATATGCGTCTGTCTCGCGTTGTTTGTGTGAGACTTGAGGTTAAGTCCTTTGTGTGAACTACTGATGGTTCACATTTTTTATTTATATAGCTGAGCATTTTTTTTTATATTTATATTTACTAATCAACTTATGGTTAGGCATTAGCTATAAATTGTGGTATTAAATCATAAATATTTTAACAAAGAAATTGATTGAAGTTTCTTATGAAATTACGATTAGCCCAATGAAAAGAATATCAGCGATTAAAATGATCCAGGACAGTTTTTTTTTAAGAAAATGTACTGCTTTTTGTATAACTGTTATTTTTTCTGGTTGAAAGGAATTATTATACGCTCAGCGAAGAGGGAGGCCCATCGAAAGCAGGTTATCCAAGAATTTCCTCTTCTTCTATATGGAATATTTTAATTTTATTACTCTGAAAAACGGAGGTAAATAGAAAAAAAATCTTTCTCTATCAGTATAAAAGCTTTAAAAAAGCTTTTAATTGCTTTTACGTAGTGTTCCACCTGTTAAAGTCTCTAGCCCTTGAACTAAGATCAGTTATATGAATTCACCAAGTTCTTTATTAAATGCTTCTTCTTCTTCTTATCAAACGCCCACTCTTGACATTTCTGCCATTCGGTGCTGCGCCGTCCAACAAAGGTTGGTTGAAGTTTCTTATGAAATTACGATTAGCCCAATGAAAGGAATATCAGCGATTAAAATGATCCAGGACAGTTTTTTTAAGAAAATATACTGCTTTTTGAGACATAACTGTTATTTTTTCTGGTTGAAAGGAATTATTATACGCTCAGCAAAGCGGGAGGCCCATCGAAAGTATGTTATCCAAGAATTTCCTCTTCTTCTATATGGAATATTTTAATTTTATTACTCTGAAAAACGGAGGTAAATAGAAAAAAAAAAATGTTTCTCTATCAGTATAAAAGCTTTAAAAAAGCTTTTAATTGCTTTTACGTAGTGTTCCACCTGTTAAAGTCTCTAGACCTTGAACTAGGATCAGTTATATGAATTCACCAAGTTCTTTATTGAATTCTTCTTCTTGCCGTTCAAAATTTTGACTCTTTCCTGCGTTGTTAAACCCTTTAAAACTCAGTTTTATAGAGTCTAAAAATTAGTTTTACAGTTATTTAATGGGAATTGGTGCAAACTTTTGGCCTCGATTCAAAAAATTTACAACAAAGATGTTGTCTATGTTAAACAAACAAACCGTGGTTAAAACAACATTCGATATATTCTCGAAATGCTAACCACTAAATCCACTTAATTTTTAACACAATTTCGCTAAAAACCAAACTCGTAAACATTGGGGTTTCGTTTGATTTGCCGCATAGCTTTTGTGGGAGCCCATTAAAAAAAAAAAAAAAACAAAAAAAACGTTGAAAACCGCTGTTTATTTCATATATAAAGTAAATAAATTTCTCAACGAATGTTTATTTAACTCGTCAACTATATGTCATGAGTGGAAATAAAAAATAAAAATAAAATTTTAAAAAAGTCAAATCCATTTCTTCGTAATATGATTGATGAATATTATTTTAAATCATCCGCTGACTCTGTATGTTTGACCACCCAGTAGCGGGTCAATTTAAAAGAATTAAACAAACAGCCCGAATTCATAATTTAGATTTTTCAAATAAGATAAACATGAATATATTAAACAAAAGTTTTAATTAAAAAAAATCACCACAAATATTGTCTTTGTTTCCATACCATCAAGTTTTTCTTTTCTTTTTTTCTTTTTTGAACCACCGCCATTTGCCTTTTGTATCATTAACAATCACATTGAATAAAACAATTTTTTGATAAGTTTGTTCGTCTTCATAATTTGATCGAGTAAATCAATTTAGCCACCCCTTTTTTTCCGGAGGACCCCGCATTAAACAAATGAATCCACACCACCACCATTAGTCGTAACACCAAAGCTTCAACAATGATGAAAAATGATTTAAAAATAAATAATTCATTTATTTCCGTCTTCCGTCAATTAGTCCCTCATTTTGCCCAGAAAAAAAAAATGATGTGAAACCTTTTATTAGCCAGCACCCTCACCGCTCGTACCATTTCTTGTCGAGCCAAATTGATTTTCAAGAAATTTCTAATTGATAACGGAAGCTTTTTGTAATTGGAAAACGCACATTATTTATTGATATATATCTGGAATATTACGAAATTCCCGCAGGAAGAGCGCACACGTGTCTGTTGTTTACGTAATATGTGCGTCGATCTCACCCCATTTCGGACGCGTCGTTCCACATTTATACCTCGATCAAAATAATAGACACCCCCGGACGAATGTTTACGATAGGAGAGATTCATGAGAATGGAGGGATGAGCGGAATGGTCGTTGGGCCAAATGTGGAACGTCGCTGTCATTCTGTTGTGGTATTGTTTGATTTAAATCCTTTGAGACAGTTGTTTGATGGGGGATTTGACACGTTTCTCGATATAAGGAAAATCTCTCTATCAATATACCACCCTATTTTGCTATAGAGATAAGTAAACGAGCATCTCACAAACTCGATCCAATCGAATCTTTCGATTTTAACCTCAAAAAAGGACTGTCCAAAATGCACTACGTAGAGTTTCTCAGAAAAAAATTTCATAATTGACTAGAGATATTAAGGGGGTATTCTAGTCTTGGAATTTGCAAAAATCGAAAAAATTTTTTTGAAGTTTTACTTCTTTAGACGCGTTATGAAAAAATGATGAGAGTGAAATTTTTAGATGGGCGGCCATCTTGAGACAAAAATTAACAAAATGAAGTTGCCCGCAAAACGGCTCGGTATTTTTAACTAGGCGCGCGTAATTTGAATTTTTATTGTATTTATTTACTTATTTATTTATTTTTATATTTAAATTAAAAAAAATTATATATACAAATGACACATATTGTTAATAAATAAATTATTACTTTTCTCGAATTTTGCAGTAGCTGTTATAGGTACTTTTTGAAGTTTAATGATGAAAATGACGTCTGCATCACGGCACGGTTTTAGAAGCATTAGTAGCGTTCTATTTTATCATCACAAATTAACTGTAAACGGCTCGGTATTTTTAACTAGACGCGCGTAATTTGAATTTTTGTTTTATTTATTTACTTATTTGTATATTTTAATTAAAAATAATTAATTCTTTAAATATATTTTTTTTATTTTATTTAGAAAATATTTATATATACAAATGATTCATATTATTAAAAAATAAGTTATTACTTTTTTCGAATTTTGCAGTAGCTGTGATGAAAATGACGTCTGCATTTCATGCATATTCTTAGTTATCACGAAATCTGGCATTCTAAAATGATTCAACCATCTTAGAATAATAATTTAGTAACATAAGATATGAATAAGATTAAGACATTTACTTTGACAAGTAGCTACTTACTTTATTTCGCAATTTCTATGAAGCTTCGTGTTCATGACATGCATGAATTGTTAGCCAGAAAAATGATCCTGACAAATTTTATAAACGTCTTGCAGCTTTCTTTGGATATTATTTATTGATACAAATTAAAATATTATTCTCTTAATTTTATTTGTAATAATTATATCTTTAAAGATATATATTATTATTATTATTAAATATTAAATTACAGTTTTTTTAAATTGATTATTTGAATAAAATTAATAAAAACTAATTTTTAATGATACCGAAGAAGTATAACTTCTCACGCGCGTACATAAGTACACGCAACCACTTTTTTTTCCATAATTCGATAGTTTATATATTCAAAAATATCTCCTTAAAAAGATTTTTCAAAATTCAAATTATTTCCGAAGTTATAGCCGTTTTAGTGTCGCGGCAACTCGACCGATTGAGACGTAACGTAAAACTTTCAACGCGTTTTTCTCGAAACTACTTTTTTCGATGCGGTCGCCACAATATCTCAAGTTCTAATCACCCAATTTACTTGAAATTTGGCATGAATATTCTTTGAATATCTCTCTATCGCATAAATCAATAAAAAACAAAAATTTGAAATTTGTTTAATTTTTAAAAAATTCAACAAAATTAAAAAATTAGTGAAAAAATCGACCTTTATTTTTGAGTAGCCGCCATTTTATGAAAAAACAATTTTTTTTCAGTTTTGGAGGTTCATGCGATAGCGACATTCGTACTTATCAAGAATCCATCATTCTTTTATTTTTTACATGACCACAAAAGTAGAAATCATGGCGACGAGGACACGGCCTTTTTTTTCCTCCCTCTACTTCAAAGACGCAACACTCAATGAAAAAAATTGTTTTTTTAAATTATTTTTGTGTACTCTCTGAATATAAATAAACAAATGATAAAAAAATGGATACTAAAAATATCAAATGCTTTTTTTTATCAACTGCCAAAAAACGCTCGATATTCGGGCTTCGGGCCGGTTTCGCCATATATTGTAGCTTCAACAGGCCCACTGATGTATGCTCAGCACTCGCGTCTTAATAAATTATCAATTATTATCAAATTCGTTTTTAAAACAGAAAAAAATTATAAATACTTGATACATGCAAGGCTACTGAATGACACGAATGCTAAGCATGCATCAGAGAGCCTGATGAAGATATAATATAGGTAACGAAACGTCGCGAACTGATACCCTTGTTGCATTCATTGTAAAATCCCGATTCATTGCCAATTTAATTTCTAATCGCACTGCATAGCGGTTCCTAATAGACGATTAGTTCTTATAGCCAATATTTTTCGAGCCTAAGGGGGCATTCTAGTCTAGAGGCCCGAATTTCGAGCGTTTTTTGGCAATTGATAAAAAAGAACATTTGTTATTTTTACTTTCCATTTTTTTATCATTTGTTTATTTATGTTCAGAGTACACAAAAATAATTAAAAAAAAAAAAAATTTTCATTGAGTTATAAGTCCTTGAAGTAGAGGGGGAAAAAAGAGGCCGTGTTCTCGTCGCCATGATTTCTACTTTTGTGGTCATGTGAAAAATAAAAGAATGATGGATTCTTGATAAGTACGAATGTCGCTATCGCATGAACCTCTAAAACTGAAAAAAAATTGTTTTTTCATAAAATGGCGGCTACTCAAAAATAAAGGTCGATTTTTTCACTCATTTTTTAACTTTGTCGAATTTTTTAAAATTATTACAAATTTCAAATTTTTATTTTTTGTTAGTTCATGCAAAAGAGAGATATTTAAAGAATATTCAAGCCTAATTTTAAGTAAATCGGCTGATTAGAACTTGAGATATTATGACGACCGCATCGAAAAAAGTAGTTTCGAGAACAACGCGTTTAAAGTTTTACGTTAAGACTCCCCCGGTCTAGTTGCTACGACACTAAAACGGCTATAACTTCAGAAATAATTTGAATTTTTAAAAATCCTTTTAGGGAGATATTTTTGAATATATAAACTATCGAAATATAAAAAAAAAAATTTCGATTTTTTAAAATTCCAAGACTAGAATACCCCTTAAATAGTTGAGACCTTTTTTTCTTAAAAAAAACTAAGCATACCTTAAAAACTTTTTCCAAATATTTTTTTTTTCAATGACTATAAAAGTTATCGGGAGGCCTCCGTATAAATTTTCAAGTTAATCAATTTTCATTTAGAAGCCCAAAAGCCGTGAAAGTTATCCCTTAACACTTCACTTAATGAAGAAAAGTTAAACTTTTCGCAAAAACTACCAAACTTTCGTAATTAATTCCAACCCTTCTCGTCACTTCCGACACCAAATGCTCGCTCCCCTAATATTTCTATTATAAAAATAACAATGAACTCATTTGTCATTTATAAAATTGAAATTTACTGGATGCTTTTTATTTTCTATATCGCACGTGGATTCTCTTAAATCCAATAAATGAACTAATTGGCTTAAATACTAATTATAATTGGTAAGTGAAACATGAAAATCAAATACGTTTTAATAGTTACGCTTAAAGCTCCGATTGTCCTAATTAACGCGCTCGAGAGATAATAAAGTCAAATTTGAACTAGTTTCGAATTTTCAAATACATTTTCCCGATAAAAAGAAATTTGAAATTTTCATCTTTTCGTAAGCTTTCGACTACTTTAAGTACTTAAGTACTGTGACCAAATTAGTACGTTTTCATGAAACCTTATTTTTTTTATTTTAAATTGATACCTTATTTCTAAGCAGGGCCCCTGCTTGTAATGAGATTTCATGCCTTGATGGAATTCTGACCAGGACTAACAGATCCAGAACTGGGTCATTATTAGAATAACCAAAGCTGAGTATCCAGTTATGGCTCAAGCATTGCACAAAATAGGGGTACCCAAGTTGGACTCTTCACTACTGGCCTAGTCATCCCATCGTTTAGCTCTTAGATTTCGTGTATAGTAACTCCTGTCACCAATGAGTGAACTGAACAAACCTTCTGTTAAACTATCACTCATTAAATAAGCCATATTTAATCCTAAAGGATACATTATCCTTTAAGAATAATTATTCACTCAAATCTCAAAAGAAAATGACTTGAATCTCAAAATTCTTCTTCTTCTTCTTATTCAACTCCCAGCTTGAGATTTCTGCCATTTGGTGCCGCGCCGTCCAGTAGAGATTTGAGTCTTGGGACTTGAGACTAGTTGATTTTGGTTGTTTTCGTTTATCTCCCTAATATCTGCAAGTGCAGGACATGGCTTTTATGGGTTCCCTATAGCAGAGGGAGCAGATTGGAGTCGGTAGGATTCCAATACAATGGAAATGCTCACATAAGTAGTCATGTTACGTGGTATTTCAGAAAGCTGCGACTGACACCTAGCGGGGGAGTAGTCGTGGGATGGGGGATTCCAGTAAGGATTCTCATTTTTTCCTTGTGCTTCATTTTTTTTTAAAATATTGTAAGAATTCCAGTTGAAAGTGCTTGCAATATGGCTCTGAGCAGTTGTCAGAGACATAAAGATTGGCGGTTAATTCAGAAAGATGCCAGACTTAACAAGATCGTCTGCTTTTTCATTTTCCAAGATACCAACATGACTGGGAATCCATCAGTTTAAAAAAAAAACAGCTTAAAGTTAGTAATAGTAAAAAGTTAGTATTCATACTGGACAGCAAAAAGAGACCAAGAATCGGTGACTATAATGTCACTGTCTAGGAAGCCTAAAGGGTTAGACTTACAACTGTGTGGTGAGACTTAGAGACCTTCCTTAGACCGTCTTATACCTTTTGTCTAGACTTCACGCTGAGTAGCTCAACGAAGCGTGAAGGGTGGATTAAAGCGGGGCGTAGGCGACTGGACAAAAAGGTTCTCGAACATTCTTTCTCAAAGAGCTTAGTTTTTGAGACCACCTACCGCAAGGGTTTGACCAATTAAGTATTACTGGGTGAATGACGAAGACGAGGACGAAAGCTTCTAGCGATTTTCAAGTGTAATTCTTTATAGATGGGAATAGGACAGATTCTAAAGCCAAAATATAGAAAATTCTAATAACTGAATAAGTGGGGTGGGAATGTTCTAGAGAGATGGCCAAGTTTCTATATAAGCCAGAACAAGCATTGGCAGGACAGTCATAAATAAATCGTCAACGTGAGTGATAAATAAATCGTGAATTGTAAGTATTAAATAAATAGTAAATCGCGAGTGTTAAATAAATTGTCGTCATTCAAACACAAATCCAATAATCCGTTAAAAGGTTACCATAATATTAAGAAATAGTTTATGGATCGAATAAAACGTAGATAGTAAAAGTTCCTCTTGGATAGCCTTAAAGAAGAGCTTAAAAAATGTTTCCTCGAATCTAAGTAAATCAGGGACGCAACGTCTGATATAAGGAGTAAATAATAATAAAAAAATAGCAATTATTTCCTGTTTAACTTCATTTTTAAAACCCCCTAATTTGAGTACAAGTTAACCGATGATAAATGAATTTCGATCCCTGATGCATCCCTCATTTATATTGAATTTAGACTCAATTTCGATTGTGATGATTAATTGCAGTACCTTTCGAAAAGTATGCGTCAATTCAATTACCGAAAATGGTGCAAATCGAAAAGGCGATAATAAGGGTGAGAAATAGCCACAGTAAAACGACCCACGAGCGGAAAGAAACACAACGCGAGTCGTCCAGCCAACATCCCCTGATACCATCAAGTTAATGACAAAATGTTATTTTTGGTCGGTCGACACACAACTAACCCCAACACGAGCTCTTGTTTGTCCACCTCCCCCCGAACATGTGACAGATTTTTTCGTCTCTTTCGATTTCGAAAATCATTAATCTTAATGTTAACTTTACGTATCGTTATTAATCATGGATTTATACATCGCCCTATGCATTGATGACGCAATAATAATCATCGTTACGTTTTGGGACTAACATAAGATCGAGAGTGACCATTAAATTACCCGCTCTCGCTTGGATATTTGCAAAGGGGTTGTTGAAAGTTTTTCGATTCGCGTAACGATGATTGTGTCGATTTATCTTTGGCTCGTTATACGCTTGTTAGTCGGGCATTTTTTTTTTCGGGCTCCCTCTCACTAATTTAATTATTAATACCGTTGTGTATTCGGCATGGTCCATTTATTATAATTTGCCTCGATAATTGAATCATTCGTGATGATGTTGCGTTTCATTTTTATCCTTATTTAAAGACTGGAACTTGCCTACAAGAAGGAGGTCCTCAAATTATGACCAAATGTGTTGTAGTTTTAACAACATTCCTTGTTAATTTTACTACATTAACTAGTATTATATAGGACGACATATATGAGTAAAAATGATTGAAATTTTTGACACTTGCCTTTATTTGTCAAAATTATTGGTTATGTTGTAGGCGGCGCATGCGCACCAGTAACAGAAGCGCCAAAATTTGTTAATTGTACAACACTCAGCAGTTGTAACAGCTACATATATTTACTACACTATGGTAGTAAAAAATACTATACTATCTGCTATTAAATTTGAGATTATAGTGAACACAAAGTGCAGTAAAAATATTACTAGTTTAGTGTTTATATGTAAATTTTACACCACTATTTTTTTCCGTGTAGAGGACCGAATTTCGAGCGTTTTTTTGGCAATTGATAAAAAAGGACATTTGATATTTTTACTATCCTTTTTTTTATCATTTGTTTATTTATATTCAGAGAGTAAACAAAATTAATTTCAAAAAAAAAACTTTTTCATTGAAATATGCGTCCTTGAAGTGGAAGGGGAAAAAGAAGCCGTGTCCTCGTCGCCATGATTTCTACCCTTGTGGTTATTTGAAAAATAAAACAATGATGAATTCTTGATAAGTACGAATGTCGCTATCGCATAAACTTCCAAAACTGAAAAAAAAAAATTTTTTCTCAAAATGGCGGCTACTCAAAAATAAAGGTCGATTTTTTCACTAATTTTTTAACTTTGTCGAATTTTTAAAAAATATACAAACTTAAAATTTGCATTTTTTGTTGATTCATGCGATAGAGAGATATTTAAAGAATATTCATGCCAAATTTCAAGTAAATCGGATGATTAGAACTTGAGATATTGTGGCTACCGCATCGAAAAAAGTAGTTTCGAGAAAAACACGTTGAAAGTTTTACGTTAAGTCTCAACCGATGTAGTTGCCACGACACTAAAACGGCTATAACTTCGAAAATAATTTGAATTTTGAAAAATCCTTTTAGGGAGATATTTTTGAATATATAAACTATCACGGCCACCTATTGGCGCAGTGGCTCGAGCAGTAGTTCTCTCCACTTTATGCGTCAAGTGGAACAGGTTCGATCCCCGTTGAATCCTAGACTTAAGTTTCTAAACCTAAGATTAAAATTGGCCAACAGAAATTTTCTGTGTTTAGACAGTCGTGATATGACCTTAGATGTTAAAGCGACTTAAAACACCAAAAAAAAAAACTATCAGATTATGAAAAAAGTGGTTGCGTGTACTTATGTACGCGCGTGAGAAGTTATACTTTTTTGGTATCGTTAAAAATTAATTTTATTCAAATAATCAATTTAAAAAAACTGTAAATTAATATTTAATAATAATAATAATAATAATAATATATATATATTTTAAGATATAATTATTAAAAATAAAATTAAGAGAATAATATTTTAATTTGTATCAATAAATAATATCCAAAGAAAGCGGCAAGACGTTTATAAAATTTGTCAGGATCATTTTTCTGGTTAACAATTCATGCATGCCATGAAAGCAAAGCTCCATAGAAATTGTGAAATAAAGTAAGTAGCTACTTTTCAAAGTAAATGTCTCTTATATATAATCTTATTCATATCTTGTGTTACTAAATTATTATTTTAAGATGGTTGAAATATTTCAGAATCCCAGATTTCGTGATAAGCAAGAATATGCATGGAATGCAAACGTCATTTTCATCATTAAATTTCAAATAGTATAACAGCTACTGCTTATAACTTATATATTATATTATATTATATATTATTATTATATTAGTTATAACTTATTTATTAACAATATGTGTCATTTGTATATATAATTATTTTTAATTTAAATATAAAAATTAATAAATAAATACAACAAAAATTCAAATTACGCGCGCCTCGTTAAAAATACCGAGCCGTTTTGCGGGCAACTTCATCTTGTTAATTTGTGATGATAAAATAGAACGCTACAAATGCTTCTGGAACCGCGACGCAATGCAGACGTCATTTTCATCATTAAACTTCAAAAAGTACCTATAACAGCTAATGCAAAATTCGAGAAAAGTAATAACTTATTTATTAATAATATGGTGTCTTTTGTATACATAATTATTTTTAATTTAAATATAAAAATAAATAAATAAATACAACAAAAATTCAAATTAAACGCTCCAAGAAACCCAGTGGTTTTGCGGCCAACTTCATTTTTTCATAACGCGCCTAAAGAAGTATAACTTCCAAAAAAAATTTCGATTTTTTCAAATTCCTAGACTAGAATACCCTCTTAATAGCTGGGTTTTCAAGTGAATTTTTTTTTTTCAATTATCCAGACTAAAATTGGTAAATGGTTGGGTGATAATATTTGTGGTTGTTTCGTTGCAAAAAAATGACGTTGAAATTAGTTTGATTGAAGTGAACGAATGTGGAGGGTTCTAAGCGGAAAAAATGCATCATCCAGTTTATTAGAGGGATGATCTTGATGATCTATCATAACAATATATTTAATTCAGAGGAATGAGTGATGGACGTCTGTACCTACGTACAGACAGAGGGATTATTGTATGATCCGCATGCATTGTCCCTATTACAAAACCATTGAGTTATAGAGAATTATGACGACGGTGTAATAATGCCCTAAGTGGCACGTGTACCATATGCACACGTGTGTATATATGTATATCTACAATCCCCATCCTATCTATGTGAATGCACACACGTAAACAGTTTGTGTATACTATAACCTAACATTATATGACTGGATTTTACTCGTTTCCCGATTCATCCCATACACACACACACACTATGCTATATCCGGCACGTTTTGTCCGTCTGTATGTCCGTCCATCCGGACTTGGTTGATTGTTTCGTGTACATCTAGACGAAGGTTGTTTAGTCAAAGCCCATATAGTAGAGGCTGTCTTCTTGCAACGGACCGCGTTCTACTCCCGGTTTCAACGATCCAGGACGCATGGTTACACTTGGTGTTGCCATCATCATTTTTATTATGGACCCCTCGTCGGCTTATCACGACCGAAAATCGTGTTGCGTTTCTCGTCCATTTAATACAATTCTGTCCTCGTCGAGATTCACAAAGTCAAACTCCGTAGAATGAGTAATAGTGCGAGATAAATGCAGAGGGTACCCCCCCCCCAATCGGAGTGAATTAAGTGACTGGAAATTTCATCCGCACAAATCTTGGTTGGATATTAAAAAAAAAAAAAAAATTACGACAAATTTTTTTCACGCCACCAACAATAATTGGATTGGTAGATTTTACGAGGCGGCCATTAATGACATTAGAAGCATTGTACGAACATAAAATCGGTTTAATTCCAATGCCGTTGATGGCCTCATCCATTTTTATTATGGATCAGGGCCATTATCGAGTCGTCTCGAAGGATTCGATCGCTATTTGATTTTCAACAATGTGAACACGCCATATTGCGAGAATGCCACTTGAGAATGTAATAATTTCGGTTATTACGGGCCTGGATATGCACCACCATATCGATACACACAACCAAAGAGAGAATATCGTACAGAACTGTATTAGTAGCCCGGGAGCGATCGAGGCAGCCATGAAATTGCATTATAAGGGGGTTGTGAAACCGAATGTGCACATATGAGAGAGGAGGAGGACCACTGGGATGTGAGAAGGGAGTCGAAAATGTGCACTAGTTCACTTACTACTATACCCCCGGCCACCGAAACAGGGAACGGACGAAACAATGAACGTTTCGGGAATGGGGATGAATGGTTTCGAGAGGGTTGGTCCAGAATTACAAACCATATGTGTGATTCATGCTCTACATGCACGTGATATATGAATTTTATCATAAACCACTTTGAAGTGCACCGCAGAACCGAGTGGCAAAAAAAAAACCAAATAAAAAATTTTAAGGATTTGTGTGAGAATTAAGGGACTACGTTCCAGGATAATATCAAAAGGCTTTAGTTCGAATAAATGAAACACACCCCGACTTGTACGGCTTTTGTTTATATTGCTTTTTGTCGCCTTTTGTCATTTGATTTTTCATATTTATTTGTTTTAATCGATCAAATCAAAGACAGCCATGAATCGTAAAAACAAAACAAATCCTCAAACAATCAAACAACAAAAATTGTTTTTTTTTAAATCTAGTGATAAAAATTTTAGAACTATATGCTCAGAATTGTAAATAGGAGATTCTGAACTATTACGAACTATAAATAAATTTGTCTTTTGGTCTTAGACCTAACTACCCCTAAATATTTAATCACATTTACAGAATAAAAGTTAAGGGATTTACTTTTAGTGGGGTTAACTTAAAATGCATTGCAAAAAATGCAATTTCTTATCGAAACCCACTTTTAACTGAACCCTTTGAAGTTTTTCTTGGGTGTCCGTGACGTTTTCCTGTGTTTGAGCATATGTTTGTGTGGGCTGAGACCTTCCTTCTTAGACCTTTATTTCTGACTTCACCCTAGGTGCTCACCGAAGCATGAAGAGTAGATAAAAGAGACGTGGTCGTCCTGACAAAGGAAATGTTTTAGAAAATTATTAAGGGTTTTTATTCAGTGCTGGACTTCCCATTGAGTGTTCACCGAAAAGTGAAAGGTGAACAAGGGAGGAGTGGTCAACACATGAGATAAAAGTTAGTCTAGAAATTTCTCTGTGAAATTTTCAATGTGAGCAAAAGTGAACATAAACAGTGAAATAAACCATTGTTAAAGTGTATGTAAATAAGTTTACAAGTGTTTAATAAATAAATGAACAATTGTATAAAATAAACAGTTGTCGTGAAACACAAATCCTTAAAACCCTTCGAAAAAATAAGTAAAAGACCAGGGCTGAAGCCTTTGAAAATGGTGAAAAGTGAAAAAAAATAATATTTGGTTGAAATCCATTAGAAAAGGAAGAGAATATAAGAAAAATGAAAGGAAAAATAATTTACAGGCGATCTGATGTTGGGAAATGGAAGGGGGTGAGTTTTTAAGGGTAAAAAATGGTTTATTTCGATTTCCAGCAAAACTAAAAGTCCTATAGAAAAATTGTAAATACCAAAGTTGTAGGTAATTAAAAGTTCTGCAACTTTTGTATTTACACGTTTTTCACATAACCTCAAAATTTATAAAAAAAAATAAAAAAATCTGGCTATTTGAATTTTTCACAGAAATGTTGAGGTTATGTGAAAAAAGTGTGATTACAAAAGTTGTTGATCTTTTTATTACCTACAACTTTGCTTTTTAATTTTTTTTCATAGTACTTTGAGTTTTGCCTTTAATAGAGATAAATTGTTTTTTACGCTTAAAATCTCACCCCCTTCCACTTCCCGACCTCAGATCACCCAAAAAATATTTTTTCTTTAATTTTTGTTTTATTCTCTCCCTTTTCAGTGGATAACGTCCTCGTTTATTTCTTTTTGGTTTAAAAAATTATCGAGCCTGGTCTTTGACTTGGTTTTAAGGCAAGATTAAGTCAAGTAGCTTGAAAATAAAAATTGAAATTTTAAACATTGGGGATGTAAGTAGAAATGAACAAACTAATACCGACTTAATAGGATATCAAAAAGCTATAATATACTCTTAAAAAGGAAAAATAATTTACAGGCGATCTGATGTTGGAAAGTGGAAGGGGGTGAGTTTTTAAGGGTAAAAAGTGGTTTATCTGGATTTCCGGCAAAACCAAAAGTTCTATAGAAAAAAGATAAACAGCAAAGTTTTAGGTAATCAAAAGATCTACAACGTTTACGTTTCCACTTTTTTCACATACCCTCAAAATGTATTTTAATTTATTTGAATATTTCACAAAAATTTTTAGGTTATGTAAAAAAAATTGTAAATACAAAAGTTGTAGATCTTTTTATTGCCTACAACTTTGCAATTTTAATTTTTTTCCATAGAACTTTTAGTTTTGCCGTATATCAAGATAAACCGTTTTTTACCCTTAAAAACTTTTTTACCCCTTCCACTTCCCGACCTCAGATCACCTGCAAATTATTTTTCCTTTAATTTTTGTTATATTCTCTCCCTTTTTGGTGGGTAACGGCCTCGTAAATTTTTTTTTGGTTTAAAAAATTATCAACCCTGGTCTATGACTTAATTTTAAGTCAAACTTAAGTCAAGTAGCTTGAAAATCAAAATCAAAATTTTAATTATTTGGGATTTTAATAGAGATGAACGTAATAATATCGACTTAATATGATATTAAAAAGCTATAATATACTCTGAAAAAGCTAGTTGGAGACTTGTTACTGGAACATAGAGCTAGATGAGTCGATACTTACTAAATTTTATGTAAAAAAGGGTAGAGAATCTTCATCTTAAATGGGCTAATACTAGGTTCCTTTGGTAGCAACATGTTCATGACATTTTCTCTCAATTTTCCGTCATGCAATTTTAAATTTATTTGTGTTTATACATACAAAACGATCAAATCTAACATTTAAATCGTTATCTATGATTGCCGTGAACGGGCGGTGCACCCCAACTGGCCTCCTTTTGGCCAAGGGAAACGGGGGGTAGAGACACTCTATTTGGTGCGGACGAACCCTGTTTTTCATTTGGATTCGAACGAGCTGAAAATATGGGAATGGGGTGCGGTAATTGGTCGGGAGCGTGGCCATGCCATACACAAAACGGTGCGGAATCGGGGTAGGTATCGTATCGTGAATTTTCTTGAGAACGAAGAAATGTGGTTAAATATCCATATTTTCCCTTAACGGTGCTTTGTGTTTGTATTATTTTTATGCTCGTTTCAACATCAACAACGATTACCCGGATTAAATTTATTCGTGTTCGCTCCGTTTCGGATTCTCAAATGTGAACGTTCTTGCGTTGGAAATTCCAACGTTACGTTTCGTCTTTTCCTGTAGGTTTTTAATTTAAATTTCAACATTTTCGGGGGAAAACTGTAACGTGTGACAGGCTGGCATCGTCTTTTTGTCAGATTTATAAAATTTACGAATTATACACGGACGAAATGGAAATATTTAATAGAAAAATATAGTATATACCATACCCCCCCTCCCAGTACGGGTGCACGGGGGTTAGGGTGCTTCAATCAACTCACCATTTTGACAGATTAATGAGTAAATTTGTGGGCTAAATGGCTCCGGCTTGCTTAGTTGGGTGACAGATTTAAAATTCATTTTTTTGCGGGGAATGCATGCAGTGGGACGACGGAAATAGAAACACCATTTGGATGATTGCTGAGTCAGCTAGATGTCAAAATAGAAATATGACAGGGTTGAATTTAATTTCTAGTCGAATTAAGGGATGTTCATAATGGATAATTATACCGTCATTTATCTATACCAATAATTAGATTGAAGATTTTTACTACTTTAATACCTATACAATAAAAACGTTCCATCTCTCCTGCGCGAGAGAACGAACAACGGAATCATTTTTCCCAGCTTAGATGTTTATGTAATTTAAAAAATGTAAGGTGTTTTGTTGAATACTCTTTATTGCCTACATTTTCATATATTTAATACAAAAAAATAATTGCCATTTACATTGTAATTTTCCCCAAAAAAACAGAGTAATAACAGGGTTTGTCCAGGGTAAACTTGAAAACAGCTGAGCCGATTTCAATGGAATTTTCACAAAAAGTTATTAAATTTTGTAACATAAATTATAGGCTACTATAAATTTCGAACACTTTTCCCTGTCTGTTTGTTTGTTCTTGGCCAACTTGAAAACGGCTGGTCCGATTTGGACATGATTTTCACTACAAGTAGTAAATATTACAAAAAGTGCTTTAAAATACTTTTTATTCCCAAAAATGTTGATTTTCTGAGAAAAAAAAAACTATAAAACTGCGCAACGAAAAACATACATCGGCAGGCAGTTGTGATACAATGTACATATACTAACATATCGTAGAGACGAAATGATTTTAAACTATGTAATTTGTTGAAACAACCATAAATCCATTGTGAATTTATAGGGTAGTTAATATATTATTAATAGTTCGGCTGAGTAAACGTTCGAATTGTCGAGGGAGGAGAAGGAAATCCTCTGAAGTAAATATGATTTCATTCATAAAAATTAATATCGTTGTTCAAAAATAAGACCCGTAAGAATAAATAACAAAAACAGACAGTTCGACTTAAGTGATCCCGATTAGGAGTTTGGCTAAGAGAGGTAAAGCCGTTAGGCAGAGCCCCCAGAAAAAAAAATAAATCCAGCCCAACTTATTTTTCAAGAGAAAATAACAACTTAGATGTGACCAAAAAGTGCTTTAAAATACTTTTTATTCCGAAAAAATGTTGGTTTTCTGAACAAAAAAATAAAAACTATAAAAACTGCGCAACGAAAAACATACATCGGCAGGCAGTTGTGATACAATGTACATATACTAACATATCGTAGAGACGACATGATTTTAAACTATGTTTGTTTTTATTTTTATAATTGTTCTTCTTATAAATTAATGTTCGCAAATTTAAAAATTATAACCATGATAAAAGTATAGCGATAGATTAAATTCCTAGAAACCATAGCTCCATTTTGAATTTACGGGTAGTTAATATATTATTAATAGTTCGGCTGAGTAAACGTTCGAATTGTCGAGGGAGGAGAAGGAAATCCTCTGCAGTAAATATGATTTCATTCATAAAAATAAATATCGTTGTTCAAAAATAAGACCCGTAAGAATAAATAACAAAAACAGACAATTCGACTTAAGTGATCCCAATTAGGAGTTTGACTAAGAGAGGTGAAGTCGTTAGGCAGAGCCCCCAGAACAAAAAGAAATCCAGCCCAACTTATTTTTCAAGAGAAAATAGCAACTTAGATGTGACCATCGCGTTGTTTTTTTACCAAAAAACTATATTCTTAATTTTCAATTTATTTTAGCAAGATCTATAAGAATTCGTTGTCTAATCTTGGACCTCGGAAAATAGCAGACTTGCCGATAAGACATAATGAACTTAATACTGTATCCTAGAATAATGAACCTATGGCAACCAAACCTGATACCTCAGATCTTAAGATAACACATTAAATATTATTGATCCTTAAAAAAGGTACACTCCCTAAAGGATAGCTACTAATCCATTCTACAAAAATTAATAAATGATTTCATATGACATTTGGTGTGAAAGGTGCTCAAGGCTTAAAATTTTCTTAATATTTTATAATATTCAAAAAAACGTAAAGATCCTACCTATAAGAAAGCTTATATCTGTTCCTGGAAAAGTAGTTTAACGGTTTTTCATGAACTTTCCATGAAATAAAGGTCTAGAAATATCTAATTATCTCTTTTTTGTAAAAATAGCTTAATTTCTTATTTTGGGTAAAATTTTCTATTATCCAATCAGATTCATTTAGATACGCTCTGCGAAGCGGGCGGGAATCAACTAGTTTTAAAATAAAAATTAAAGTTCATTGGAAAATCCCTGATTTAAGAAATTATTTTAACGAAAAAAAAATCAGCACAAAATTGTCCTCGAAGACACTTCAATTTGATCCACTGATGACGAACAAAATTAACAATTTGGATTTTTCGTTTTGTGATTTTTACATTTATTTTTACTTTAATTTATAATTTGTATGTTGTGAATTTTAGTGAGTGATATTTGTGAAATATAATATTTTAATCGAGTTTAATTTAGAGGAAGTTGGGGAAATGTATCCAGATACGCTTCATTTACGAGGTAGAGGTCAAAGGGTTCATCTGATGGGACAACGAGGAGTATTATAATAACTAAAAGAAAAAAAAAGTAAAGAAGCAAAAAAGGGCAAGCAAGCTGCTTTCAACGAGTATCAGAGGGTTAGTACACACACATACACATACAAGGAGGGTTGGCGGTAGAGAGATAGCGAACGGATAACTTGTTAAACTTTGTACGCGGGAATTAAAATTGTTCTTTAAACATTGAAGTTGTTAAAAGGAAACTTTAATGAAAAATTAAATCGTTTGCATTATGTGCAGCTTTTATATTTCAAGCCCTCACTATCCACCAACCACCATCGCCACGGCCACTACCATCGTCATCATCATCCTAGTCGGGCACGTAGTGTATTCCTGACGGAGCAGCACCCTCCCACAGGACCCATTCTCTCGATTCGACTATCTTTCATTACTACAACTACTAATTATTACCCACCTAAGCGGGAAGAGAAAATATGAAAAGGCAAAAAGACTACAACGAAAAACTCGCTCGCTCGTCCCACCCAAAACCCCCACCCACCCATTTGCCGATTCAGATTTCTATGTCCGTTTTTTTTTCTCTTGCTGTGCTCTCGCTTTAAATTCGCATATTTTTCGTCGAAAAGTTCATTTTCGTTACATTGAAGAATTTCTTGTATGTATTTGCTCGGGCGAAATTATTCTGAATATTTTTCATAAATAATACCGAGACGGTGGTGGTGGGTATAAGGCCAACACTGGCCATTTCGCCAGCATGCAGGAATTTTTCTACTCCAGACCTTTTTTCGTTCTCCTCATACATCTATACATATAAATGTAAGGATTCCGGACAACTTGTACGGATGTTATGCGTTTATCGGATTGTAAATCAGGAGTTAAACGAGATTGAAACGACCGAGAATAAATAAACACTTTATTTCAAATATAGAAGGGGCCCGCATTTGTGTGTATGTGTGTGTGTGTGTGTAATTTAACTGAACAGAACCACGACAATCTCTTAAAAAAGCAAGATTTAAACACACGTTACAATACACATCTAAATTCAACAAAAAGACCAATTTTTTTTTGGTTATGTATAGTCGCTTGGAACGTCCAAGGTCATCAGCGACTTATCTAGTTCTATAATTCTCACTTTTCACTCACCCATTCATGTTGAAGCACAGTTGCATTCACCGTTGATCACATTTATACACTCACGAGACCAATTTTGTTCATCTGTTCCAGATGAATCTCTTTGATGACTAAAGAACAGCATCTCCAATGAGTGAAAGGTGGTTTTTTTAAGGTTCTTCAACGATCAAAACTCACACCAGTGGTCTCTACTTTGTAAAGCTTCAGAGAAATTAATTGACAAACGTCATTCGTCTTATACCTAGGAGGACACCCAGTATTAACATATATAAATATAAATAGGTATTGATATGTGTTAGTACTAGGTGTCCTCCTTGGTATAAGACGAATTTTTTTTTAAATTTAATTAATTCATGAGTAAATCGGGGCATTCAAAAACATGAAGAGACTAATAATAACTATTAATAATCTTTCGAGGGATGAATGGTGTTCAGAGATGGTCTTATTCGATATGTGGTTCCAACAAGATGGTCTCGTATGCCATAAGAAACACGAAGATATTGTATGTAAATTTTTTTTTGTATGTAAGACAGTCGTGAAATGACCTTAGATGTTAAAGCGACTAAAAACCACAAAAAAAAAATAAGAAAGTTGGTACTTAAGCACATTTTAATTGTTGTTCTTCTTGAATGACACATTGTTCAGCAAACCGCAAAAATCACTATTCATAGTACCGGAAAGAAGTTAGCGTAGAACTTTTATAATTTTTATTAAAAGATTTTAGAAAATTTCTCCTCAAATGCTCCTTCAGAATCTGCATTTGCTCCAGGTGTAAAGTTAACCGTTAATTAATTAATCAATTTTTAAAAAAAACTACAAACTCAACAATTAAAATCGCTGTAAAAGTTTTTACTTAAAAAAAATTGCTCCTCGAATGCTCTTTCCGGATCCACAATTGCTCCAGGTATATGATTAACCGTTAATTAGTTATTCAATTTTTAAGAAATTAGACATAACCTCAACAATTAAAATGGCTGTTAAATTACAAATAACTTGCTCTTCAAATTTTCTTTCCAGATCCACAATTGCTCCAGATGTAAAGTTAACCGTTAATTAGTTATTCAAATTTGACAAAATAACACATAACCTTAGCAATTAAAATTGCTATTAAAATCCAAGTAACTAACTTTTTATTAAAAAATTTTCCGTTCAAAAAATTACTCCATAAATGCTCTTTCTAGATCCACAATTGCTTCAGGTGTAAAGTAAACCGTTAATTAGTAATTCAATTTTTAAAAATTGAATTTCTATTTACCTATTTATTTATATACCTGAAGCAATTGTATATTTGAAAAGAGCATTAAAGCAGTAATTTCTTTTGAAAAAGAAAACTTTTTAGTTTTTAGATTTTGTAGCAAATTTAATTGTTGAGGTTATGTCTAATTTAAAAAAAATTGAATTACTAATTAACGGTTAACTTAACACCTGGAGCAATTGTGGATCTAGAAAGAGCATTTATGGAGTAGTTTTTTGAACGGAAAAACTTTTAATAAAAAGTTAGTTACTTGGATTTTAATAGCAATTTTAATTGCTAAGGTTTTGTGTAACTTTTTCAAATTTGAATAACTAATTAACGGTTAACCTTACATCTGGAGCAATTGTGGATCTGGAAAGAAAATTTGAGGAGCAAGATTTTGAAAGAACAAAAATTTAACAAAAAGTTAGTTATTTGGATTTAAATTGCCATTTCAACTGTTGAGGTTATGTCTAATTTCTTAAAAATTGAATAACTAATTAATGGTTAATCATATACCTGGGGCAATTGTGGATCCGGAAAGAGCATTCGAGGAGTATTTTTTTTTAAACTTTTATAGCGATTTTAATTGCTAAGGTTATGTGTAGTTTTTAAAAATTTCAATAACTAATTAACGGTTAACTTTACACCTGGAGCAATTGTGGATCCGGAACGAGCATTTATGGAGCAATTTTTTGAACGGAAAAACTCTAATAAAAAGTTAGTTAATTGGATTTTAATAGCAATTTTATATGCTAAGGTTATGTGTAATTTTTAAAAATTTTAATAACTAATTAACGGTTAACTTTACATCTGGAGCAATGGTAGATCTGGAAAGAAAATTTGAGGAGCAATTTTTTGAAAAAAAAAAATTTTTATAAAAAGTTAGTTATTTGGATTTAAATAGCCATTTTAACTGTTGAGGGTATGTCTAATTTCTTAAAAATTGAATAACTAGTTAATGGTTAATCATATACTTGGAGCAACTGTGGATCCGGAAAGAGCATTCGAGGAGTATTCTTTTTTTTAATTTTTATAGCGATTTTAATTGTTGAGTTTTTAGTTTTTTTTTAAATTCATTAACTTATTAACGGTTAACTTTACACCTAGAGCAATTGTGGATCTAGAAAGAGCATTAGAGGAGCAATTTTTTGACATATAGTTTAATAAAAAAAATTAAAGTTCTACGCTAAATTCTTTCCGGTGTTCATAGTGTTGATATAAATCTTAATTTTTAAAGAGCACTTATTCAAATAAACGTTAAGTAATAATTTGAAAGCTCTGATTGGTTGATGTGCTTTGATGGGCCCATTTAGATGCATAAAATCAAAGCTTTGTTTTCACCCTATAGGGAAAAGCCAATTTTATTTATTGTGGCCTGCTGTATGGTAATAATATAGGTTAGTGACGTAATGGTACGCTATCCCATTTATATTCGAAAGTTCTTTTTCACTCCAATAAATTCTCGAGACATCGGAAATCGGGAAAAACTGCTGACACAAGTCCACTTAACCATCAAATATTTCGAGTTCTTCAATCAAAGATTTTATGACCCTTTTATCCCGTAATGAATATTTATACAAGTTCATAAATAACAGTGTCCCTGGTTCATTCATCCATTTTCCCGTTTTGTGTGTGTGTGTGTGTATGTCTGTCGTGAAAAGCGTCACGAAGAAAATGCTCTAACTTTCTATTTGCAAGGCCTATTTTTACGTTGACATTTCATCTCCCGAAGGAGCACTAGATCACGACTACCCTGTCTACTCAGTCAACCATTGACTTCCATTTCCACGTTTTCTATTTAAATTCGAATATTTTCCACATGGATAATTCCGACGTTATGCAACGATTGCAATAATGTTATTGTTTCAAATTATCCCATAAAAGGGAATATATTAGAGTCGAGGTGATTTTATGCAGAAACGATCAAATAAGGTGGTGGTGCTAATATAAAAGAAGACGAAGAAGAAAAACCAAGTTTAACGGAAAACTTTTCAATTAGCGTCCGGAAAATGGTTGACATGCCATTATCCAAGAAGTGAATATTGTTGTTGTATCAAGAAATGATTTTCCGATTTTGGGGCGGCGAGATGAAAATAAATGTTGTTTGATGCGAACACCCGGTTCGAAATCATCGTCTCGCTTCGTTTATTATAAACTTGTCGAGTACCTACTTTAAACTGATATCGTTTGTGGTGGATTAATTCAAGTTTAACTTTATTGCAAATGAACACAAGTTGTGAACGCTTTAGACTTCACTAACAATATACGAAAATTTGACTTCATCCAAACATTAATGGCGTCTTGCTTCCCGTATATATTCCACCGTCTCGTCGTCGCCACCCTCTACCCTAATTGCATTGTCCTTTTCATTCGAAAATCAAAATTTCACGACAAAGTAAAAGTTCCGTGACCCGATTCGACCACCCTTCATATGATCGAACTTGTTTGTACACTGTGAGTCCATTTAAAACTTAATTCCTATCATTGAAAGGCTTTTGTTTAGATTTATTAGTTTTGAAAATCCCGACGCAGAAGCAAAAGCCTTTGGTTAGATACCCTAACGTATTCCCCCAATATCTGATAAAATCAGTGGAAGCCAAGATCCTTACTATAATATTATAAACGTGAAAGTTTGTATGGATGTTTGTTGCTCTTTCACTCAAAAAGTACGGAACCGATCTGGATTAAATTTGGCATAGTTATAGATTATAATCCTGTGTAACATATAGTATACTTTTTATCCAGAAAAAATGTACGGTTCCCGCGGGATAGATATTTTTTTGTTTTTTACAGAGCAAAAGATAAACTACCTTTTTTACAATGTGGTAGTTTAGGGGTCAGAGGATGATATAGATTACTTCTTATACCCGTGTAATGAAAGGTTCCCATGGGATAGTAAAACAAGTATGTATTCTATAGGAACCGAGTATTTAAAAGCAGTTTAATTAAAATCCACGAAATAGAGTTTTAACTTATTTTCCTTAAGAAGATTCGATCTACTTTTTACTCGGGAGAGATGTACTATTCCGGGATTGATATGTTTTTTGTTTATCACAGAGTTAAAGATTGATATGATTTTTGCAATGTGGTAGTTTGGGATAGAATGATATATGTAGCTTACTTTTAAGGCTAGAATAATGCATGGTTTCCATGGGATGGCAAAACAATTATATCCTACAGGAACCGTACATTTAAAAAGTTTTGGTTAAGGTAGTGAAATAGAATTTTAACGCATTTTCCTCAAGAAGGCCTGGTCAATTTTACACAATAACGAAAGAAATCTTTACAAAGTTGAAATTAAAAATTTGACAATTTTTACTGGAAAATAAATATGAATTTCAATTTAACACCCGATAAAATTAATAATGAAATTTTTTTAAATATTTGAATTTTTTCATTGTTCATTGTCGAAGATATTAATTAGAAATAAACGTATTAAAATAATAAACTAAAAATTTCAAAAAATTAACAATTATATAACGGGACGAATTTTAATGAAGTTTTGCTAAAGATCCCCTATAGCAAGGGTGGGCAAAAGCCGGCCCGCGGGCCGGATCCGGCCCTTTTGCTTACTTTATCCGGCCCGTTGAAAAATACCGCAAGCAATTTTTTTAATATCTTTTATGTGATTTTGTTGAAATCAACAGTAGTATTGGTGTGCGTAGTGATCATATAAAATATTATGAAACCAAACCTATTGCCAATAGAATCGAGTCAAATTCCCAAGTTAATAGACTTTTTAGTGCTCTTAAGTTTGCCGAAGCGCTCTCTTTAATGCAAAAAAATAATAAATTTCTCTGTTCACAACTAAACTACAACAAAGTACATTATTTTCACTTATTGTTAGTATGAAATGGCTGAATAGCTAAGCGTTTCTAAATCATTTTCCCTCATTAAAAACACGACGAAAATCATTGAAAAATACTGATTTTCTTAAATATAGTGCAGTAACACAAGACCTGCATTCTGAATTCCGAAGAAGATTCCAAGATTTCAAAGCTATTGAAAAACTTTTATGATTAATTAGTCAACCTTTCAATTTCGATGTGCAAGAAGCTCCTGTTGAGATTCAACTAGAACTAATTGACTTACAGGCAAATAATTTACTAAAAGAAAATTTTCAGTCAAACGAATTGAGTGCTTTCTACGGGGCTTTGAATACCGAACATTTCAAACATTTTTTGAACTATGTTCAAAAATATCTAGTTTTATTAGATAAGACAATTTAATTTTACTATTATCTATTATAAACTGTCAAATTTCTTTGTCCAAATGTTTTTTTGTCAAAAAAATTTCTTGAGCAGGGAAAAAACTCTACCAAAAACATTCGCGTACGTACGCGGTATAGTCCTCCGGCCCGGGAGACATTTTGAAAATTTTTTTTTGGCCCGCGCTTAAAAGTATTTGCCCACCCCTGCCCTATAGGATAGCTACTAATCTATTCTTTTAAGGGAACATCCAATAATTACGTGAGACGTTCAGGGGCTGATGGGGTCGAGCCAAATCTCATCTAATCTTACTTTGGAGAAAGGGAAGGTCTCCCAAATATCACGTATTTTTTGTTTTAAAAAATATCACATTAGATTGCGGGTTGGGGGAAAGGGTTATGCCAAATTTCATGACATCTTACCAGAGGGGAGGGGTGGGATTTCAAAAATTGCAAAAAACACCTCGCGCAATTAATGGATGTCCCCGAAAATAGCTGTAAGGTTTTAAATGACATTTGGTATGAAAGATTTTCAAGTCCTAAAGGAAGAAATACAGGTGGTTTTTTACTAAAAATCGTATAGAAGCTGATGTGAAACAGCTTACATCTCTTTCTTGAACAATAGCTTTACGAATTTTGATGAACTTTCTTTGGATCTCAAGTCTGAAAGTATCTATCATTTTTTTTCTGTGAAAATAGATTAATTTTATATTTTGCTATGAACGTAGGGAATCTTTTAATCAATCATTTAAATTTAGATACACTCAGCGAAGCGAGCGGGTATCAGCTAGTATACCAAAACTAAACTACACCATTTACAATTTTCAAGACTAACAATATACAAAAATTTGACTTCATCCAAACATTAATGGCGTCTTGCTTCCCGTATATATCTACCGTCTCGTCGTCGCCACCCTCTACCCTAATTGCATTGTCCTTTTCATTCGAAAATCAAAATTTCACTGATTCTTCATATGATCGAACTTGTTTGTACACTGTGAGTCCATTTAAAACGTAATCCCTATTATTGAAAGGCTTTTGTTTAAATTTATTAGTTTTAAAAATCCCGACGCAAAAGCTGTTAGATACTTTAATGTACCCCCCCCCCAATATCTGATAAAATCAGTGGAAGCCATAATATACCAAAGCCATAAAATTTTCAGGTTTCACAATTACACTTCAACTGATCCATTCCAGAAGATTCTTCTTACTAGATTACATATAATTCCCACTTATTCCCACCATTCCCCATATTCTAGTCAAATTAATTTCCTCACCTTAACAAACGATTTCTTTTAATTATTGATTTGGAAATTTATTGCATCGTTTGCAGATAATTGGAAGAGCCATATAATCATTATGTGGATGACCGTCTCAAGAGTCGAAAAGAAAAATTGAAAAGGACAACGCGTAACGATAAATTCATGAAAGAAAAAAAAAATGGGGGAGAGCACTTACGAAAAATGAGTCGCACTCAACACTGAATTTCACTCACCTGAAACAGAAAAGAAAATTTTAGTTTATTTTTGATAAGCATTAAAAAGTTTATCGATGTTAATTAAAAGTTAATGTCGAGCACAACTAATTAACAACTTAATTAATTAATTTAGGCGTATTATTTGTCTTGGAGATAACGTTTCACGTATTTATAAATACACAATGTGATGATAAAATCGACTTTTTAATTAATCAAATTCGCAACTTTGAAACGACAAATTTCATAAGGGTGAAACATTGTAAATAATTGGCAACATGATGATAATAATTTTGACTCACTAATCAAAAAAAAAAAAAAAAAACTTTGTGACGTCATCAATGCGACTAAAGATTCACTACTTTCAAGCTATTTGACTTAAATGTCACTTGAAATCAGTTCAAATTCAAGTCAAGCTTTGTATTGGTTTGGACAAGAAAGTAATTTCAGTTTGCACCAATAGTTAGCGTTATGTTTGTTTCGTTATTCTTTTGTCATTTTTTTTTTTTATATTTGGTAGTCGAATCTTTTAGGTCGCCATAGAAACCAATTTCGTGTAATTTTGTTAACAACTTTCAGTTTACGGTCAGTTTTTAACATATTGTACCAAAATAATCATTGTCGGCGCATTTTACTTTTTTTTTCATAAAGGCAAGAAAGCGGCTGATCGATTAACGTTATTGTAGACGATCCATTTTTCATCGCCAGTGATAATTCGTTTCAAAAAAGGTCGATTGCATTGCATTTGAAATGCGTAGAACAAACATTGATTCGTTGAATTTCTTTCAATTCGTGCGAAACTTAAATATCGATCGTTTTAACAAGTCCAAGACTTCTTATATGGTGATTATCAATTGTTATGTGTGATATATTTAACAGTTTTGCAATCTCTCGCACAATTATGTGACGATTCAATTCAGTTATCGCTTTCACTTTGTCATCTTCAACTTCAGTAGGTCGACCACAGATCGTTGGTCATCTTTGAGTGATAAATCTCCAGAACGAAATTTTTTAAGCCAATTCTGACAGGTGCATTTTGTCAAACAATCAATACCATAAACTTAGATATCTCTTTTTGGGCCTCAGCCGCTTTCTTGCCTTTATGAAAATAAAAAATTAAAATGTGCCGAAAATGCTTATTTTGGAACTCTTCATGTTAAAACTGACCAATTGCAAACAAAATTATACGAAATTGATTTCTATAGCAACCTAAAGATATCGACTACCAAATCTCAAAATCAAAACTATTGGTGCAAACCGAGCTTTGTGTTGGATTGGCAAGAAAGTAATTTCAGTTTGCACCAGTAGTTAGCGTTACGTTTTTTTCGTTATTCTACTGTCAATGATAGAATTTTTTTTTCTTTTAAGATTTGGTAGTCGCTTAAGGTCGCTATAGAAACCAATTTCATGTAATTTTGTTTACAACTTTCAGTTTATGGCCAGTTTTAACATGGAACACCAAAATAAGCATTTTCGACACATTTTACTTTTTTTATTTTCATAAAGGCAAGAAAGCGGCTGGTCGTTTTCGATTAACGTTATTGGAAATGATCGATCCATTTTTCATCGCCATTATTATTATTATTGTTATTAGTATTATTATAACTTGTTTCAAAAAGTGGTCGATTGCATTACGTTTGAAATCCGCATCATTGATTCGTTGTGCTAAACCAGTGGTTCTTAATCTTGTGAAAGGTAGTGACCCCCACCAGATTCATATCAGCATTCACCGAACCCTTTTTAGATGGAAAATTAAAATATGATATTTTCAAATACAAAACAAAGGTCTGGGCCACCTAATGGCGCAGTGGCTAGAGCATTAGTTCTTTACCCTTCATGCGTCAAGTGGGGGGGTCGAAGTGGGTTCGATCCCCGTTGAATCCTAGACTTAAGATTCTAGATCTAAGATATAATTGACCAACAGAAAGTTTCTGTGTTAAGACCCAGGTTAAGAACCACTGTATTAAACAATCAACACCACATACTTCACATATCTCTGTGTGAGCCTCAGCCGCTTTCTTGCCTTTATGAATAAAAAAAAGTAAAATGTGTCGAAAATGATTATTTTTGCACTCCATGTTAAAATGGACCGGAAACTGAAAGTTGTAAACAAATTTGGTTTCTATAGCAACGTAAAGGTATCAACTACCAAATCTTAAAAGAAAAAAAAATGACAAAAGAATAACGAACAAACATAACACTAACTATTGGTACAAAACCGAAATTACTTTCTTGCCAACCCATTTTCAAATTTAACAAATAAATTTTAAGCTCAATTCTTTACAAAAAAAAATGTCCAGGACTTGATAATCTTCTAAATGTATCATAAAATTAAATTGGTTTTGACATCATATTTTTGACTTCAAAAAGAGCAGATTATGCATTGATAAAGAACTTATAGTAACTAAATTTAATGTCTTATTGAACTCAACTTTGATATCTAAATTTAAGATATGAGTTCAAATTGAATTCATTATTAAGTCTAATTACTGTCTGGAAAGTAACATTAAAGCCTTGATTTAAGTATCCTTCATCATACAATGTATAAGTAACATAAAAGTATTAAAACTTTTTCTATTTCTCTTCAATTTTAACCGACTTCAAAAAAGGAGGAGGTTCTCAATTCGACTGTATTTTTTATTTTTTTTTATGTTTGTTACCTCAGCATTTCCGACTGGGTGAAGCGATTTTGATGATTCTTTTTTTATTTAAAAGCCAGTGCTTTTCTTGTGGTTCCATTTTAATTTGAAGGAAATCGTTCATTCTAAGGGGTTGAAAACTAAGGGATGAAATACTAACTTCTTATTGGATAGCTCGATTTCGATAATTCTTTTTTTATTTGAAAGCTAGTGCTTCTCGTGTGTTCCCATTTTAATTTGAGGAACATCTTTCACTTCTAAAGGGTTGAAAACTAAGGGATGAAATATTAACTTCTTATTGGAAAGCTCGACTTTGATAATTCTTTTTTTATTTGAAAGCTGGTGCTTTTCGTGGGGTCCAGTTTTAATTTGAGGGAAATCTTCCACTTCTAAGGGGTTGAAAACTAAGGGATGAAATATTAACTTCTTATTGGATAGCTTGATTTTGATAATTCTTTTTTATATTTGTAGAACACAACTTTAAATTAATCTCCTATCCATTTAAAAAAAAATCCACTCATAAGGGGTTAAAAATTAGAGAATAAATAATATTATAAATTTTTTCTGGCTAACCGATTTTGATAATTTTGTTTCTGTTACGTACAACGTACCTTTAAATTGTTCACATTTCAATTTGAAGAAAAAAATCCACACCTTAAGGATGAAAATAGAGGATGAAATAGTGACATTTAACCGAATTTTGATAATTTTTTTTTCTGTTGGAAAGAATAATCCACTTAGTTTTGTTATTACATTTAAAAGCAAAAAATTTCAACCTTTGAGGGCAAAAAGGGATGATGTAGTAATTTTTAATATTAAACGGCGCTGCCTCATATGAGCAGCGCGTTTGGAAGGTTAACCATTTTCAAGAAAATAAAATCAATTATCAAACTTCAGATCACTAAAACGCGAGAAATAAATAAATATTATAAAAAAATAAAAAACCGATTTTAAAATATATAAAAATTCTTAAACAAAAAATGCACTAAAAAGTAACAAAATAATGGCGTATCCTTGCAGTATCTACAACTTACAAATTATTAGGATGATACAATGTACAACTATTGTTATTTTTGGAGTTGGTGTCAGTCAAGAAAATAAATATTAATGGTAATTTGTAAAAATTGGAAAAAGTTTTAGTTAGTTTTGGTATTTTGTAGTTTAAAGGTCGCTAGATATTGTTACAGTTCGAGTATATTGTTTAAAATTTATTTGAAAAATAATTTTTATAAGGTATTCTCGTTTTTTACTAAGTACCAATATAGTCGTATTTCCTTGGCTGGCACCAACTCCAAAAATAACAATAGTTGTACATTGTATCATCCTAATAATTTGTAAGTTGTAGATACTGCAAGGATACGCCATTATTTTGTTACTTTTTAGTGCATTTCTTGTTTAAGAATTTTTATATATTTTGAAGTCGGTTTTTCATTTTTTTATAATATTTATTTATTCTTTTCAGAATTCAGACAAAAAAACGAGGAGGAAAACCACGTTGAGATTCATTTGAAAATTCAGTGAATAATATTCGAGAATTTAAAAATCTGTAAAAATTGAAGAAGATTATTTAGCGAAGCATCTCTTAAACATTTTCCTTCTGCCGGTGTATTCCATTGTTTAGTCATTCCACAAGTGCTTTTTCATTATGAACGATAATACGTCGAGGTGAAGTATAGAGTTTAAA